>OX388153.1:3770000-4182181 GCA_947579745.1 Apocheima hispidaria | reverse complement strand
AAATTCGCGTAAAGTCCAGTTCCAATGAATTGTTATTAAATCTAACATCAGTAATTCATTAAAATTCTTCACGAGAATCACGAAACGCGAAGGTATTTCTAAACTAGAGTCACTAATCTCGAGCTTGCATGAAAATTTCAATAGAAACTGAGAAGTGTAAACTTTCCTTTTACCCTGAAGCTGAAAGCGTAGGTGGTACTTTGCGCGGTGGTTTTTGTTATTAGTTGTGGATGAAACCGGCATTTTTAAGATTAATTTGACGGCGAAAAGACGTGTAAGGTATACTGTGCTTTTGGTAAATTATGAACTGAATTTTAAACACCGCATGGCGAGATCTTCAGTCCGGCAAAAGGCAACAAATTTGAAGGAACGCGCGGATTGCGGGACTGAGGCAAAGCGTACCCATTGGGTTCGCCTAGTCGCGCCAAGCAAAAAACCAGAGACAGTGAATTTTAATTTATGACGACTTGATCCACGATCCGAATGGCTCCATATTATTCGGCTCTAACGGCATGGCAAGATATACAGAAATCGTTTGACTCAATACTCAATACATTTATTGCAAACATTATCTAAATTATATGCAGATCTTAATTAGCATTCTTTTAAAGTATGTAATCATAATGACCCTGATATATCGTGCGGAGCGGGTCGATTTATTCCATAATTGTCTTATCTTTCAAAAATTCGTCTAGGGTGTAGTAGGATTTCGCGAGTTAATACAACTTTTAGGGCTTTAGCAAATTTGAACTCATCTTCTATCTCTTTTATCTGTACTGGTAGTTTGTTGTATATTTTAGCAGCTATTGGATTTGGTCCGGAGCTATGCATTGCTGAGTTTAGACGGTGGTACTATTAATTTGTGTTCATAATTAGATCTTATTCGGTAATCTCGCTTGTCAGATAATTTTGTAAAATATTGAGGGTGTTTTTTTGACATAATTTTATCATTACATTGTTGCAATACAATTGATAAAGCTATCTGACTAACGAGAGAGAAATATATTTTCCTCTTATTTCCTCTTGTTGGTTCGCTCTCCGCGGTTTTCAGGTGTGTTAACGCTATTATGTAGTTCTGACACAGCACATTTTATGATTTGTTGTGGCGATTTATCATCCTTTGACGTCCTGTTTCTGATGTATTTATTGATTAGCCAGCACTAGTATCAGCTACGTTAGCCCCCTGATATAACGAATTGAAGCTTAACGATGCCAGCATCAAGAAATTCCAGTTACTTTTTTTTGAGTTGCTGTACCAGAACCCTTCTTGATATTTTACCATTTAATTTTGTAATTTTTAAATCGACTTCCAAAAAAAAAAGTAGGAGATTCTCAAGCTGACTGTTTTTTTTTTTTTTATGTTTTTTTTTTACCTCAGAACTCTGTCATTTGAAACCTCTTTCCTTTGAAGTAATTAAAATATTATTTTCTACTTTTAAGTCGATTTTTTTTCTTCTAAAAATTAATTTTACTAGAAAATATAAATTTATATATTATAATATATAAATAGCATTTAAAAAAAAGATCAAAATAACTCATTTAAATGGTGAACTCACGCTTGACCAAAAAAAAAATGCTAAAATGTTTCTTACAAAAAAAGGTTCCGAAGAATGTTTCCTTGTATCTTCTATGGTTTCGGATTTCTTCATACTGTCCCAGTTTAAAAAATCATGAAGGTACTATACAGCATAGTTCCGTCATTGGGACCTAGTTATGTTTTAACCACATGTTCTATTTTTAAACGCAACAAAATATCCAAATCCCGTCTAAAACTAGGTCTGGCGTAGCGACGGGAAACTCCGCGACCCACTTCACCCCTCATTAACGTGCCGCCACGATGCACCGGACACCACAATACATCACCTTATTAATTCAGGACCCTGCGACCTTTTTGGATAGTGAAAACTGTTGAAAAATCATTCGTAGTGATAACGGTGAAGAATATTGATAACGAAATTTTCTTGAATCAACTCAAATCATACTCGTAGCTAAAGCAAATCTGAACATTTCAACCCCACGCTGATGCTTACGACTAAATAATGACATGTTTTGGAACATATTTGTAGGACTATATAGATCACGATTGTTTTTTTTTTTCATGTCCCATGGGACTCGTTGAGGGGATTATATTTAGAGCAACTCTGTACCGGCCCGAAAGGCCGGGTCAGGCGGAGGCCGTCGTTGCTTTAAGGAAAATTGGAATCGCTTAACTCTGTGACTTTGAAACTATGTGTAGTCAGTTTATGATAGTTAGCCAGATAGCTGATAGAATACATAAATACTTTTTTCTGTAAATACATGCGTAGAATACAAATACAATACCCACAACCTACAGCTCAGAAGGCGGAAATCCTCACACTTAGCCACAAAGCTAGTCACAAGTTAGAATTCTTTGTAATATTTGTTTTACCATTTTACTGTTTTCAAAATCCTGTTTGGTATGAAAAATTCACCAAAAATCAAAGTAGCCTCCACAGAATAGAGAATTTTAAGATTTAAAAAAAAAAAACTGCAAAGTAACTTTTTAACATTTATGTCAATGTAGTCATATCAAAATATCCCGTATTCACGTGTATCATTTTCCGTTTTGTAGTAAACCCGGTTTTTAGGTTTCCGTAGTACTACAAGGAACCCTTATAAGTTCGTCATGTCCGTCTGTCTGTCCGAATCCTTCACAGCCTTATAACTTCCAAATTTATAAACTTACATGCATGAAATTTTGCACAACGATAGTCTAAGTAAAGACATACAGTTACAATATTTTTTTTTTTTTTTTTTGTAATATAAGTGTAGCTCCAATACAAGTAAAGTGGGGGGATAAAAAAAAAACCGCTGCACCCCATCATGTTGGGTGTCGTTTAACAGAATAAAACATAATTTTACTGTCATACATGTAAAGTAAGGAAAAAAAAATAATCGCCTGTACCCCACATGTGTATCATTGAATAGGTCTTTTAAAATGGTGTTAAGGTTTCCTATACCATTTTTATCAAGCGTACTGCTTGCGAAATATAACACTTTATTTTAAAATGATTTCGGGCAATTTCGAGATAAGCGGAAAAAAATACTTCAAAAGTCCTTAGACCCCAACGGAACCTTACTAAGCATGGCCCGACATGCTCTTACCAAGATATTTTTTATTTAATTGTTGGTCTCATACTTAAAAGTTATTCATAATTATGAGAACAATGATTTCCTAGAAGATATATAAATTCCCAGTATATCTAAATTGTTCGTCATGTTCGAACACAAAAAGTCGCACAATATCGTGAAACAAAGCTTAAGTTATAACCGCCACTCGCCATATTCCCTGAACGATGTCTATAACTCACACACACCCGGAAATAGCAGTTTTAACCCACACACACGAACATTACTCAGTCCGCCGCAATACGGCAGAACAACTGGCACTCGCTCTTATAAAAATATGGCGATATCTCACAAGTCAAGTTATGTTCAGACAACGCTATAACGAATCGCATAGCCCTGGACTGCTACTGTTCAGCAGTGCACGTCTTCTGGCTGATGATCATGATGACATTTTCTTGCTTCAGTCTACTGGATCGGTTAGACGACGGAAATATATAAGGCTGTCAATGTACTTGTGATGATGATGATGATGAAACAAAATACATAAACTACATAGCCTAAATAGAACGAAGTAGTAGTTGTATCGTAGTTGTTGAATATTTATACTCATTGTAGTGGTCGATGTTAACCAGTTGAGTCCCACAGCTGGGATGTCCCTCACTGATGGTTCCGTGTTGTTGTATGCCAACCATTCTCTTATTTAAAACACTACCCGCTATTCTACAGAAACTGATTTTTTTTCCGGGATTAAAAGCCTATGTGTTAATCCAGGGTGTAAGCTACCTCCATAGAAAAATTCATCCAAATCCGTTCAGCCGTGACAGAGTTGAACGGGAACAAACACACTTACATACTTACCTACTTACATACTTAAACACAAACTTTCGCATTTATAATATTAGTGGGATATGTAAATAAACCTTCATTCCCAATAAATATTTCAGTGTAAAGGAGTATTCGTACTTCACGCCGTCTCTGGGCCACAGCCCTTAAATCATATTGATAGCAATATATCCGGGCCAAGGGACGCATAAGACAATTTGGCAACTGGAATTTTCTTCCGCATTTCTGTTTCTCGATAGTAAATCGTGTATTTGTTATTGGTTTTCCTTAGTAATACTGTAAGTATAAAAGTGATGGTCACATATACAATTACAGTTTCGTATTATTTTTTATGATTTAGGCGATTTTAAATGTTCTAAATTCGGCTTCGGTTTGTTCAATCAACGCAAGGAGTTAGGAATAACTCTTTATTCCTGTATGCCACCCCTCAACCCGCCACTAATTTAGTTGCATATGCCACCCCCAATGCTTGTAACCAGGTGGCCAACGCCACTGCATTACTTTCATATGCCGCCGGGGTAGCGAACGCCACCAAATTTGTTTCATATGCCACCCCTTAGTTTGCCACCGATTATAAATTAAGTTCACTGCCATTGACTGCAACCATTACCGATACATAAGTTAAATATTGAAACGAAATGGTGTCCCGTAACACTCAGTTTTATTATACATTTAACATTCCTGATAATAAAATCTTGATATAGCATTATATAAAGCCACTGGGACGTTTAAATATGAATATTGAAATTAGTTTGTAGCTTGAGTACTAAAAACCATTAAGCTTATATGCTACTTACTAGAGTTGACGCCGCAGTACATTGCGATGTCCCATTTAATGTATTCTTTGCCTTGGTGCTACGCGTAGTTCTAAGTGTTACCAAGGATATATTTTTTTGTTCATGATTCTACCAGTAGGACTGTAATAAGACAATGATTATGTTGTATGAGCTATGGACCTACTGCTCGGGTAGTACAGTACTTAGAATTTAGTAATTTAATGAATTGCGGAAGTTTATTTTCAAACTGAATCATTGACCAATTACAAGTTCCACTGCGATGTCGTCTCTAGAACAATAGTAATAACAGATCTATTATTAATTTTATAATCTATTGTTATTATCTATTTATATTTTATTTTATTTGTATTTTATCTATTAATTATATTGTCAATTAATCTATTGTTAATCAATGCTTATCTTAAACTTTACAATAAAGTATTTTAACAATAACGAATCTAAACTTACCTAAAAACGAAAATTCGAATTAATTTAAATGAAAATTATTGTTAATCTGAAACTATTTATTTTACTTAGCCTTTCAACATCCTACTGCTGGGATATAGGTCTACCCTTGAAAGTGATTAGGCCATATCCACCACGCTGGTCCAGTTCGAGTTGCGGGATTCATATACGCTATCGAATTTCTTCTCCGGAAATAAGCAGGTTTGTTCGCGATGTTTTGCGTCACTGAAAAGTCGGTGCTATATCCGTAGGTAAGTTCCAAAGATCTCATTGGTACGGGCCCGCCCGGGTTCGAACCTGCGACCCCACGAATATGAGGCGAGCAAGCTCCCACTCAGCTACCATGACTTTGAGCTACCACGATTTATCGTAAACACTTTTGAACCTAAACTAACCTAACTTTCAGAACTATCTGATAAACACTAGAGATTGGTCAAAGATACAATTTCAATTTACGCCTGCTAATAATTCTAGGACTATAAATCCACTGCCATGCCATCCTTTCCCGCCCCGGGGGTCCCGGGTATTGTCAAATGTTCTGTTCCAAATCAAACAGAACACCACAATAAAACATGAATGTTATTAACCAAAAAATGATACACGTTCTGTTTGTTTGTTTCAGGTAATGGCGCATGTAAAATCTCACTTCGGCTGATTTATGTGCGTATTGGTAGCTTAATTTCCTGTTGGGAGCCGTGGTAAAAATATCACGTTTGTTTTGCCAATGTTCTTTTTATAGGCTCGTCTGGTCTTTCCAAAGCCCCCGTTTAATATGGACTTTTTGTAAATTGATTGATTTTTTAAGTTATAAAATGTTATAACACACGTTACAATTTGATGACGACATCTAACATACGAGAGTGAGCGAGAGAGAAATATATTTCTTTGTTATTTTCTCTTTTACAGTTCAGGCTTTGAACTACGTGGATGCATTGCGCTCGTCACTCTGAAATATTGGAAGTTAAATCTCTTTACTTATAAACTAGCAGCCCGCCCCGGCTTCGCACGGGTATTTAAAAAAAAAATATATATAATACACACACGATAACCCTTCTATTTGCGTCAAGTTACAAAAAAAAAAAGAAAATTATAAAGAAAGCTAAAAAGCTACCCAACAGCGAAAGAATTTTTCAAATCGGTTCAGTAGTTTCGGAGCCTATTCAATGCAAACAAACAAACAATCAAACAATCAAATCTTTCCTCTTTATAATATTGGTATAGATTATTCTATCATCATCAATAGTTTTCGCAGCGCACGCGATGTAAAGAATATTTTAGGTATTTTTTTTACATCTTGGGTTACTATATTGCAGTTTTAGTAAGGATCCCTAATTTTTTTGAAAATATAATAGCCTATGTCACCCGGGGATAGTGTAGCTTCCCAACAGCGAAATAATTTTTCAAATCGGTTCAGTAGTTTCGGAGCCTATTCAATGCAAAAAAACAAACAATCAAACAATCAAATCTTTCCTCTTTATAATATTGGTATAGATAACTGAGTTTTTTTTTTGTAGTATTAAATTACGGAGAGAAAATTTAAATAAAAATATAATTTAATATCTTTAGAATACCGCTGCCAATGTTCATATTATATTTTTTTATTTGGCGAAGGAGAAGAACAAATAACTCGAAAATTTGTTTTTTCCATATCATTCGTCCAAAAAAATAAAGTTTACATAATAAACTTGCTATAAAACAGTGGCCATTGCATTCTGAAGAATTAAATGAGCAACATTTATTTTCATTTCCTATCTTTAATTTTGATATTAAAAAATCTTCCAAAATTGCTAACGAAATAGCGAGAGCCAGGCCTTAACTGGAAACAATGCCCTTCAATCAGGAACACAGTAATGTTTGCACACTACTGGTCGGCGGTTATATAATTGACAAAGGCTTGGGGGTTATATAATTGACAAAAGCTTGGCAGTTACTTTCACCAAGCGGACTCTGCAAAAGACTACCGTGTTCACGTGTTTCATTTACAAAATTAACTAGCTCGCTGTAACAAATACTTGAACAAACTTTCATCACAAGAATAAATTAAGTTAATGAATAAATCAATCTATGCTGAACTTTGTTCCAGAACATTCTACTTAATCAGTCCGTATTTACACAAAGTACAAGCGATTCATTGAAGATCCATTACGCCAACATCGATAAATACATTACTAATGT
The DNA here is from genome assembly GCA_947579745.1 of Apocheima hispidaria. NCBI lineage: Eukaryota > Metazoa > Arthropoda > Insecta > Lepidoptera > Geometridae > Apocheima > Apocheima hispidaria. Next base: position 4,174,832 of record OX388153.1, on the reverse strand, counting down.
TGAATCAGTTAGGGTTTGGTTAATTAATTTTGTCGAATCTTTTGAACTTCGCTCGCCGGATCAAGTTATTTATTACTAGTCGTTACCCGCGACTTCGTTCGCGTGGAAAAAAAAGAAAGTATCCTTTGTCCGACTTTGTGATATATAGTAAATCAAATTTTATCAAGATCTGTTCCGTTGTTTGTAACGCGACAAACATCCAGACAGAGAGACAAAGTTACTTCCTATAGTTCGCTAGATGGCGTTGATCCATTTGTGTGCATTTTTTGACGTTTTGTTTGGACTGACAATTGTAATATAGGAGTTCTGAATCGCGTAAGTGAAGTTTTTTCCTCGAGATGAACGTATACATTTTTATATCTCGAAGCTTTATTGGTCATGATACGACTGCGGCTACATTTTCTGAATTATAATTTAAGTTAGGATTAGGATAGTTGTGCCACAACTATCTTACCACACTTGTAAGTTTCTGATTATGAATTTCCAAAAACTATATTGTATTCACCATAATACTAGAAAATATTTTAAACAAATTTGCGTTCTGATATATTTTAATTTGACGGAAGAAATTTAAAAATGAGAGATACCGTAATTTCATTTAGATCTTCTTTCTTCATTTCGTTGAATTATATAGAAAGATAAAGTTTCAAAACATGTGTAATCTTAACATAAACATACACATATCATCATCATCAGCCGGAAGAGTTTAAGTTACGATGGGACTGACATGCCAATGTTGGCCAAAGTCCCCAAATAAAAAGAGAATTAAAAAAAAAAAAAAAACAGCTGGAAGACGTCCACTGCTGAACATAGGCCTCCTCCTGAGAGCGCCACGCTGAACGACAATATTTGTCATTACCATTCACCGGTTTCCCGCGACTTTCATAATGTTTTCAGCTCCCTAGAGACCTACTTACGCTGCGTATTCAGGTACGAGGTCGCCACTCAAAAACCGTTCTTCCCGTTTCCGTTCGGTTATAAATTCTTCGAGTGATGTGACCTGCCCATTGCCACTTCAGCTTGCAAACCGTGAAAGCTATGTCGGTGACTTCGGTTCTTCGGCAACTAACTTTCGGCGGTTTTTTGGTTCGGGTTTGGGATTTTATAGCGCAATGAAACTCCGAGCCTACTCGTCATTGCCCGCCGTGTGTGTGACACATGAATTTATGTCTACAATAATATGAAAATGCTCAAGAAAGACAAATGTGGACGCGACTAACATAGAATATGGAAGCTCTAAGAGGCCTCGCACGCGCGCCACTGTAAAATTATGTTGTCAACCTTTTCTATACACGCGTCAACGTGAAAGATCTAGACAAAGGTTACGACTGTCTTGATCCACCAATAAAAAAGGTGGACAATTTAAGAAGATTTGAAGTTATATAAGTAAAAAACGTCATATTTTGTATTTCCGCGCCATCTTGTTTTCTGTTTATAATCGACTCTTATTTTGTTTTTTTATTCGCGTCGTCGTCGGTTTGGAAAAACAAACCGATATAAAGCGTTAACTGAAACGGGGACATTCAATGAACTTGGACAAAGGACTCGGTTCGATTCGGTCAGATTATTGAATGAAAATATTTGAACACCAGACCGCCTTCATCCGACCTTCATAATAGGCGAACGTCATTTAGTCGGTCCTAAAATAAAATAAAATTGATAGTAATCCGTTTAAAAGTGTTTGTTTCTGTTGTGTTACTATTGACGTGTAGGACAATATATATATATTAATATAATATAATTTAATTTTGTGTTCTAATTGTAATTGAATTTCTTTTTATGTGAATATGGTCCTTTGTAGTCTGAATTAAATGTTTTGAATTGAATTGAATTAAAAATATCACAGCCGACTCTCTTGTCATTCTTCAAAAGCCGTCAAGTAAGCCGTGGTCAAAAAAGCTGTGTCGTTTTCGACGTAGCATTTTCACACAAGTTTTTACAGGAATAAACGTTAAATTGACTCCGATATTTTGACTATAGTTTTGATAACGTCTTAAGATCTTTTTCAAGGAATGTTTTTTGTATAACTTATCACAAACAAATTGATCGAAACCTCGGAAATCCCCGCAGAAAAGTCACGATCTTTGAAAAGTTTATTACAAATAAAAAAGAAATGCATCGGCGTTTACGACATTAAATAGTGTTAATATAAAATTTGCGAACCCAGGAGCTATAATCTCCCTTAATAGTAAAAGCAGTAAAATATCCAATTTATGACCCGCCATCTCGCGGCGGTTTATGGAAAACCTCAGCTTTATGTTTTATCCGGATATGACGTCACCCAGATTATACTAACGCTACTGGCAGTAGGAATCATAAGCAGGAACTATATATAACGTGAGTAGCTGCCCAAGACCAAAAAAACCCTATTAGAACATCGCAAGAAAAATAATAGTTAGGTCGTCCTTATGATACGCTCTACTTGTCTGTCAATTTTTTATCCGAAACAGTAACTTGCTTGGCGGTGAAATAACTGGCAAAAATGAGATACTTCCCCAGGTGGTCGCTGCAAAAGTGTGTTATTATACCAAAACCATACTATACGATACTAGTATGACATGAGGGTTAAATCCATCTGAGTGTCAATTATTCACCCGCCCTTGCATTGATAATAGGTACTCGCTTCGAGCTCATAAGAAAGCCGCGACCTTCTTGAAGCGGTGCAGCGGCTTGCAGTGTAAGGTGCGAAATGGACCAGCCTTAGCTTATCATTTTTCCATTATCTATCTATCTACGTATATCCTATCCTAGCCTAATATTATAAAAGCGTAAAGAGTACTGTCTCTCTGTCTGGATTTTTGTCGCGTTTGAACGTTGAACGGATCTTGAAAATTTGATAAGGAGTTACTGTATAACACAAAGATGGACAACATATTTTTTATATCCACGCGAACGAAGTCGCGGGTAACAGCTAGCATATATATAAAAAAAACAATTGCCGTGCATTAGTCTCGACTCTCGAAAAGCTCAAAATTGGGTCGACCAAATTTTTTTATTATCATTTCATGTTTTCGTCGCCTCAATACTCAAATGGTTTACGCGAGGGAAACCACGGGGCGCAGCTAGTAAAAAATATCCTATCACTTGCCGTTCCTCTATTTACGTAGAAACGAGTCCACTTACGAGTATTTACGTAGACACATTCGCATTTATAAAATTGGCGTGACTAACTCCACTAAGATTAACCTTTTTAGTTTTATTACAGCAAAAACGATTCCCCAAGTCATAATTAGAGTGGAAGCAATTGGCATGGCGTGGCTGATATCCTACTTACGGCATTAGCCAGTTTTCCCCATGCGAGATACTATCAATCGAGCTGATTCTCAGGCAATCGACAGTGTTTCTCTCGTCGTGGTTACGTCCCGCTTTCATCCATTGCCGTAGGTGAACTACGGAAAGCGATTCGTTGCGATACGTTGCGACATGCACATTAAAACTGAATAGAAGTTGCGCCTTATTTCGGGGTCTCACTTGTAATTCTGATTGTGAAAGTGATCATCCGTCAGCTAACTCGCACCTTGAGCATGACACAATTAGATCACGAAAAGGCTATCGTCATAAGCTTATTACTAAGCCTACGATGTTTGTTTGTTTTTTCAACCATCATAGGAGACGATTGACATTTTCAGAGTATATTATAAGTGATTATGGCGGATTCCAAAACAAATAATAAAAAATTAAGAAGAATTTTTTCTTCTTAATTTTATTCAAATGGGTTTCACTGTACGTTTTCAAAGCGTTTTTTTATTTTGTCACTATCGTAAATACGGTAAATACATGCAAGCGTCAAACTTGGTGATAGTTTCAACCACAAATTATTCAATGTAGTCAACGCCATACCCAAATGTATATTTTCGTTTCATGGTACTCAAATATATATTGAGTGGTATAGAACCCTCGGTGCGCGAGTCCGACTCGCACTTGGCTGGTTTTTTATAGTTTCGCTATGTGTCGCGTCACATTACATTGCTCACGTAGGACTGCGAGAGCGCAGCAAGAGAAATATTAAATATTTCCTCAGAATCAAGCCGCGGGTTTATTTTGCCCTAGGGATTAGCTCGATGTGATAGCTCCATAGTAGATAACGACTAGGCTATGACTTTATGAACCCAGTTTAGGGTTAGCTCAGATATCTGTGAGGGTTAGCTTCTCTATAGGTCCACGTTGAATCTGATTATAAGTTGAAATTTAGGCGATTATTTTAACTATTGTAGTTCTATATGTTTTAGTTTTAATAGGCGTATGACTCAATTGTCATAATAAAATTCACATATCATGTAACACATATATAATACGCAAAAGTTTGAGAGACATATACCTTTGTGTATCTGTGATTATAAAAACCTTTCAATTCAATACTTTAGATGCCATTTAATATAAATGTGCCTTAGGGCGAGAATCCTCCGGAGTTCTGTAGAGCTAGGCCGAGGATGAATAATAGGTCTGATTCCAGAGAAATTGAATAAAGTATCGTTATCCTGTTGTAAGAGCCTACTAAATGTGGACTTCTGGACTTGGAGCGATGGGCCCCTCACCATCCACACAAACGAACCGAGTACGTTGTCGTCCTCTCCTTCACTTCCCGGAGAGGACGACAACGTACTCAATGGGGCTCACATTATCGTGGAGGGGGTAAGGTCAGTCGGTAAATTTAGGTTAAACAGCTTCATGTTGAACCAACTATTCCTCCACGAAAATGCTACATCGGCTACAAACATTAGCAGAAGATTTTCGCATACTCCGTCTTCCCTAACTATACTGCTAACCGTAAATATTCTGACTATAAGCACGATAAAGTTCGTAGCTCTTCTTTCCTGATTATAAGGCTCAAAATCTGTTATTTTCTTCTACTTGGTCGACTCCCATTGCGAAAAATAAAGTAAACTCCAATCTAAACAATGACGTGTGAAACATAACGCTTCCAACTTGGCCTATAAAATTGCCAACGACGAAAACAAATTAACATAAGCCAGAAGTTTTCTACAGCCACCTATTACTGTATATCACGGAATGCTACGAGTGAGTAGATTTCTTTACTGAAAGTGTAAAAGCTAGATTTCAAACTAGAAGTAAAAGTCTGGCAACGTTTTCGGGTCTTAGTTGAATTAGTGCCAGTTCGTGAGATACGTATTTGGTTTCTATAGTTATGAAAATCGCGGCTTAGATTATTCGTTAGAAACGCAGCAAGCCCTTTGATTGCATTGGTGCACCGTCCATCAATTGCATAAGTACATTTCCATGAATGTCTTCAGCGTATCCTTTACCGATTCCCCGACCATTTAAAAAAAAACTTCAATTTGAAACAGAATTGTTTCCTGAAGCCATGTTCCGAACGCCTACTTCTCAGATTAGTATCTAATATCGTCTTTCTTGTAAGAAGCACTACAAAAAAATACAAGTAAATAACAATCAATGAGACAGTTATAGTGTTCCTAAGGGTCCTCTATGTAAAGAGGTTTTAGATTACTATTAGTACTCACGGGATATTTATCACGGTTATTATTTTTGTTGAGTTCCCTATAAATATGTTGAGTATGTTGTAAACCACCACGAAAGTCTAAAACGGATACTGATAAGCAATAACATGTGAACCAACAAAAAAATGTTAATGATACAGAACGCTTCTTTGTCAGCCATAGAAGCGTTCTGTATCATTAACATTTTTTTTTTTGTTGCTTGACATGTTATTGCTTATCAGTATCCAAACATGATTTAAGATGTTCCTGGACTCACGATGTAAACCAGACTTCGGTTGTTTCCGAATGACTAATTACTTCAAAATTGTTAAATTGTTTGTGAAGTTTCTAAAAGGAATGAATTATTTTAGCATGAATTCAACTGGTAAAATTAAGTCTATTGTTAATCCAATGCCGTAATAAAAGATCCTAACTAAATCTAAAAATTAATCTGTTTCTCTCTCTTCCTGTCTGGGTGTTTGTCGCGTTATCACGGCTAAACGGCTGAGCGGATCAAGCTGAATTTTTCCATAGATATAGCTTAGGAGTCGGTGACCTCGCTTAGGTCCTCGCTAACGAAGTCGGGGGTAACAGCGATGTATGGTCCCTATGGACTCTAAAACGGCTGTACCGATTATGATGAAATTTTCAGGCAATCTTTAGATTAGTTCAGCGGGTGATCCTGTGAAGTTTGATACCCGTGTTAGCTAATACTTAAAAATAAACGATTAATGGAAGGACGCTTTGTCTATTATAAATATTGATCCTTTGCCGTGTTAAACAGTATCATTGATGGTAAAGCGGTGTTATTGTTCTGTCTCCCCACCTTTAATGGTACTATAGAATAGTTTTTTGCCACTGTGAAACAAAAAATGTTGAAAATATTTTCAAAATGTAAGCCACAATTTTCAACGATACTGTAACTAAACCTCAAACTGAAAGCCGGCTTGTCCCACACGGGTGCAGACAGGCGCCTCATTAATAATTCTGTCCTGGCCTGGTTGCAAAGCTCCACTGCCTCACTGCAGCGAGCCCTGCCTGTTTGGATAATGCAGCACGTGGTGTTTCGATCGCTTTCGATGTGAAGTCTTGATAAAATATTCTAATTCACCGGAACCAGCTTATAATTTAATATAGTTATTATCTGGGCTCTGGTTAATCCAACTGTTATTTTTATGTAGCTTAGGTAATTGTAGTTTGTATTTTGCTTAGTAAATAGAGGCACTTGCACGTAAAAAAAAAAGTTATGCAATTTAATTTTTTATAAAAAGCTTAATCGTATTCTATAGTGAATGTGAAAAAGTTGTTTAATTGGTCTCCAAAATGTTCAAATCTGGTTTCAAGAACAAACAAGCAAAAAGATTTTACCAAAAGCTAATGAAACAACGACCTAATTTTTACACTAAAACAATACCTAACGGGCAAACACTCCGCGCGTAAAGTTGAAAGGTCTCAGCATTGTCGTGCAGTTAAAACTTACTTTGCATAATTTAGTTAACTTTAAACGCAACCCACTTGGCGTTTTAGAGTAATATACGTACATTACAAGCAGTAAGAGCTGGCGCTACCAACAAAACACAAATTAAATCAGTAGCCATCAATGATATTTTACTAGAGATACGACTTAAGCGTATTTAAATTACCCCGCAAATATGTCCTTTCGGACAGATTTCATTATAGCTATCTCTTTTGCTCTCTAACTTTTCACATTTTCTTTCGCACTCTTTGGCGGCTGTAAACAGACTGCGGCGGAGTCGAATTCAGAACGCTATTTTAAAGGTAAAACCTATCTTTAGTGAAATATTAAATAATTTGACAATAAAATACAAGGCAGAAGGATCGAATATACAATACAATTTCGCCCTTTTTGTCGTTATTAAGGAAATTATGACAAATACTAAAGGAGTTTTGGGAAGTAACACACACAGTACATTACAAATTTGGAGCTAAAACGTTGCAGGATTGCATCTGGAATGGTATTATTTTGCAGGCTGGTATAAAAAACAATGTCTATACATTCGCTAAACGTTGCGGGATTGCATCTGGAATGGTATTATTTTGCAGGCTGGTATAAAAAACAATGTCTATACATTCGCGCATAGTTCATCCGATTCAATTGAAGCTTTTAAAGGCAGAACCTTTTCCCTACACCAGCGAGACCGGAGGCCGAGCAAAAGCGGCGGCGCTGCTACTATGCATACGAAGCCGCGGGAAAAACAAACAAGAAAAAAAAACTGCCCTCAGAAAAGCGACAAAAATACTGCAAGCCCAGCTAAAGGGGCTGCCTAAAAACTTGACACTTGAGTTAGCTTAGTTACCTGAAGTGACAAGCACTCAAGCAAACACAGGAGCCGTAGATGCGCTACTGCTAATCCCCTATAGAGGTAATGCAGTGCGGTATACGACGTAGAATTTAAATCTTATTGTAAACAGACACTACTTGGGTGAGATTGTTATCGGGTTGTTTTACCGCTGCAGCGTTCTTCTAGAGTAAAGCTGCTCAACTCAAGGCCCGCGGCCTAAAAACTGACCTGGCAATAAATACGTACTTCAATAGTCCCGGTAATATTTTATCGGGACTCAGTTCAGTCTATTTTTAATACTCACTAGTCTGATGATGAAGATACAATGAAATTGAACATGAAATCGCAGTCCGGAAGAACTTACTTTAAATGATTCCCTGACCTTGAGGGGACTTGTTGCTGATCTTTAAGAAACAAAAAAGTTAGTGTTTCATTCCTCGGTTGTCATGGTTTTCCATGCAACATCGATGTTAGTAAAGCAAGTCATATAGTTTGATACGAGCTGACACCGTCCGTCATGTTACTTGACGAACTACCTAAAAACTTTAATATTGCAGCTAAAGTTTTGTGTAGCTTAAATTTGGTACTACTGCATTAGCAGTCGTTTAGTACTCGTTATTATAATAATTAAAAACGTGTGTGCAAGGTGCGAAATTCAAAAGTTACTTTAGTTCGACGGAGCGAACAAAGCGAGCGAAGTCACGAAGTCTCTGCGTCAACTGGCAAAATTTGCTTCAATCTGTCCGTTTGTTAGATATTTTATCTTTCATCCCTCGCGTCCAGTTCGTATTTTTTCCAAATCGTAATCTTGAAGAAACTTGATATACGGGTACGGTTTTCACGACCTCGCGACCAGACAGACTAAGATTATGTAAAAAAGTTTGTGCTCGCGAGGTCTAACGTTCCCAGAACGAATAGTATTTAGTAGTATTGTTAAGAAAGCACTTAAAAAAACCGTTATGTTGTTACTGTAACCCCACAGATGTGTAACCCAATCAGTGGTCAGCTAATATGAAATTAAAATCATGGCCCATCAGTGAAATTGGTTGGGTAGCCTTGTTATAGACTATTCAACAGCGTATAGAGACGTTAGAACAGTAAGTATCCGCAAATCGCTCCATTTCTTATCCAATTTCGTCTTTAGTTTTCTTGGCTGCACTCTCGTCTTCTAAATGGATATATTTAGATATTTTTAGTAAGATTTCTTTAGGATTTGTTAGTAAATCTTCAATTTTTAGTGATCACAGTACATAGAAAATATCTTTATAAAAGAATTCCAAAAAAAAAAACCCAATTCGATTGTATTTTTTAAGTTTGTTATCTCAAAACTCCATTATTTATAAACCGATTTGTTTTTTATTTTTTTGTGGTCCTACTTTTATCAAAATCCAGTTCTGATCATGGGATCCATGAGGAATTTAAATTCCTCAAATATTATAGGCATATATATAGCAAGTTTAGTATTTTTATCAAGAAATCAAGCATTTGCATTCAGAAAGTATCATTTGATGAAGTGGAACAGATGAAGACTATCATAGATGGCCACCGGAACACCACAATGTATTTCACGGATGGTGCAAGAACACGTCGATAGTGCATTTTTTCAGAGTATTTTGTTGGTCGTTTTTTTTTTTTTTGTAAAAATGGTGACTACATTTTAATACAAAAACACTATTGACACCACAAGAATAATAAGCGGTCTTATCGCTAAGAGCCATCTTCCAGAAATTCCAGAAAACCTTCGGATTAATACTATAGGCATTGTGAAGTAGGGACAGTAGCGTTATTAAATTATCTGTACAGAATATAGTTACTATGATGGGTTTTCGTCAATTTGTTATGGTTTAGTAACTTTTAATAGTTTGGTAAAGTTTTTGCGTAAGAGCGCAAAGCATGTAAACATGTACGTATAAAATCTTTAATGTTCACACAAAATTTTACATACAACAACATAACTAGTGCAAAAAGTGGCGGCCTTATCGCTGAAAGCGATCACTTCCAGGCAATCATAGCATAGAGTGCATTCAAAGAAGAAGTAGAAAAGGGGGTGTGCAATTATGGATATTGTGTCATACTTACACTATTCTAATAAACCGATATAATTATAGACAAACAAATATACTAAAAATTAAATTAGCGTTAGAGTGTTTGTTCCCGTTCAAATCGCTAACGCTGATGAAAGTAGGAATGGAGGTAGCTTATACCCTGGATTAACATATAGGCTACTTTTTATCCTGGAAAAATATTCGGTTTCTGTAGAATAGCGGGTGAAACCACGGATACCCACCATAAAAAATAAATTAACACATTTGATGAGACCGTTGCAAAATGTTGGCGATTGTTTTTCATACAATATTTTTTGTTAGTTTTGAAATATGGTTCGGAAAGTTGGTTGAGCGTTTTTTTTTTTTCACTCGGTTTCGAGACGAGCAAGTCGCTCACCTGATGTTAAGCGTCACGCTTGCCCATAATAGTTCAGTGCCACCCAGAATTTTGAACTTCAACAGTTCAAAACTTTGCGTGGCAATGCACTGCGCTCGTCCCCCTGAGATGTTAGATGTTAAATCTCTGTATGCCCAGTAATTACTCTGGAAACATTGCCCTTCAATCCGGAACACAGTAATGCTTGCACACTACTGCTTGACGGTTGAATAACTGGCAAGAGTGTGGTACTTCCCCAGAGGGACTCTGCAAGAGAGCCCTACCACTGCAATAAATGGTTGGAGCAGGAATTACGAAATACAGTAAATAAAATTTCCCCATAATATTATATATAGTTTTACTAACAACTTCTGGAACAGCCTACAAATGTTTTGTATAACAAAAAAAATAAACATATTTTCTGTTCTATCGTACTTTTATTGACAAAGTTATAGGTACAAAATAATACAGAACAAACCAATTTTTCTACCATTTTTTTTTGCGAACAACAATTAAATTTAACGCTTTTTCCGTCAAATAATGTCCTCAAAACCCACCTCAGATTCGTAATTACAGCCTTAGCCCATTTTCCTCGGGGTGTAAGAAAACCGAAATTCCGAAATCTTTGTTACAAATCTGTAACAAGTCGTTCCGCTCCGCTGAATCTTAATCAGATTCCTTTTACGCCAAGAAAAGTGTTAAACGTCCGCTAAATAACGTTAAGCGGACGGAAAAATATTTTTTTCGCAGCTTCATTGTTAATGACGATGTCATAATGAAACTGTTGCATCGCAAGCGTGAACAAAAAAGTATGAAAATGAAAGTGCTCTCGAGAAAGCGCCTTTGATTTTTTTCCGCTCAAAATCTCATTTGTGCAGTTATATTCTCCATTGAGAACATCGTCCAAATGCGGTGCATTTATTCCTCGTTCGAGAGTTTTTATGCTGGAATATGGATATAAATGTTTCATTTTTATAAATTATTATTCATATATCATTTTTATATATTATATCTCAGACGCAGAGCACTCTAGATTCTGCTCTCAGGACGATCGAAGCGCACCACTTTCAGGTCAAAATACACCTATAAAAATGTACTGTCATGGCTTCTTTTTTTTTTTTTTAATGTTTATAAGTCTGCGTTTGACCACCAACTCGCCTGTTGGTAAGCGACGACGTGGCCGAAGATGAAGCACGCAGACTTAGAAGATACCCATTCACTCTGACCTTGAAAAGCTCCAGATTGTAACTCTCAGGAAACAGGGAAGCCGGCAGTTTATTCCACTCCTTGGCCGTACGGATTAAAAACGTTGTTTCGAACCGTTTTGTACGTATCCAAGGGAAATCAACAGTGTAAGGATGGTAGTAGGGCGTCTTTCTACTCGTCCTGTAGTAAGCCAGTTCCAGGCGCGAGTAAGCGTAAACTCGAGATAGCCAATGTGAACGGTTGGCCGCAGTTCGCGCAATCCGCGCTTTGTTCCAGCTGTGGTGAGTTTTGGTCGAAAAACGATCTCGTAATTAATGTGTAGAGTCAGAGTAAGGGAACAAGTCGGCGTCTGTATGTATATGTGTCAAACGATAACTTGCGATCCATTGATCCGATCTTCATGAAAATTTGTAGGTGAGTAGTTCATTTTAATACAATTTTTAAGTTCGAATAAGAGTCATATCGGTCTAGTTGTGAAGTTATGGGTTGGCAAGGACTTTGTTCGGGGTGGTTCGGATTTATGTTCAGAGTTCAGAGTCCATTAATTGATATTTCAATTATTATTTTCTAGAAAGTCTTATCAGCAAGTAGTTCGGGAAACCCGATATTTCCATGAAAAATAGTTTCGGCGAAAGGCTTAGACTATGAAACTTTCATAATACTTCAACTTTATAAACCAATCATGGTTTAACGGCCTGGCCACACGGTGTGTACGACGTTACTCGAAACAGCTCTTTCAAGCAAAACTGATACCGGCTTGGTATTTTTTTTTTCATTACTTTTGGCAGGCTATGCTACTTATTTATTTTTATTATTATAAACACGCTTCACATTCTTGCAAACTTGCAACTTTCAGAGGTGATATCCATGCTAGCGTACGTACGCCAGACAAAGAGACAAAGTTATTTCCTATTGTTCGCTAGATGGAGTTGATCCATTTTTGTGCATTTTTTGACGTTTTGTATGGACTGACAGTTGTAATGTAGGGAGTTCTGAATAGCGCAAGCGAAGTTTTTTCATTTTTATACCTCGAAGCTTTATTGGTCCTGATACGACTGCGGCTATATTCCTCTGAATTATAATATAAGTTAGAAAGTTAGGATTTACGAGTCGACTCGCCAGAATTATTGTTATGAGTTATTAAGTTATTGCTGTCATTGACGCAGGTCTTTGTAAAACTAACTTGAAAGCGTGTAGCAGTTAACTTCTACTACCAGAGCTCCATTGAAATACCAGCTGAACTATCAACAATAGCAGTTTAAATACTTAAAACATGAAAAAAATACGATAATACTTAAAAAATGTACGTGAATTCAACAGAAATTAAACGTAAGAGAATTTATACATGTTTGAGAAATTTTAGTGTTGAATCTGTCGCACCATTTTATTAACATCTAGCGGTTGCTGACGACTTTGACAATGTCGTTTGGCCACCTCGTGAGAGGCCGTCCTACGCTGCGTCGTTCGGTTCATGGTCGCCACTCAAGAACCTTTCGTTTCAGTCGGATATCGGTTCCTCGAGTGATATGGCCTGCCCATTGTCACTTCAGCTTGCAAACTCTGAAAGCTATATCGGTGACTTTGGTTCTACGGCGAATATCCTCGTTCCGGATTTTATCGCGCAGAGAAACCCCGAGCATTGCTCTCTCCATTGCCTGCTGTGCGACTCTGAGTTTCTCCAAATAGCCAGTAGTTAAGGACCACGTTTGAGTTCCATAATTGTCATCACTAGCAACACACATTGGTTGAAATCCCGCAGTGCCTGAAGACCATTGTCTTCTGTCACTGCGGATTTTTGGATGAGAAGATATCACGCAATTTCCCGAAGGCTCCCCATCCGATTTGGATTCTTCGAGCGACCTCTTTGTCGAAGTTGGACTTACCTTACTAGACAGTATGTCCAAGGTAGTTATAATCGTCAACAACTTCAAGCGTATCGTGTCCAACGACCACCGGTACGGGTACGTGGGCATTTGACATGATTTTTGTCTTGTCCATGTCATTTTAAGACCCATTTGTAGAGAAACGCTTCTGAGGTTGTTGTGGTCCTCCAGCGACTCTGCCATGATTACTATATCATCGGCAAAACGAAGGTGTGTGACTTAATGTTGATGCCGTATCCGTCCCAGTCCAAGAGTTTGAAAATGTTCTACAATGCGTTCGTGAACAGTTGCGGAGAAATACCTTTACCCTGTCTCACGCCTCTCTGCAATTGGATTGGCTTCGTGCTCTCGTCCTGCAATCGGATTGACGTGGTCGCGTTTCTATACAAACACTTCATCACCTCGATATACCTATAGTCATCGCTGAACGAACTATAGTAGTCTAGTATAGTAGTTGGTAGGTTCCTACTATGAAGTAGAGATGGAGCTACGGTGGCCGAGCGGTAGGATGTGAGGTTCACAACCTATTGGCACTCGATCCTCGGCCCGGCAAGACTTATTTAATACTTAAATAAATTATGTGCAGTTTTCGATGACGTGAATAAAAAACGGTGAATGAATTGTGGAAGGAAAAGGACATCGTGAGGAAACTGGTATGTCCAAGAACATCAGAATTCTAAGACATAGACAAAATTTTCGCGATTTTATGACTGATCCCATAGTAAAGGTTGTTCATACTGTCCAATACAATGATATCTTAGAATAGGTTTGCCGTATAACCAAACCAAACACCGACCTTAGTACTATACCTACATATCTACACCTACAAATGTTCACAGTGAAAGCTCCGAATACGTGACCTCTTCCCTAGCAAATTCAAATAACAGGGCGTGCCATAAAGTTGCACTGTTCTCTATGCAGTGAAGTAAAGTGTCACTGCAAATAGCCTAGAACTTTTGCACGATTCTTTTCTCTTATTTTTTGGCTCCACACGTTGTGTATTTAGCCAGTGTCAAGTGTAATTTTGCAAGTGAAATCAAATATTTCACAATTAAAATAAGTCTCAGTCATAGTCTTAAGTCAAGCTAAGTAAGTCACGGTTAAGTCCACGTCATGCCCCAGTAAAGTGGTGGAGACTTTATTAGAGGTTTCTATGGAGTTTTGGAAACAACACAAAGAGTCAAGTTTCACAAAATTATACTATTCACCAACACTCGTGCACGTTCACGAACACTTAAATGATAAAAATCCACTTTTTTACACATTAACACTCGAAACAAACACAAGTTTTTGAAAAAATAATACAATGATACGACATGACTTTTTCACTTGCCCGCAAACTTCGCACTAGTTTGTGCAATCCCATGTCGCCCTGTACAGTCCGTGCCAAATTTTATTCCTGTTTTATCGCAATGTGAAATATCAAGGCAAGTTTCAGAAAAGCGTAAGTGCATGGGTGTTCTGAGGCCGTTCGTACACAAGGCGACGGCGACACAAATAAAGTCGTGAATCTTGTTGTGCGATCTATGAAACACACGCGGCGTTTCTTCCATCAATGTGCAAATTGACAACATTTTTACACCACAGCCTAAAATTGCACCACGCTGCCACTAATTTTGACCGAAGATTAACAAATTTCCCTTTCTTTAGCATTGTGTTTTTGGTATATAACATTACTGTGCTCAAAAAAAAACACAATTTTTATTATTAGTTCGTTTGATGATTATACTTCGGTCTTTTTGTAGCGACACCAGTAATCCTTCAAAGCCAAATTTCAATTCCTGTACCGAGTGGCTTTCCTAACGCCTTGCAAAATGAAAGTAAGGCGAGGTCCTATTCCGAACCGCAACTGCAACTGCCGACAGCACGTGCAGCGACTGCAAGAAATGGCTACTGCCGCCTCTGCCGAACAAAATAGTTTTACGAGTGCAGTTTCACAGTATTTCAAGAATTTATGTAGCATGCTGGCGATGTCACATTTTAACATCGCCAAGTGCTATGTTGGCTCGCGGCCCATTGGAATCTATTCCGTCTAGTCAGGGCACTGCAGGACCGGCAAAGTATAATTAAAGTTTTGTTTTAATAAAACGGGAATACTCACGTTAACTTAGTTGGTTATTCCGACTACAGTTTCGATCACATTCGGTGACCTTTATCAAGGAATGCTACAAGAGTGACTCGCACGCGACGTCGTCTCGCCTTGCACTTTTAATAAAGCAAAATGTAGCAAAACCACGTCAGGTTTCATAGTATAATTAAAGTATCTAAAATCGCTTAAATTTAAAACAAAAACATTTTATTCTGATTTATACACATCTGATTACTTTTTGTACAGATTTGTCAAACAGAACAGATTGTACTAGCAGAGGACACTGGCGTAGGCGGCAACTGGCCTGCTTAAAATCCTGGCCGCGGCCGAGTTTACTAGTTTTTGAAAGAGCTAATGGCTTACTGGCCAGATAGGTTTTCGTGATACTAGGCCACTTGCCTACTTGCAGAATAGGTGGTGAAAAGGTGGTGGTGAGCCACTATCGGGATTGCCACCGACTTTGTTCCACCAAAGACTCGCTATTGCGGCCGTATTCCATGCAGATTTTGGCTGAGAACTTAAATAACATTTGGAAGGAATAGGTCTTTAAGTCTCAAGATACTGAAGTTTTAGAGAAAGCGTTAGAATCCGGGGGTATGTGTGATTTTTTGCCTTGCCCATCATCATCATCTTACCCATTATCGTCACCCGTGTCAGGACACTCGACTGGTGCACTCAACTATCATTACCATCAGCCCAATTACTACTGTTTTGATATTTCTTACCCATTATTATCACCCGTGTCAGGAAACTCGACTGGTGCACTCACCCATCATTATCTTCAGCCCAATTACTACTGTATTAATATATCTTACCCTGAGGACACTCTACTGGTACACTCACCCATCATTTTCTCAGCCCAATTCCTACTGTATTGATATTTCTTACCCTGAGGACACTCTACTGGTACACTCACCAATCATTTTCTCAGCCCAATTACTACTGTATTGATATATCTTACCCTGAGGACACTCTACTGGTACACTGACCATCATTTTCTCAGCCCAATTACTACTGTATTGATATATCTTACCCTGAGGACACTCGACTGGTACACTCACCCATCATTTTCTCAGCCCAATTACTACTGTATTGATATATCTTACCCTGAGGACACTCTACTGGTACACTGACCCATCATTTTCTCAGCCCAATTACTACTGTATTGATATATCTTGCCCTGAGGACACTCTACTGGTACACTCACCCATCATTTTCTCAGCCCAATTACTACTGCATTGATATATCTTACCCTGAGGACACTCTACTGGTACACTCACCCATCATTTTCTCAGCCCAATTACTACTGTATTGATATTTCTTACCCATTATCGTAACTCGTGTCAGGACGCTCGACTGGTGCACTCACTCTGGGTATAAAACGCTGGGCTTTGTTTTTAGATATGGGCATAAAATTCACTGATTGAATGAATAATTATGAGAGAGGGAGTGATTTTTCCTAAATCATATACAGATTTACGACAAAGCGGCAATTTACATCGCCCCTTTCAATTTCGCGTACGTTTATACGTTTATTTATACCTGAGTTTTTACGTGGGATGAATTATTGAGCGTAGACGTCGGAAGACTTCAGCATTTCAGGTTTTTGTTTGAAGATTAAAGAATACGGGGATATATTCTTAGTGTCGTATGAAACTGAAAGTTTCATACTCTAACTTAGAATTAAGTTTTATTATGGACGACATGAAGTTTGCATTCCATTCAAAAAAATACTAAATAATAAATTATAGGACTACACCACACTGATAAATAACAAAATCAGTCTTAAGTCAGGTGGATCGTCCACGCTCCATACAAAAGTTCCCATTCATAATTAATTGTCCAATCGAAGCGAAGGTCTCAGAGTTTACTGGGACAAATCGGGATTTGTATGTATGTTTGTATGGCTGTGTGTATATTTGTCCGATGATAACATGCCAACTGTTGTTCCGATCTTCATGAAATTTGAAATTTTTGTAGGCAAGTAGTTCATTTCAATACAATTTTAAAGTTCGAATATGAGCTGAATCGGTCCAGGAGTTGTGTAGATATAGAGGCCGCGAGGGGTACTAGTAGTTCGGCGCGAACTACTAGTATTTTAGCGCAATGTTTACTCACTTATTATGGTCGGCAAACAACTTGAGCAAAATGCGGTGTAGTGGGAGAAAAATTAGCGCATGTTTAGGTACGTCGAAATTTCACCGAAAAATTGAATGTTGCGCAGATGCCATAATTTTTCAAGATATTTGCCGGCTATTGTTTTGTATTGACAGCGTAAATCAAAGCATGTCGTAGACAGCAACGTTGGACTTGACCGTGACTTGCTTTGCTTGCCTTTGACTGTGACTATGATTCGTTTGATAATATTTAACAAACCTTGAATATATATAAGTATACTTGACACTGGCAAATGCATAAGACGTGCGACGCCAAAATCTTCTTAGGAGGAAAGAGAAAAAAAAATACGCATTATAAATCTATCGATTTTCCATGGTACATGTAAAACTACACATTGTTTTATTCAATAGCTTCAATAGCTTAATTCAGCTCGAAAACTAAACGTTCTGTACAATTAAGTTCCTAGTTCGAATACGGTAAGTTTCAGGCAATAACCGTTTAGTTCAGATATTATTGTTTGTCAACTGGCAACGTGGATTTTATCGGAAGCAGAGCGAGGCTCTATTCAACAACGATACAATACATAATACAATTATGAATATATGTGTATCATTTCTTTGGCTTACATTTTGTAATTTTAGTTTTGTTGGGTAGCTAAAACTTGTGAAAACGGACGGACCGTAGACCAACGAGAGATAATAAGATGAAAATTATACTTCTCTTTCTTTCTCTGTCGTTTGTTACATGGCAGATTTATTTCATTATATGAGGAAAGGATGGCAGCTGACAAATTCTAATACAATATTGTAAAGGGACCTGAACAATGAATAAGGTCCTATCAATTCAAGATTGAAATAATATCAGTATCTCGGCTTGTTTCACAAAAGAAATGTCGTTTAAGACAAACAGAACTGTAAATTCCTTTGTGTACTTTCAAATACTTTCAATTAATAATAGGCATTCAGTCGTTTTCCTGTAGACACAGTTCTGCTTTATTTCACTTTGTTTTATGTCGTGATTAAAATTGAAATGTTTCTATTTGAGACCTTTTTCTGATAAGAATAAGACATCAAGTCTTTCGTCATATCTAAATGGCACATCAGTTGTTGAGCTGTAAAGACAAAATACTGTTTTTAAATCTTCAAGGACGATATAATTGCTTTGGCAATCTAGTCCAGTCAATTTAGTGTTTGACCGGGAAATAACTAATAACAGTTTTTTTTTGTTCTTTGCGTAGTTGTAGAATAAACCTCTCAAATTATATACAATAATTATAATTTTAAGCGTACCCGGAACAGATTCAAACTTCACTTTTTGCAATACCGTCCCTATTTGCGCCATACTAGATACTAGATATTTAGTATTACTAGTAAACTGGGGAAATAATTAAGAAAAATAATTTTCATGTCTCGTTTAAATTTAAATTACCCATAGAAAAACGTACGTACTAGATATCAATTCTATCCAAATCCTGGTCAAAATTTTATTGTAGTGTCTCGAACACATCAAATCCAGATGGAACCTCTCTCCGCGTTTGCGGTGCGGAACAAGTCCACGATAGTAACGTACGGAATTATATGAAAGACGTCAAACTGCATGCAGTACGAGTACAATCCGTGTGCACTGCGTCGTACTGCATGCAACGCGACATCTTTCATTGAATTTTATTCATATCTGGTCCACATGTTCTGCATCCGCAACGAACATGGACTGCAACATTAACAGTTCTGTTCTTGGGTTTCATAATTACCTTTCTAGGACTCAAAGCTCAACGAAACTACTTTTCATTTAACTTTGTTTAATTAAATTCTTTGTTACATAAACTCTTGTTATGGATCGCAGGTTATTTCTTTACGAGAGCTCGTAAAGAAAACTTTTATTGTTTTAACGAATTGTAGACATTGTTAATGTTGTTTTTAATGGACAGCTTCGAAGATAAGGAGTTGATCTAAGAAAGAGTGAAACTGAGGCGCATTCACATTGCTATAAGGTACACGCTGTGCCCGGTCGCATTTTCTCATTATGCGGAGATTGGCAATGGCAACTGTGTCTTAAAAGAACCAATTCTAGAAATGTCTAGTTCTCCGAACGACCAATTCTAGAAATGTCTAATTCTCAGAATGGCCAATTCTAGAAAATCCTCATTCTCAGAATTTCCAATTCTATAAATGCCTAATTTTCAAAATCTTACAATGCCCAGATTCTACAATTGCTTAATTCTCAGAATGACAAATTTTACAAAAGCCCCAATTCTCAAAATGGCAACCGTCCCTTCTTTTTCATCGGTGTACTTCTTTTGTTGATGATAATGATCATGAAACTTACCAAATTCGAACAACGCGCTCTTTGAGCTCTGCGTAATCTAATAATCGCATGACTTCCTTGAATCAGCAGTGTAGGCTGCAAAGTGGGTTAGCTCCAGCTGTAATTTATAGGGTAGACGCACCCTTATCCAGCACACAATCTAAACTCACATTTTAATGCTGTTCGAGACAAAACGGTTACCAAGTACGACTATTTGCGTTAGTTTTAATTTATTGCTGAAATTTACAAGTAATTTGCGCCCATTCTGAATGTTTCTTGTCCTAATTGACTTATGATTGTAGTGTCCTATTCCTTCGGGCTCAAAGTTATACGCACTAACAAGATTCGAGGTCAAGTTTAAATTGGTTTCCAGGCAATTGTTAAACTTAATTATATATCGTAGGTATATTATGTTTATTGTATTTTACTTATCACAGAATTTGATTTTACTAAAATTTTGTTGTATTTTATTGAATCATCATATATTTTTAGAGCAATGTTTTGTTACTCGTTAAATTAACTGAAATTGAATTTATGAAAGAAGTAGAATTTATTCGTTTAAAGCGCTAAAATAACCATCGCTTAGTTTCTTAAATAATAGACAAGGTTCAGAAGCCTTTTTACCCAAGCTAGGACTGTGTTAGGGCATAACAATAACCTCCTCCGAACAGAATGTACTGAGTATACAAAGATTTGTCATGTTGCGAACGTTGCTCCAAAAAAATATTATCAAAAAAAAACAAAATATTCGAAAGTAAAATGAAGCCTATGTCACTCCGGTCGTAACAACGACAATCAACGACACGTCACTCGTCAAAATCGGTCAAGCCGTTTAGGCTACAGGAGGTACTGTAGGAATATACAAACATACGTACACTCCAAAAATATTTCCCTCCTTCTTTGGCAGTCCGGTAAAATGTGTGAATTTCTCCTTACCACAGAATGAATGATAAGTGCAAAACACTCACTCAGACAATTAAATAAATATTTACGAGTAGTATTATGAAATACGAGAAACATTATGATTTACGAGTAATATTATGAAATACGAGTAATATTATGATTTACGAGGAATATTATGAAGTACTAGTAATATAATGAAGTATAGCGAAACGTTCATACCTAGTATAAATATCAACAGACGCGCACGAAGCTAACAATATCGAGAGAAAGCGAGAGTGATTGCCGTCACTTTCGCACTCGTTAGGTTAGACGCTAAAGAGGCCTCTCCTGCGGGTTTCAAGGTAAAATGCTCGGCATTTGCAGTGCATAGGCATGGTATTACTGCCAGGCCTTGTGTTTGTTCACTCATAATTATGACGATAAGAGTGTTTTAATCTGAAATTAAAATTAGAACTCAAAGAGGGATTTCATAGCTATGCTACTCAATCATGGGCGCGATTTTTAAGCCTTATTTTCGAGAAAAAAAGAAGGTTCTCAATTATCTTTAACACGTCTCAAGTCTATCAAAAACAAGCAAAAAGAGCTAGGTCTTTTATTGAGCAGCCTCACCCCTGACAGGGTCTTGGCTCAATTCCATGCGCTTGTTTTTATTAGTTTCCTGCAATAGCTGCGACCGCTGACAACGTTGATATTCTGGGCACAGTGAGTTCGTTAAATTTAGCTTATTGTATCGTTGTCTTGCTTATATTTTCTGTGCTTTCCTTAGTTTCTTCGCCCGCTACTTATTTGTCAATGGGATATCGTGGCCGTTCTCGTTAGATCCAAAGATCCTATCATATAGATTTCTTTATTATAGTATCGAAAAACTAGGGATCTGTGGAAAATGTATTGTACCAATCTTTATACTCGTTAAAATAAATAACTTGGGCCGATATTCATTGTGAAAAATATTCACAATTTCAACATCAAAATGTATTTAGCTTTTAGTCCGCTGCGCGATTTTAAATGGGCTCCAATTTGCATTTTGTTTTTCCTTATTGCTCTACTCACTTAAGAATTCTCCGTTTTGAGTTGTTTAGATTACCCGTCATCTGGATAAATTAAATATTTGAAAAGGGTTCAAAGTAACGGGACTAAAACAAAAAGCTAAATAAAAAAAAAAAGTCTAATAAGTCTGGTTTGACGAAATTCTTATAATATAATCGATTTTACTATGAAAACTGATGTGGTTTTGACAAGGCAAGACGAGGTCGCGCGCGTGTCTCGCTGAGCATTCCTTGATTAAGGTCACCGAATGTGATCGAAACTATAGTCGGAATAACCGACTTAATTTAACGTGAGAATTCCCGTTTTATTAAAACAAAAATATGATCGATATTAGAAAATATAGGGTTCCGTACTCAAAGGCGAAACGGTCATTGGCCATATGGTTGTGTCCATTGTTCCTTTTTTTTAAATGAGCCTGGTGCAATATTTTTTTTTTATAATATCACTGTTTATTAGAATGTTTACCGTAGATTTAAGTCTATTAGTAGTTTGTTTTCACTAATACTAAAATTCATGGATTAATAAAAATTAAACTATTTTTTTTAAATCAAATCAATCAAATCATATCAAATCATTTATTGATAGCACCCAGTTACACGTCACATTCCATTAATAATTGTCATTATAAGTTTAATAATAATAAAATAAATTAAATTAATAGTCACTTAACTTTAAATAATTTCTAATGTCGTAGAACAGGTTATCTTGTAACCAAGTTCTCAGGTTGGGTTTAAAGCACGCGGTTGAGGGCGCATCCCGAATGGTGGCAGGTATGCGATTGTATATCGCGGGCCCCATGATATAAACCGACATCTCCGACTTGACGATATGGTGCGATGGTGTTGGTGTTATTAGTTGGTCTTTTTTATCGCTGCGAAACTGTAACGTGCACGCCGCTGCGTTGAAATGCACCTAAGTTCATGTGGGTGAAAGACTTACAGAAGCTTTGCTAGCCTGAAAAAGTTACAACAATTTTGGCGTGTACAATATTTAAGACTATGTCTCTAGTTTCTACGTATTTTATTATTATGTTAAATAAAGTACTTTTAAAATAAAACAAAATAATGTGTCCTTTTGCCACAGGCTTCTAGCTCGTAAACGGAATTAGCTTATAGAACTGAAACTTCAATATTTCGCGTATAATGTACATATAAAAAGTTCTCCATAGATCACACGAGACGCTAACCAAAGATCACACGAGAAGCTAAGCTTACAATTGCTATATAAGCTTTGACCAAAGACAAATGTATCATTTTTGCATGTGATAAACTGAAATATCAAATCCTAACTCGTATATTTGGTAACAGAAACGTGGTCCTTGTCTGCAGGCCTTTTGGAGAAAAAATATAAAATGTAGTATTGTTAAAACTAAGTTCTTAATCTGACACTTGAGCGCTTACGATCTGAAAGCAAGGTTTCAGTTCGTAAAGTCACCGGTAGAGCGATATAAATTGAGATACCGCGTTTACAAAACGGTTAATGCTTTAGTGGCAGCACATGGCTTACCACAGTAAATATTCAAACAGTAGGCTAACTGACGAGTGCCGATAGCAAGACAAGATATTGAAGAACCTTGTCTTTACAGATACCAACAGAAGAAAACGCGTGATGGTCTAAGTTTCAGCCTTAACCATCCATCCATCCATATCTGGTTGGACTTTGGCTGACTCGGCCTACGAAGGATGAAAAGGGTAGAGTGATACGCGAGAATATTCGTGCGAGCGAGACAGCGATTTTCCGAGCAAATATATAGTATTTTTTTTGCCTCGGTCTTATCGGACTAGTACTAGTAAGTTTATACATATACTAGCTGTTACCCGCAACTTCGTTCACCTGGACCTACAAAAAAATAATTTAGCCTATGTCAGTCTCTGACCCTTAAGATATATCTATGCAAAAATTCAGGTCGATCCGTTCAGCCGTTTAGCCGTGATAACGCGACAAACACCCAGACAGAAAGACAGATTTACATTCCAATTTATAATATTAGGATATATAAGTTTTCCAAATTACACTCGTGCTAAGAACCACCGAACCGTATCGCCGAGCGGCAAGGTGTTCAGCCGACGTCGCGCAGCGACGTCGGCTGAACCTAACCATCATCGCAATAAGCACCTCACGGTACGGGTCCAGGACTACTTTTTATGCCGAATAAAATGTACGGTTTCTTCAGGATAGCGGGAAGAACCGCAAACCGGTGCTGGATCATATAATTAAAACAAAGGAGAGCATTAGTCTCGGCAGTATGATTAAAATACTGCTTTTTCTATGTGTTTCTAAACTACTAAGTTTCAACTATACAATTTTAAATGTATCCGAGGATTGATTCGAAACCTTATTGGCTGTTTCAGTCAGATTCTTTGTCGCTAACTTTACGTTGTAGCGCTCGTGATTCCGCATCCAGGTCGCTGCTAGATGTTTACGTAAAAGACGAAATTCATTGTTGTGCAGTTCAAGTTTCGTCCGAAGTTTCGATGCCAATTTCACACTGATGTACTTTCGTAACTTTTTCAACACTGCAGTAGGACTTCAATAAAAAGTTATTCGCAAATTAAACGGCGTCTTTCTCTGTCTTTGTGGGGAAAATATTTCAGCGAAATTGAGAGATTTTTTCGGTCCCCGCTCATAATACTTTGCGATTCTTTTCGAGAAAAATATCAGGATCTTAAAAAGCAAATTCGCGATAAAACCAATAATAGAATCCCTCCCCTAACGATTCGATTTAAGCCCTTCAAACCTTCAAAGCGCCACACAGGTGGGGGCGTCACACTAAATTATTTCCTCTTTACCTTCATAAGAAAGTAGGTCAAGGTGTGAGACAAATTATTCCGGAGTGTGGGTGCAAATACGCCGAGCCTTTTTCTAGACGCGACGCTTTTTGCTGCGACCCAAGAAGACTATATATCACAGATATGGCATCTGACAGTACTGCTACCGCTTCAAATTTATTTTGGAGCTATATTAAAAACAAAGTATGGAATTGAATCGTAGTAATCGTAGAATGCACGAAGTTCGACCTCATTTTTTTTAAAGTGTTTGAGAATGGCTGTTTCGTCGTGACACTCTAATCTATCTAGGCACACTACTACACAAACAAATTGGTCAGTCACAAGTATTGTATACTCTATTTAGTACAGCAAAAATCTACCATTTCTTGAGGGCTGTACATGAAGGATGGGGTGATAAATACTTATTTCAAAATGCAAGTAATCAAGCCGAGTGAACACTTCAATAAAAGCTGCGCACAAAACAATAGAATTTCTGCTATTGTTTTGTGTACAGCTTGCAATTGCAAAAGCTGCTATGCAATTGTTTACTTGCACTTAGATTTCTTGACCGATCGCTCAGACTCTACTAGGGTTGTCTATTGCAAGGCGCGGACACATAATTACGCCACACCGCGCGGCGGCTCGTTACTATGCTTCCTTACTATGGTAGGGGCCGCGCGGCGACGCCATAACTTTATACATAAGCTGCTGAGTGAGGGAGGCATGGCCAAGTGTAAAGCTTACGATACGCGAAGGGCGTGTTTGTCTTCCCGCGAGCCTCACATTTATTAGAAATGAAAAACTTGTATAGCAGACACCTACACAGTCCTCTCTCATCTCTTATTATTACTCAGAAAAAGCTCTCGTCGCCTCCCAAATGATAATGAAAACCTTGACGTTCGCGTTCGCGAGCGACATTAAACTAACGGCTGTGAGACGCCGCTGTATATTTCACTCCGATTTAAGTTAAACGAGCCGGAAAGGGCGGTTAATGTGAGGAGCTCGTCTTGTTGGCTGTTTGCTGTTATGAACTGACGTGGTTACTGTTTGAAGACGGTTGTCTGGCAAACGCAATAGTTCCATTCGAATTTGCAATTGATGTGTTATTAATTATTTCATGTGCTTTTAATTTTGTTACAGACTTGCGCTTCAGTCTTTTTTTACGGCCCGCTGTATGTTTTGTTTGCTAAAATTGTCATTATAATCAAAACCAACTTGACCAATTGCTCTACAAGTTTTTTTTAAATGAAATTAAGTGACTAGACGAGCAAGTATCTCGGCTGAAGGCGAAAGTCACGCTTGCCGATAAGGTCGCGTCCACGACGACAGCGAGAGCGGGATCACGCTACAATCTCCGTCTCGCCTTCGCTTCCGCCGCGCCCTACTCTGTCTTGTCGCTGTCATCGTGGCCGCTGTAACGACCCCCCGTCTATTAATATTATATAAATTATTATATATTTATTATTACTATATTTAACTATGTTTGTATAGATATTTATTTTCTCTACCCATTTATTTCTTTAATTAATTCTACTTAAGTTAAAACCTATTTACTTATTATATATTTGGCCATGTGATCGTCAAGTGATAGGACCCTACTTCGTGATCGTAGAACCTAAGTTTTCGAATAATTACGAGTTAGCGAATCCTAGTATAATTTCCCTAACCTATTACTACTACGCCGGGCACATTACTAATGAAATCTAACTAATTACCGCGGTGAGCCTATTGAAACATGAACGTAAGCGCATATAATATAGTTGAACTACAGAGTCTACCCTAAATGTACCTGAGTATTTATGAGTTATAAAGCGTTTATTAAGCATACCAAGATACAAGTTTGAACACATTCTACATTTACTCTGAGTTTATTTAATGAACAAATAATGATCGATTTATTGGGCAAAATGAATTCGTGGTAAAAGAACGGTGCACCTCCCCGCACCAGTCCAGTTTGACTCATCCGAAAGACTGGGACGTCAATCCTCCACATTTATGTGTTATAAATATAGGGATAATTACCTGTGAAGTCTACTAGATTCAAAGTCCGTCAGTATGTCCTATCCAGATAAGAGGGCTTATTCTTTTAGCAAAGTCTGGTACGTTAGTTTGTCGAACCTTTCAAGGAATACCTTCCATTAAAATACTTCCAAAAAAACCTTATCTTTATAATTACCGAAGTAACTAAAGACCTTCCCTTACATACATCAATCTTAGGTTAAAATTGAGAGCTGCCAAGATCTTCCGATCTTGGTCTCTCGTGCCGCCCCGCAGCACCCTAGCCTGCCTATATATTGATATAGCGATTATGATGAACAACCAACTAGTAAAATGATATCGGTTCCGCCGTACAATAAAATAACTTTGATGTTAATATAAAGATGCAATATTCGGAACTGTACCGAAACATAAAACTAGACAATCAAGTCCAACACGTATATATTAGTGTATTTAAATAAGTAACTCCGTTACCACTTCAAATCAACTGTCTCAGATAGCTTCCATCTAAGTAAGGATTATTACAAGTATTTATACTAGTAATCACTCAATCAGTGACATGTATATTAGGCGCCTATCTTCCTCTATGGAGTCAAGGGTAACCTAAAGAGACACGCGCTCCTATGTATAATTTAGCTAATTACTAGCAAAGGTTCCAACCCTGGATCCCAATTTATAGTTTTATAACTAGACAGAAAGACTACCACCGAGACTTTCAAATTGAAGAGATAGAATATTGACTTCTCTCGTCAACGTCACGAATAGGGAACTATATTCCTCTGATTAGAATACATGTTAGACTTAACTAGTCAAGAGAATTGATTTACTCTAAGTAAATGGTTCAAACAGCATAGTGACTTAGCGATACAAGTTTCGATACGGGAGTTATACCCACATAAAGTCAATCATTGACTAGTTGGTTATCTACCTGATTTTACTTTTGTAAGTATCAGAGTAGTAAAATGACTTTTGTCAATACTTCCTTACGGCAAGTTATATTCTTTCGAATAGGGTTTTAAACTCGTTGGCTTTCCAACTTACTTTACTTCAAATAAAATGCGTATAGCAACATGACTTTACTTTAAGGTTAGATTTAAAACTGGTTGGATGTCCAACTTACTTTACTTCAAAGCAATAGATTGATTTTAGATAATTATGTACAAATCAAAGTAATGGAAAGATCTCACTCGTGATATGCTTCGCCACTGTAGAAAATCCAGATGATTCACAGCGTATGTTCGCCCGTAAGCCCAAGCACCGAATGCCTCTCCAAAACTCCGCACGTTCTAACAGCGTCGCCGCTCCCACTCGCTCACAATATAATCGCGCAATATAAAAATGACGGTATTTTCATACAACTTTTATAAAGGCCGATATGAATGCCGGATTTCATTTTCCTAACTACAATTAACTAGTATTCAGTATGTAATATAACGGAAAAAGTATTATTTTTTCATATTCTGATACTATTTAACCACTATCGTTCTCTATTTCGAAAGTCGTCCTATGTTTTTGAAACCCTTTAATTACCCACTTTAGTGCCTAACATTTTTAGATAGCAAATCACTTGATACCGCAATTCAAGAAGGAGAATATTTCGGCTGTATTTTGTTTCTTATATGAATATATCTATATTTGTGAAAGATACGAAGGCTGTACCGTTACATTCGACCCCTTAAATTTACAAAGATGATGTTAATCGGAGTAAATTTAACCAAAGTCTCAACCATTTCACAAATATGAGTCTCCAACCAAGGAACCCATAGTTTTATATCTAAAGAATCCCCCAAAGTGCAACTTTTTTTTTTTTTCTGTCAATATTCAAGTTTCAACAATAAATTAAACGCGCGATGTAGTTGTGTATGTAGCCCTTGTACAATATCATAGTATATTTAAACCAATTGAAAGCAGTCAGACTAAAAGCGCGATGCCACCAGCAAACCCGTGCGTCATGAAAGAACATTGTCGTACACAAGATATATTGATCTCGGCAAGAAACCCGGTTGTGAGGCGAGTCGTTATAAGAACAGAGAGACTGCGTTCCCCATCCCAATTCAACATTCCAATTGCAGAGGACTGCACTCAACTTCCTACCTCAATCTCAACCCTTTTAAGCAACTTCAAAAATTCCCCCATGGCCCCTCAGGGTCCTTAAAACTTCTGACATCGAACCTAAAATCTGACTACCTGCTATCGGAGAGTGTAAGTGTAGGGAAGGTGTGCAATTTCTCTTTCACTGGTATTTGCGTGGAAGTAACGGCTGTAATATAACTCAATATTTAATATCGACGAGGACGAATGTCATATCGACTTAACCTAACACAAAATCCTCCTTCTTATATTGAGCCGTTTGTTGTAGTGTTTTGCTAAACCCTGAAATTGACAACTCGTCTCTAGATACTGATGCCAATGCTCCCTTGAAACCATATTTATCTCATCATCATATCATATCACCAACATCCATCACCAATCTTGGGCCCCACTCCAAACCAATTCACTTCATACCATTTTCATTCCAATTCATTCGTATAATTTTTTTTTTTTTTTTTTTTATTTAACTTTAAGCCACATTCTGAGCACTTCCTTCCGCGTGCCTTGCAATCCATCCCAAAGAAACATTAGCACCTGGCAGTACTACTAGAGACGAACAAATTTGCACTTCAACTAAGCAAACTTCCATTAAACTTACCAAAATACGAATGTTCCGACAGCACTTGTATCCTCCTTTGTGTAATAAAACTCACGACGTGTTAAGCAAACCTTAAATTTTGTACAATTTTTAAAGCTACTAGGTAATTCAATGATAGTTCTATACAAATTTCTAAAATATTATTTTATAATAAACTAGCTGCGCCACTCTTGGTTTATTCCGCGTGAAAACATCCTCAGGAACCGCAAACTTTCAACGATACTAAAAAATATAAAAGTCTCCGACCCCAAACTATACACATCGAAATTTCAAGTTGATCCTTCGCTTCACCGTCAAGCGAAAGAAAAACAAACAAACCACCATACCAATCCTCGCATCTACAATATTTTATTTTAGTAAAACGGGATGCCTTCGTTATTTAAGTCAGCTACTCCGACCATAGCCCCGACCACACTCGGTGATCCATATCAAGAAATGCTATAAGCGTGACGCGCGCGCGACTTCGTCTATCTCAACAATTTTAGTAGG
The DNA here is from genome assembly GCA_947579745.1 of Apocheima hispidaria. Lineage (NCBI taxonomy): Eukaryota > Metazoa > Arthropoda > Insecta > Lepidoptera > Geometridae > Apocheima > Apocheima hispidaria. The sequence goes on along the minus strand of OX388153.1, from coordinate 4,145,158 downwards.
CATTATGGATAAAATATTTATCTGTTTATCAACATTAAAATGTATCCGAAACTAAGTTACTAAATACAATTAATTGGCCATTTCAGTTACTCTTTCAATTAATGTAAGTTAACCCGAGTACGACCTATTTGAATTATAAACGTAATTATTTATCAGGCCTAATAATTTTGACACGTTTTTCTAACCTAGATGTAACCTCCCCTTAGGTTCACATCCCGTAATTAGTCTAGGCTTAAATGTTAAAAAACCCTGTAATGTAAAACAGCTGTAAAGGTCAATAAAATATTATACAAATTTTACTAAAGTTATCTAAGCACTGAAAAGGAAACACAGAATTTGAGAATCTAGTAATAATAAAATATTTACATGTAGATTGTAGCCACTTGTTTTCCCATTAATAATTTCGAAGTCACAAATAAACATACATAATCATACTATAATGTACTAGCAGCGCCCCGCGACTTCACCCACCATACTCAGAAACAGTATACTCTTCCGGAACAAAATTAGCTACATGAGACAACATAGATAGCCTATGTGTAAATTCAGAGCAGAAGCCTCCCCCAAACCAAACTCATCACAGTCCGCCCAGCCGGCAAGACTAAATGAGAACAAACATATCTACATACATACACACAAACCCTCGCATTTATAACATTAGTAGAATAAAATCATTCTGAGTTAAACTCGACCTAAGTCTGTACCAAGCATCACAAAGTAAGCCCTTAATTTTTAAATTTAAATTAATAATGGGAAAAATATTTTAACAATTATTTCTTTCTCCCCTTCTATTTTTATGTTCTGAAATGAATATTTTAAAGGAACTTGAAGTACAATTTATTAAGTTAATCTGATAGTTTAGAATTCAAAATCAGTTCGAAAACTTACCAAGCTTCCATCATGAATTTCGAACTCACCCGTGCTTACGTTACCTTAGAAGTAACCGTCGTTATGTAAGCCCGCGAACCAATATTATCGTCAGTCTAGTTGAAATAAGAAGAAAAGTACTGGATGACAAAGATAACCTCACTTCTTCCTAGTTTCTGCAAATAACTTTTTTTTTTTTTTTTTTTTTACAGCCCTATGAATAATACTAATAGATCGCTCCAAACCAAGACCTCGCGAAGTTCTCTTCATCTGTAAATAAACTATTAACTTTTACATAAAATACAAGGTATTTATTAGATAACATAATTATAAATAAGTAGTATCTATCAAAGTTCCGATTTTGTTGCAAGCAAATCCCCCTAGTTCCCTCCGAAGAGAATCTCAACATCGCGATTTAGAAAACCACCTCGCAGCGCAATCTTGTAGGTATCTATTCCGTTCGACCCCAACATCTTCGCAAACCCCTTTAACCGACTCCGCTCACATTCGAAACCGAAAACTACATAGGAATAAACTACTTGGCTACAAAATTTCACAACCGTCGAATAACCGGTTGCAAGTCTCCGTCGGACAAACTCATACAAACTCACTAATAACAAATATACAAACACCGACGTGCTTCCGCAGACTACAAGATCCTCGCTTCGCTCGATCAATTACTATTATTACATATTACTCTAACCAACTCCAGAAAACTGATTAGAAAATAAATTTCTACCCTTTTTAGAAGCAGTGAGCGTCCTCGCGTATTGTCGACCGTGTAACTAAGTTCTAAAATTATTTATTTAACAAATAGAAAATTAGAAATTTTGTGTAGGGAGAACAAAATATTATTATTTTATTGATAAAAGGCCAAATACAAAATAAATCTACCTCTCATTTTTATAATTACTGTACGCCACAGATTAATTTATGGTCACACAATAAGTTATTTTCAGCCCAAATAAGAAATAAGTCTGAATCTTAAAATTTCATGAACAATGTTACAAACATACAACACACAACAATAACATGTTACAACATTTGTAACATGTTACAAATTACATGCTAGTTTTGTATATTGATCAGTTACGTTACTAATCTTTTGTATTTTTATTATCTTACTACGTTACCGCTTGAGGTGATGTTTATCAAACGCAATTAATACAAGTACTTGAGTGTGCTAAGATCAATATTAAAAGTTATGACATTGAAACTCTAACGTTTCCCAACAACTGAAATATGTACGCACACTAAAGTTTTAACAGGCAAGAAACTATATTTATTAATAATACTTTTCCATAACTTATGCAAAATCCCTGACATTAACTTTAAAAGACAAAATAACAGCTATTGGCACTACTATAACAACAAAACAATTTTGTTTCATAGAAACCATCTACTTGCTTATCTTACCTACATAAGAAATTAAACAGGAAGCTAAAAACTAACAAACTAAATATTAGATGTTTTTGCGCATAGTAAAGTAAAGTAGTTGGTTAAAAGCCAATATCAATTTTACTAAAAATATTAAAATTAATGTATAGCTACCACATTGACGACCTTACACATAACGTAATCACGATAGATGTTACGAAGTTAATATTAAGCTAATCAAACTCGTGCAAATAGTTTAATTCTATAAACGTACTAACTAACATTAATCATAAAAAACTTGCTGATTTCTGCTATAAGCAAAATTCGTCCATCCCAACTTCCGTATGTCAATAAATATAAGCGATACCGCCTAACTCCATCACTACGTGCTTAACGACTGATGACGCGCCACTGCCCACGCACTCACTTGATAGCCAATAGAGGTTTTTAGCGTAAATATGAAGGTAGACTTTTTGTTAAGATGATGATTTTTATGATTTTATGTCATGGTGTATTTAATTATTTATGTTCTGTAGTAGTGTTAATCTATTAATAGTTTGTCTTCACCAATACTAAATAGTTCATGGATTTAAATATAATTAAAATCAAACTTTGTTTTTAAAAGACTTTACCTGAAAAAGTTATTTACACCATATTGACGTATACAATATTTTAGACTGTGTCTAGTTTGTACGTATTTTATTATTATGTTAAATAATGAACTTTTAAAATAAAATAAAAGTACACTTGTACACAACTAAAATTATTATTGATCTATAATCTCATACTTTCCTTACTCAATACGATGGTTATATTATTGTTGCTCTTCATACCTCAAATCCTTTTATTTTATTTTTTATCTATTACCTAATATTATACAGAGCTGTGTTTTTTTTTTTTTGTATATTTTCTCACATGACAGTAATTAACTTCAAAACAGACTATTACTTGTACTTTCGTTTCTAGTGTCCACAGCATGTTGGCGCGCCTTATGTATACAAACCTCATACTTTAAATTAATTTAATTGATCTCAGTAAAATAGTTAAACTTTCCTAAGTTACCATTAACTTGATAGTACACTTATGAAGTAAGCTGTACTCTTAACTAAATAAAATTTGATGATTCATTAACTTAAACCACTTTTTATTTTATTTTCAATAATTTCGCTATTTATAGATAACTCTGTTTTTATTTTCTTGTTTCGTCTATTAATATTGAATTTAATATTTGATAGGTTACTATTGATCAACATTTCATTAAAATCAGCCCAGCCGTTTTGGAACCTACAGGTAACATACCTCTTACGTCTTACGTATATAAATAAATCTACTTACTCGCTCGTAATAGATGAAGATAATTTTAGGAGAATTTTAACTACGTAAATTGTAAATAAGAATATCGTTAGTATATACGATGTTAGAACATAGGATACAAATTATCATGTTCGCGTGCTAACACTTTGTAAAAGCCATACATATATCTCTACCTATTAAGTAAAGTTAAGCTAATAATTTAAGATTCAGGTTAGTGTACCTACTTACCTATGAATGAAGCTTTCATTTGTAAACACAATTATTTATTAGGAATTGAATTAATTATTTTATTTTTTATTTTATTTTAGATTAAAGTAGATCTGAAACTGAATATATATACAACTGAATACAATATTTTAATTAAATTTATAATATTTGGTCCCCATGAAGCCATAAGTAGACCTTCCCTAATTATTAAAAGGACGTCCACGGGTTGTTTGTAGCAATAAACCGCGAAAGTGTAAAACAGTGTCTATGAATTTTTATTATTTTTATGAGACAAATAATCGTTATTTTAAAAGACTTAACGTTTTACCTATTTCCTACTTTCCCGGAGTACTTTTCTAGTAATATCTTTTATTTAAGAACCAAATTTACTACATAAATAAACCGAACCGTCCTACATCGCCCTAAGTAAACTAAATTTATAAATCTTACCCTCATAGCAACGCTGAACTCGTAATATTCTCGTTTCCTTGCACGTCAACAAATTGTGTCCAAGATACCTTGAACACTTCTTAAAATACTAACCCTTCCTAACAAGGACTTTAGCACGAATCGACCCCAATTTCCTTAATAATACCGTAACCGACATCCTAACACATAATATAAGTTTACTCATCCGAAGTTTGTCTGGAACAGACCGCTCTTAACGATAAGACTGTTGTTGTATTTACCTCTAATGTATTACTATTGTTTTTTATTTTATTTTATTTTTTATTTATTTTTTTGCTTTGTCAGTAAGGCGTTTATGTATTGTATTGTACCCTAAACTGCTGTAGAAAAGTACACAAACTAAGATTTTACCCTAAATATTTATTTTTAACCGCATGATATAAACATAAAACTGTTGCACGAAGCCTAGTAATGTAACCGTCATGGTAAGCATCCTGGTCACGGCAACTCATATTGTAACGACCCCCCGTCTATTAATATTATATAAATTATTATATATTTATTATTACTATATTTAACTATGTTTGTATAGATATTTATTTTCTCTACCCATTTATTTCTTTAATTAATTCTACTTAAGTTAAAACCTATTTACTTATTATATATTTGGCCATGTGATCGTCAAGTGATAGGACCCTACTTCGTGATCGTAGAACCTAAGTTTTCGAATAATTACGAGTTAGCGAATCCTAGTATAATTTCCCTAACCTATTACTACTACGCCGGGCACATTACTAATGAAATCTAACTAATTACCGCGGTGAGCCTATTGAAACATGAACGTAAGCGCATATAATATAGTTGAACTACAGAGTCTACCCTAAATGTACCTGAGTATTTATGAGTTATAAAGCGTTTATTAAGCATACCAAGATACAAGTTTGAACACATTCTACATTTACTCTGAGTTTATTTAATGAACAAATAATGATCGATTTATTGGGCAAAATGAATTCGTGGTAAAAGAACGGTGCACCTCCCCGCACCAGTCCAGTTTGACTCATCCGAAAGACTGGGACGTCAATCCTCCACATTTATGTGTTATAAATATAGGGATAATTACCTGTGAAGTCTACTAGATTCAAAGTCCGTCAGTATGTCCTATCCAGATAAGAGGGCTTATTCTTTTAGCAAAGTCTGGTACGTTAGTTTGTCGAACCTTTCAAGGAATACCTTCCATTAAAATACTTCCAAAAAAACCTTATCTTTATAATTACCGAAGTAACTAAAGACCTTCCCTTACATACATCAATCTTAGGTTAAAATTGAGAGCTGCCAAGATCTTCCGATCTTGGTCTCTCGTGCCGCCCCGCAGCACCCTAGCCTGCCTATATATTGATATAGCGATTATGATGAACAACCAACTAGTAAAATGATATCGGTTCCGCCGTACAATAAAATAACTTTGATGTTAATATAAAGATGCAATATTCGGAACTGTACCGAAACATAAAACTAGACAATCAAGTCCAACACGTATATATTAGTGTATTTAAATAAGTAACTCCGTTACCACTTCAAATCAACTGTCTCAGATAGCTTCCATCTAAGTAAGGATTATTACAAGTATTTATACTAGTAATCACTCAATCAGTGACATGTATATTAGGCGCCTATCTTCCTCTATGGAGTCAAGGGTAACCTAAAGAGACACGCGCTCCTATGTATAATTTAGCTAATTACTAGCAAAGGTTCCAACCCTGGATCCCAATTTATAGTTTTATAACTAGACAGAAAGACTACCACCGAGACTTTCAAATTGAAGAGATAGAATATTGACTTCTCTCGTCAACGTCACGAATAGGGAACTATATTCCTCTGATTAGAATACATGTTAGACTTAACTAGTCAAGAGAATTGATTTACTCTAAGTAAATGGTTCAAACAGCATAGTGACTTAGCGATACAAGTTTCGATACGGGAGTTATACCCACATAAAGTCAATCATTGACTAGTTGGTTATCTACCTGATTTTACTTTTGTAAGTATCAGAGTAGTAAAATGACTTTTGTCAATACTTCCTTACGGCAAGTTATATTCTTTCGAATAGGGTTTTAAACTCGTTGGCTTTCCAACTTACTTTACTTCAAATAAAATGCGTATAGCAACATGACTTTACTTTAAGGTTAGATTTAAAACTGGTTGGATGTCCAACTTACTTTACTTCAAAGCAATAGATTGATTTTAGATAATTATGTACAAATCAAAGTAATGGAAAGATCTCACTCGTGATATGCTTCGCCACTGTAGAAAATCCAGATGATTCACAGCGTATGTTCGCCCGTAAGCCCAAGCACCGAATGCCTCTCCAAAACTCCGCACGTTCTAACAGCGTCGCCGCTCCCACTCGCTCACAATATAATCGCGCAATATAAAAATGACGGTATTTTCATACAACTTTTATAAAGGCCGATATGAATGCCGGATTTCATTTTCCTAACTACAATTAACTAGTATTCAGTATGTAATATAACGGAAAAAGTATTATTTTTTCATATTCTGATACTATTTAACCACTATCGTTCTCTATTTCGAAAGTCGTCCTATGTTTTTGAAACCCTTTAATTACCCACTTTAGTGCCTAACATTTTTAGATAGCAAATCACTTGATACCGCAATTCAAGAAGGAGAATATTTCGGCTGTATTTTGTTTCTTATATGAATATATCTATATTTGTGAAAGATACGAAGGCTGTACCGTTACACCGCGGCTGTCCAGTGCCATCCAGCATTTTATAGTTCAAAAGTTCAAAACCCTCACGGGAAAGCATTGCATTCTTCAGTCTAAAAAAATATGTTCAAACGCTTGTGAACGTTTGATCATGCACGCAAACGACTGTGATATTGCTTAACACACACTGCTTTAGCGGTTAAAAAGCTACCGAAAGCTTGGTGCTTCCTCAGATGGCCTCTGCAAACGATTCGCTACAATCTTCGACTAAAGTAAAATGAATGTCAGAGCGCTATACGCTTTCGCGCGCAGATGAAGAGATGGTTTAACGCACGCTAGGCAAAAAACCAGATAATTGTTTATTACATCTAAACAAGGAAATCAATCGAAATTCTGTTTTATGCAAAGATAGATAGCGCCATCGAAAAATGTGTGTAAATCGAGGTCTTTTCAATGTTTTTTAATCGATAAAATGTCATGTTGTCTTTCCGCCATGCAAAACTAGATGGCAAAACAAAAAAAATACATATTCCAAAATAAGATTTTTAATCTAAATAACTAATGGGGACCACTAAATAGAAAACTCATTTTTATCAAAGTAGGCCTTTATGGTTGAATGCTTGAACGAAATGCTAAATCCATGGTTGAATGACTAAAAAACAACACCCATGAAGACAAATATAAAAACTCTTTCGTCGAATCATCGATTCTAACCTATAAGTACTTACAATTCGCCGTAAACTTCACGATCCAAAGTAAGAAATACAAAAGTTTCCGTGACACTTTCACGCTACACCGTGAATATGTAAAGGTTGGCTACATTTATCAACCCTTATCGGGTAAGGGATAAGTAGCTACGTGGCATTTTGGGTTCGAATTCTTGCTTTAATAAAAAGTGATCGAAATAAGATAGGCGCGACACCTGTCGAGCGCGTGTCAACCTTCGCGCTTGGTGTTTCTCGTTTGGTCAGGTTTATTCTTGTTATTGACACTTTTGTCGACAACACGGAAAAAAATCTTAGAAAAATAGATATGCCGCTGATAAAATTTGTGTATAATTTATTTAATTTTTTTGTTCTAGAAATAGTTAGTAATCAGTGTTCGGGTATGCAAGTGCAACAAGTGTTTTCGTAGGATTCGTAGGATATCATTGCCCTAAGAAAATTTCAAAGACTTTAAAGGGAGCGCCGGCGCTCACCTTGCTTCAGTCGCTTTGAGTCTGTGAAAAGTGCGAGACGTGCGTTCGTCAATACATGCGATCCAATTATCCGAAAAAGTGCCTTGATATTATATTCGCTATCTCTTTTTTGTGACAAATGTACTAGTATACAAACTATAGCTATGTATTGAAGGCTAAGTTCGATTTTTTGACTTTTTACTCTTAAGGAAGTTGTGTGGTTAGGGCCCGTCCATTCATTTTACTTTGGTCGAAGATTATTGTCAATTCTGTGGTACCTTTTTTTAAAATTTGACAGCCTTTAAATAATTGCCACCCTTTTCTTACTTATTCAAATGAAAATAGACACGGACGATTTTAGTTCTGTCAGATTGGTTTAGTTTAGCGAGTGGTACAACAGAATCGAGGCCAATGTACTCATAATTATGACGAACTTACACCCTGAAATTGAGAGAGAGAGAAAATCAACTCTTTCATAGTAAAATGCCAATCTCATACGACCAATTGTATCGAAAATTTTTTTTTGCGATTTCATGGTTGGTCCCATTGTGAGAGTTATTCGTGATAACGTGTACAATCCTAGGATTCTAACCCTCGAATATTGAAACGCTTGTTAACTTTGACGACAGATTAATTCTAATGCTGCCTTTGTCTGGCACTAAGCAAATGACAAAGGCAGCAACAGACTTAATCTATCGTCAAAGTTAACAAACGTTTGAGTATTCGGGGGTAAGAATAGAATCCTAGGATTGTACACGTCATATGTCCGTCGTCTAACCTAACAACGTGGGCAACAATGCACTTAAACACTAACAAAATATACTAGACATTCCTTCGAGAGCAGTTTGTAAGTCGTTGATCTAAGTTGTGTATCACCGTCTCCCCGAGACTTTACGGCTCAGATGTGACATGTCATATAAAGTGTAACAAACTGCAAGCAGCTTGCTGAGACAAAGCACCATATAATATGAGAACGTCTTAAGGTAAGGATCTCATAAAAACAAAACGATCTTTACAGTGAACGAAGTCTTTGTCCAATTAACTTTGTTTATGGGGCTGATGAAATTTATGGGCCTATTTTCTTATACTGTGATGAGTCCCTGACTGTTAAATGTTAGTGTCATGATTCTAGATAGACTTACAAAACTAGCTTAGACACGCGGTTTTACTCGCGTTCTATGTTGGTTTATTGCTTTTATCGCGGCATAGTGTACGGTTCCTGAGAAATTTTCCGCGCGGGTGAAACTGCGTGTCGCAGTTCACAGCTTTTATTGGATTTCATTGTAGCTACAGGTAGATTCGAAGCCATGTCCAAAGCTTTCAGATAATACTATTCTACAGCCTATTCAACAGATTAAAATAGTACCATTTTCGTTCATTGATTCTCCTAGTAAAATCCCATCAAGCTGTTCCTGACCTAGTTTCTCCTGAACATACGCCAATTTCCTTGACTTGATTGGTTCGATGCATACGTACAATGTTCGGTATTCAGCACGGAGCATACGAATGTTGGTGGCTAGTGTACTGTGGTAAAACTTGACTTTTCTTGATTCCAAAACCAAATAGAAAACTTTAGTAAATTATTCACCACTTTACTGGTGCATGACTTGGACTTGACTTTGACCTACTTTATAAGACTTTTTTGAATTGTTAAATATTTTACTTCACTTAAAATAATCTATACACTGGCATTATATATTTAAATACTGGCTAAATACACTATATGTGGAGACAAAATATTACAGAAAAAAAAAAATGTTTAGTCGTAGAATGTAGAATCTCAAAGAGAATATTATCACCACGTTTACTGTCTACGTTTAAGAGACTGGAGTTCCAAATAGAAAAATGAAAAAGGCGATTGTATGAAACATTTACTAGAACTGAATACCGATAGAGATACCCAGTGCGATATAGTTGAGCCTTCAATAGAGCAAGACAGCAACAGCTAAAATTTTTTTTTTTACACGTTTCATACATGTTTTTCTCTTTTTTTTACTTGGCTGTTGCGCCAGACTGGTAGAATCTAACAAGGTTTTTTTTTTTCTTTGATTTCGGCTTGACACTTCGTGTATTTAGCCACTGTCGAGCATTGTATTATTGCAAGTTAAGTCAAATATTTCACATTGAATTGTCAGAGTCTCAACAAGTCTCAGTCTATGTCAAGCAAAGTAAGTCGTGGCCAAGTCTATGTTATGTCCAAGTAAAGTAGTATCTATCTTGTGGTCTAAGTGATCGTGGTATATATAAAGTGGGTCCCAGTAAATGACGCGACATGACTTCTTCGCGTTCCCGCAAACTTTGACAGCTCCTAAGTTCATTCTTAACCCTCTAGAACGTACCTAACAATGAAAAATGCATTGCACTAAACGTAGGAGGTTGCCTAGATGCGTAAGACATGTCCTTTCCTTTGACATGCCTAAGTCCGACTTAGTTTAAGTGATGCTTAGCTAAGTTTTATCTTTGTTGACTTTAGTGCAGACAGGCATTAGTCGTTTTATGAATTGTTGAAGTCCGTGTCTAGTTACAAGCAGACTTAATTGCAATTCTCATAGACAATCATAAAAAATACCGTTCCTAAAACTATCACGGTTTCTCTAATAAGTAAGTTTCCGAGTAACTTTGTCCTCCGCAGTTAAAAAGTTGGACCACAACCAACGCCGAATCAAATTAAGGTCACTGCGGTAGTAATGACCCCGAACAAATGTGCAAGAGAAGGTACAATTTAAAAAAAAATACTAAATGCAACGGCAAAGGCAGACAGTCTTTAAAGAAGGCTGTTAACGTTTTTTGCCACTGATGTGTATAGAAGTACTAATTTTCTTCGTCTGTCGGTCGGAGGTAATATCTTGAAATTTAGATCCATGCAGGTAGAAAAATCTTTAAAGACAAAGTTGAACGGTCAATTGGCCAAGTAAGCGAAACGAACGAAGTCTCTGCATCAAATGGCAAAGCTTGCTTTCATCTCTCCGCATGTTGGTACTCGCCTACAGGTGGTAATTTTCCTCTTCGGCCGTGCACGAAACCGAAGCTTCGTAAGCAGTTGCGATCGAATTCTTTTGTCGTCCTTGTACAAAACCAGTTGATATTATACAGGTTCTACTGTTTCATTTTTTTTTTTGTAGTCTGCGATTTTTGAAACAAATATTCTGAAACAAAATGTCTCTTGATTTCAAGCGTGAACTACAGTTTTACATGTACCTGATTTATTTTTCGGGATTGCAATGTTGGGTGGCCATAGCAAAAGTTCCTTCAATCCACAAGGATCTCCTGACTCGATCCATCAGTGGATTGAATACCTCTCTGGAGTTCGCTACCTAGACCAATGGTGGATACCATTGGTCTAGGTAGCGATGGAGTGAGTCTAGGTAGCGATGGAATGGAGTTGTAGTGATACGTGTTCTACCCAGACCAATGGTGGATACCAACTCCATTAGGATCTACCATCTGGTTCCAACTGTGGATCGCATAGCACTCCGCAAGTTCGTTGATCCTACTACTACTAATGTTGTTACTACTACTGTTGTCAGTGGAGAATGTGTTGCAATATTTATATTTTTAGATGTGACTAATTGTATATATTTTTTTTTTTTTTTTTTTTTTTTTTTTTTTATTGATTATTTCAGCTCCACAGACTCCAGGGTCCGTGTCATTTGTTAACATGATTCTAATTTTATTAACTTACAATTGTCTTAATAACTTATTGGCGTACAGAAGGAACTTAAGATACTTAAGATTAGTGTTAATACATTTTCCTGTTATTTAATTCTATATAATATCTATTTATTTATATACTCTAAGTTACGTGTATACCGCGAGCAGTCCAGCCCCCGCAAGCAGCACCCGTTCACGAGTCTGACTCATGTGCCAGCCATCGCTCTCCTCAACCATATTGGAGGGAAGAGGGCGACCCGCCACACGACGCCGCCGCAAGAAGAAGCTTCTAGGTGAGCGTGAGTGCTCCGGGCATACACGCATTATTTATACATTTAAAGATTTAAAGATTTTCTTTTGTACTCCACTACCCGGCTCAGAGCCTCCATCACCGCCGCGTTTCGGTCTTTGATGGCCATTTGTAAATTATACTGTCTGATGGTCTTTGGTGACGCTGCCACCGCCCGCCCGCAATTGTATTTAGTAATTATTAGTTGACATACTGGCGTCGATTCCCGCTAAACCAAACTTAGTGCTATTGCTGTCTTTTACTAATAGAAACACAAGAAAAAGATAGCATGCACTTTAGTTCTGTCAAAGAGTACCGATCAAAGACGCGAAGAAAAACGTACACTAGCGACACTTAAAACTTGTTTTAAATCGGCACCCGCTACGGTCTCGTCTAAGTTTGTATGGAGAACTAAGATCTGACTAATTTGACAGCACTATAATTCATGCCATCTCATTTAGTAAAAGACAGCGATATCTTAATTGCGCTGAGTGATGTAAGTAGTAGTATGTAGTTTTACTAAATGTAATAATTAACAGTAATTTTGTACGACATTGGCGAATGAGGGAGGAGGCTTATGCTCCGCAGTGGGCTGAATAAGCTGCCGATGATGATGATTGTACGACATTATATTATTGTGATTTTTGTGTATGATCGACTAATCTAATAGACGTATTATACCGTTTCAGTTAATTAATAAATAATAATAATAAATGTAGTAATAAATGTCCAAATCGATCCAAATTGTTCATTATGATCATAGTCTTAATTAAATGATTTAATTAATTAATTAATTTATTTTGTGAAGTTAGTGTTGTAGTGTTTTGTGCGTAAAATAAATGTTTTTCTTTCTTTCTTTCTTATCTCTCCTTTCGTCTTACCGTATCTTGTAAACCTGCTTAGTAAAGTTTTACCAGCAAGCCATATCTTATTCCCTACTGTATCGGTGACCAAAGATCGATCGCCCGAGGGAGATGTCTTGCCTCTTGATTGCTGGAAACTTGCCAAATATTGGTAGTAAATTATTTACCACGTCTCCGTACTCTGTTAGGAAGTATGGATGTCCATTTCGATGAACGGCCTCTGTTTACGAGATTTAGCTGGTTGCTGAGAGAAAACAAGTCAATGTATTAAGAATACAGATTAATAAAGTCATATCTAGTGATAACAGCTATATAGCATTAAACTTGGTGCTTAATCTATATCTATATGTATAAAAGAACAAGCCCATCTCTATAATCAACGCATAGACCAAACCGTTTTGTAATAGACACGTGAAATTTAAACCAAACTCTTCAAATGGTCTAGGTGAACAGTAAGAACAGGTTTTGCGAAATTTCACCATTAAAGTGGTAAAATGGACCCCCAAAGTCTGTTTGTACTAATAATCTAAATTCAACCCCTAAAGTGTTTCATGTACAGTAGCCTATGCGAGTGAAGCCATACGGGCAAGCTAGTGTAGAAAAGATATGCGCCGCAAAGGATAGAACGAAAACCAAGTGCCCAACGTAGGATTTCGTAGATCTGTCGTAGCACGTAGTCACGTAGCATTGACGTAGACATGCCTACGCCTTAGCACTACGCCTTCGGCTACATTTTTATGCAATGCTAGCTGAGGCCAGCGATTTCGTACAAGGTGCTGTTCGGCCTTAGGCTTTGCAGGCTTAGGCCTCGTCCTTCGGCCTCACAAACTTAATGTAAAACAACATACATTTTCAAACATAGACCCCATGAATGGAATGGATGAATTTTTAAACATCTTTTCTTAAAACTAAACTTTGTTTTCAAACGTTAAAAAAACAATTCCTTTGCAAAGAAAAAGTCATGTTTCTAGATCCACCGGTTTTAGCTGTGTTTTGTCTGCTTTGTGTGTTAGATTCTTATTCAGTAGATTCTAAAAATCTAAATTACATGATATAGGTATTATTTCAATGTATAGGTATTATTTAAATGTTCAAACTATACAGTCATCACGTCTCTATCATAAAATTTCCAAACACAATACATGTCCAACAAACCCGCAAAACGAGCATTTTATTTTCAAATCATATGTCGGATATGGAATTTCAATATTGTTCGCCGAAATATAAGATACAAATATCTGATACTAGCAAAGCATTGTACTCGCATATTCGTCTGACTACATACCGAGTTACAATCCTCTTAGCATTTTCAGCGTTGTTTTCATAAATGTATGAGTTATAATAGCTAAAGATACAGCTCATGACAATACACATCAATTCTCCAAATTATATCAAACCTTATTATTACGTGTAATAAGAGTTTAAATAGAAAGTGATACCGTTAAAGCAGGAATGTTGGGTTTAGGAACAAATTTGCATTTGCATTCTTAACGTGGTTTTGCCGGGAATGTAATCACAAAGTTATTATGCATGTAAGCAATTATTTCCAAAAGGATGGTAGAATCAGATACCTATGGATTCGTTTTGGCACGAAATAAATAAACTGTTGACAAAGAAAAGTACAATAAAACAACATAAAAGTGCAAGATCATATAAACTTGCTTGCTGCCATATGCATGCATTATTTGCGCCCAAGATCTATTAGTTAATTAGCTAGAGATAGACAATGGTATCAGATGTATGCTCTAAAACCATACATATAACATACATATATATAAACTAACACATACATTCTCCATCGTAAACTCAATCTCCATAGCACAAAGCATATAAAAAGCAAACAGTTCAACAGTCTGCATCAGCCTTTAAACATCCCACTGCTGGGATATCAGCCTACCCTCGAAGAGTGACTAAGCCATATCTTCAATCCCATTCAATTCAATTCATTTATTTCATTTCAACACTTATATTAACATTCTTATTACCTAAGGTTATTTCTTACTACAAATGGTTTCTTAGTACACAGTTTCATGTTATTAAAACCTGTCGGTGTCTCGTTAGCAGCCGTATTAGGAAACCCTGTGCGATTCTTACCTCCGGCATATCTACCACGCTGGCCCAGTGCTGATTGGCAGATTCACATACACCATAGAATTTCTTCTCCGGAAATGTTCAGTTTTCCTCACGATGTTTTCCTTCACCGAAGAGCCAAGTGGTATACCATACATAAGTTCCAAAGTTAGCAAAGGTAAGGACCCCCTCGCCCAGGTTCAAACCCGCTACCCTACGGATGTGAGGCGAGCGTGTTCCAACTGAGCCACCAGGACTTAGTACAACTGCAACGTTTAGCTATTGACATGGGAATTTTTTATTATTGTTTGCAACAAATAAAACCCCATCTTCCTCGTACGAGGGTAAGTATAATAAGTAAAAGATTGATGTTTTCACGTCGTACAGAATAGCAGGAAGACCGAGATTTGATAATAAAATACTTTGATGTGCAGGCAGGGACACGAACTTACGGAATAATAGAACAGAATGACAACTCCCATGAAATTGCCTTCTAAATATGCAATCTATAGACAGTCGCGTCCACTTTTAACTATTTCCAGAATCACTTGTGTCAAAACTCTCAAAGCCGCCGCTGAAGTGTGATGGAACCAGAGTATAAGCAGCAACGGAAAGAGTCTTTTGCCAAAATCATCACCTGGATTCCTAGCTCGGTGCAAAGTCGTGGCAGGCCCAGGAACGACAAACCGTTGATGAGGCTAGAAACCAAAAAAACAAGCTTAGGACTGTCATGGTCGTCTTATAGTCCCATTAGCCAACACAAGACGACCATGTCGTGAAAAAGTGCCTGTCCACGGCAACAGACAAAATGGGTAGGAGAAAACCTCCCGTAACCTGACTACCGATAGTTTAATGAGATTTTTTAAAGATATAAAGAGCCACGGCAGAGAATAGCCGTGACTGGTTAGCATAGTGCCGCACACTTGTAAAAGCCGACCCCATTTAACGGAACGGGGCGAGAAGAAAAAACAAAGAAAGTGTGAGTACAAGACCGCCTCCAATCCAAAGAAACTTTTGCACAGCAATGTAAATATATACATTAGGATTAACAAGAATTTGCACGGGCCTCTCTTGTTACAAATGTGGCTCCGCAATCAGCATCAACATTTCAACGTCAATGCTATGCCTGGGACACGAAATAGTCATCATCATCATCAGCCATAAGACGTCCACTGCTGAACATAGGCCTCCCCCTTAGAGCGCCACACCGACCGACAACGGGCCACTTGCATCCACCGGTTGCCCGCGACTTTCACAATGTCGTCGGTCCACCTAGTGGGAGGCCTACCTACGCTGCGTCTTCCGGTTCGTGGTCGCCACTCAAGAACCTTTCTTCCCCACCGGTTATCGGTTGGTTCCTCGAGTGATATGGCCTATGATATGATATGACACGAAATAGTATTCGCGCGGAATTAATACCCGCTTGCTTTTATTAGACTTTTCAATCTGCCTTTTTCTAGTCTGCGTGAGTAAGGTCAAGGATGTATTGTAGCGGCGCTTTATAAGGGTCAAATTTACGTTAATAGTTAAAGGCCTCGGTGAATACGGACATCGTCAATGGGGGTTGCAATGTTCCGCGACCGCTATAAAGTGGAATGTTTTTTTAAGCAAGCTCTTCAATTTTAGATGGTGTTGGTGCTATAGGTGGCGATTTGCGCTTTTGTTAGTATTTGCTATTCGTTTTTTCTCTGAAGTTTACTTTGTTGTTATGGTCAGCTTTATTAGGGTCGAGCTATTGAAATACGTGCTCTTTCAGAGTGAAAAAAATATGCAATAAATAGGACAAGGATCATCCAAGTTGCGTAACTGAAATACGCGCTATAAATCTAAGATCTATATATCTATCTCAGGTATTAGCGTATCTAAGATCCCGGATTCGATTTCAGGTTGGGTTAGAAATTTGAATATCTGCTATGGTTCTGGATCTGGGTAGGAGCTATCCATGTATTTGTTATATCTGCTATGGTTCTGGATCTGGGTAGGAGCTATCCATGTATTTGTGTGTGTGCCATAGCATTCTTGACACAGAAATCCCATTGAGACAGATGAGTACTAAGCATTATTTATTTATTTTACAGTGTAATAACTTTTTAAATGAAAAAGTATAGCAAACAGGCAAACGGGTCAACTAATACACCAATGGCTCTATTAGTCGCCTAGGTACAACTGCAACAACAGAGGAATTTTCAAGACTCATATATTTGTCAGAACATAGTTACGTACACAAACATTAATTTCTTAAGAGAACAGTCTTACCGCGAGGTTTTGACGCATTCGATATTTAAAATTGTATAGCTGTCGCTCTGTTTCTATAGAGAGAGTTAGTGACTTTTCCTAACTTTTTGACGAAATTAGCGTTTCGGAGGAAAACTGTTATCACCCCCTCTATTATATTTTTTTTTTGTTTTTTGGTGTCAATGACTTGGATAAATAATAATAATCTACGCTGATAGGTTTCGTTTCTTAAAAAAATATTTTTGGTTTGCTAATAAAAACCACTTTTCTTCGTCATAAATTCGATCCAAAAAAAATCGTCACATTTGGTGCCTTCGTTACGACGAAGGTCTTGCGAAATTAAAAAAAAAACCGAACCTCTAAGTATAGTTTTCCACAGTGTAGATAACATAATTATAAGAATATCATCGAAATCGGATTACATTTAGGGATTGATGGGAACAATGGGAATCAGTTGGCGCTTTTTATATGGACAAGACTATATACCTGTAGTAATTAAAAAGAACTCATGTCCTTGACCTTCCCGGTGCGTTGCTTACTCTTCGGGATAAGGATTCTCGCGACCCAAATGTTATTATTTATTATTATGAATTTTATTGAAATTATCCGTCAATTCAAAATAGTTTCAAGAAAAAAAAGAGATTCTATTTGTTCTGTGGCTAACAATTTTCGGAACAACCTAAGATCCTACAATTCTGATCACTTTAATAACCAAATAACTCTTCAATTATCTCTACCTCGCAGAACAAAACATACAAAAGTGTTGTCAACAAAATGCAATATATTTATCTGTTTATACAATACTTGTTCTCGTATTTTATGAAATTCTCCGAATACATGATGAGAAGCTTTGGGGATTTTCCAAATCCATTTTGAGACGCCCGTATGCGCCGTGATTAGCCATTTGTCTTTGCAGCTTTACTTAAACCACTTTATACTCTTGTTTTGTTGTACCTCAATCTGATTTAAATACCTGCTTCGCATTTCGTAAAGAAATTCATATTTTTAGGACGCAAAGGTTTATTTGTTCACTCGTTATTTGTTTGAAGAAATTTTACGTTGGGTGTCGTATTACAGGTTGGTTAGATTTCTACTTCATTATTATGTACGTTTCGGTTCGTGTTTTGGGTTACAATCATTGACATAATACTTTGTAAGGGCCGGGAGAATGAATATTTTACCGAAGTTCGGTGCGTACAAGTATACTATGCACCATTCGTGATCAGACGAAAATGATACCTAGATTTATACCTAGAAGATTTATTTGTCCTGATACAACTGCGCCTAGAATCCTCTGCATTATAATATTAGTTAGGATAAGGACGTCGAGGGCTATAATAATAATTTTCGTTTGACATATGGTTGGCTTTTGCAGCCGCTTTTACAATGGAGCACACAGAAGAACAGTTGTCAAAGCTTCGTAATGCTACGATTTTTAGTCAAAACCCTTCAGCCATCTACGAAACTAGAGTTTCGGAATCGGTTTGTAAGTACCTACTCTAACATAGAAGCAGCGATAAGGAAAACTTTTGTTTTTCTTATCTAAAGTAAAGTAACGTAAAGCGTTTCGAGACAAGCTTCAGTGACTCACCCACCTTCACTTCTATACGCATGTAGTGTAATACAGTAGAAGTTGTGGGCGAGTTCCACGCTCTTAGCAGCTGCGCTTCTGTGTCTAAATGGCCTTCAGGCGGTCTTAAACACTCTTCCAATAGGGCTAGTCGCTCTGCCTGTACCATCTTCCTTTACTTCCTTTTATAAAAAAGCCGATAAACAAAACAGAGTCCAGTTTTATAAAACTTATCTCAAGCAGCTTCATCTAGAGTTATTGCTTGGACTAGCGTGTCATTATAAGCTTTCGTAGAACTTAAAGCACATAAACTGGCCATACGTTCCCAGTATTTACGTCGTGACTCGTTTTATCCTCGCAAATTGAAACAAAACGACAGGTAGTTTCGTCATTTGTAATGGTCAACGCAAACCTTTGAGAATAGTTTGAAGTTGAAACAGATTTCTAGCTTCATGGTAAAGTTTTACTAGAAGTAATGCGAGTTGTTTGAAATAGAATTACGCAGAATATCAGTTGGTCAAAGCCATAAAATCTTAACAATAGTTACGTCTTTCGGTCGTAAACGAAACGACCTTGTGTTAACGTCAATACTAACACGTCTGTCTGAAGCCGCCTGAGTATTACTTTGAAAACTTCTGTACTGCTTGATTACTAGTTCACTGGAGTTCTAGAATAGAGACCTCGTTTCGGCAAATAGAATAGGACACTATGTGGCCAGGCGTAAAGCGACTGGTAACATTAGCAGAGGATACCATTGGGCAGGCTGTAAAATTACTATGTCTTGCATTAAACAAATATTACACACTGAAAATGATACGTTCATTAAAGAAACTGTAATTAATACAGAAAATAGAGACTTATCTTTATACTATTACATTTTTCTTTAGACTCAGGACCTTTGATTAAAACTTGTATATACACACGTATTTATGTGACTTGAAAATATCAAGTAACTTGTCAAAGCCAAATGATGCCTAATCTCTTAGATTAATTATTAGGTGAAAGCTTTTGAAATTAGCTCAGATTAGATTAGTTAGATAATAAGCTTACAAAAGTTATCTGTCATCTTTGTGTACATAAATAAAGAAAAATTACATTTAATTATTTTTTAAGCAACATAATTTTGTAACTTTGATTTTGACGAATTCATTGAATCGTATTCTGTCCACTGGACAGCAGAATTTTACACCCCTATGGTAACACAGATAACGTACTGCGTACTTGTCCTGCATCCATGAATTTTTTTATCAAGTTTAGTTCAGCCGTTTCATCGTGAGAAGCTCACGAATAGGCGTTCGAAAAATACTAATCCATGACCATGATGATGGATTAAAATAATGCCCCAATAAAAATACAATTATCATCACCACTAGTTTCAATTTCAACAATTTAAGGGTCTTTATTCGAGGGTGCAATAGGAGCGGACGCGTCTCGCCTCGCACTTTCACCTAGAGTAAAATTTAGCAGTATACCGTCATCGTACTTCAGCGCAACTAAGCTTGGCGTAACATCGCTAGTTTGATATTGCGTCAGACAGAACGCAAGCTAAACACAAAACAAACAATATGATATCACATTACACGAAGCTCATTCCACGCCGCAACCAAAATTGGATTCGCGAAACAAGGAAGGCTTAACGTCTCATATGTGGATTCGAAACCTAACAGGGATCTTGGATCCCCACCAATCTAATTAAGTTGCTAAGGATAGTGAGATGTTTGTAATCCCTAAATGATGAGATACCTATTCTAGGGATCAGGCACCTAATAGAGGTCGTGTGAATGCGGTATTATGTCGCATTACATAGCGCGAGTTTCGAGTGTCGAAATTACGGCACAGTGTTATCATTTATAGTCAGTACAGAAGATTTACAGATTACAGCTATTTATGACGTTACTGCATTGGTTTAACATTCCAAAATGGTAAAAAAGGTCGATTATCTCGGGAACTATAAAAGTAAGCAACTTAAAATTTGCGAACGACTTTTGCCCACACGGTGTGCGCGGTACGAGGTCCAGCGGCGAGCACTGCCCCACCTTATCGACAATAATGTAGGGAACTGTAACAGTATACTGGCTTCTCCTGTTTCTAGAGATGCCAGGGTGCTGGTACAGATCTATTTTATGTTTAAAAACTATCAGTGTCCATGTGGAAATAATTGATTGTGTTGTATTCTATATGTTCTTAGTTTAACGGGGTGGCATTGTCACTGTTGACAAAACCCCTTTTTTTTCCAAAAAATAAATAGATTAAAAAATAAAGACATTTGCCCACACAAAGAAATTAATCTTACGCTGAAAATAGGAGTAAACAATACGATTTGATAGTTTATTTTCACTGAACCCCGATTTTTGAAACCAGTATTTGTAATTGATTCAGGCCTAACATGTGCACAGCGAAATAATCTTCTTTTTTTTTTTTTTTTTTTATGTTACTTGGTGACGAGACGAGCAAGTCGCTCACCTGATGTTAAGCGTCACGCTTGCCCATAACAGTTCAGTGCCACCCAGAATTTTGAACTTCAACAGTTCAAAACAATGCGCGGCAATGCATTGCGCTCGTCACCCTGTCACCCTGAGATATTAGATGTTTAATCTCTGTATGCCCAGTAATTACGCTGGTAACATTGCCCTTCAATCCGGAACACAGTAATGCTTGGCGGTTGAATAACTGGCAAAGGTGTGGTACTTCCCCAGGCGGACTCTGCAAGAGAGCCCTACCACTACAACTGTTCTCTACAGTTGTTGTTGAAAAAGAAGACAGTATACGTTTGTCTCGTTTTCGCACGACACAAATAATGTAGAAAATTTAGTCGCGATGCTACTCTACTCTGCTATTTACTAAAGCACTGCATCAACAATATAGCACAAAGGTGGTCGCATATTAAAAGTTATGTGCGGTCGTTGAATGTGTATTATTCTCACGATAGGGATGGGATTGTTAAGAAGTGATGAAAGATCGATATTTTTATTTCACGGTCAAGTTGTCGATATTTTTGGGTCGTTTCATAATGTCAATAAGTTTAGTCATAATGACAATTTTTTTTTGCTCATTAAAACTTGTAAATAATTTTCTGATCTTATCAGTATTGTAGTGCTAACAAATCTGTGGATTTGGTTCGCCGGAACCGCTGCATTACAGTGAGGGTTAAATATAATTATTTTCCACTTATTTACTCTAATTGCTCTGCCGTCCGTGTTTTTCAGTTGTGTACCTGTTGCTGTACCTATAATGGAATTTTATCTAAAGTGAAACTTGATCGCTGTAACAATTTTAGGTATCACACTAATATTATAAATAAGTAATAATTTATTTAAGTACTTATTTAGTTTAGTATAGTTTATAGTTTTAGTTTGTACATTTAAGTTTAGATTATTTTAGTAAAAATGAAATAATGAATAATATAATTTACAAAGTAATAATAATATTATTAGTAAGTATGTAAGTAGGTAAATGTGTTTGTTGCCGTTCAACTCTATAACGGCTGAACAGATTTGAATGAAATTTGGTATGGAGGTAGCTTACACCCTGGAGGTAGCTTACACATAGGCTACTTTTTATCCAGGAAAAAATTCGGTTTCTGTAGAATAGCAGGTGTAACCGCGGGGCGCAGCTATTAAGTTATAATTAATTTACAATTAAATGGTCAGTTAATAAAAAGCAGTCGTGTAGCGAGATAGTTAATTGACCAAGAAACCTAGTTTGTCCGATTTTCTCCGTTTACTTCAGTGCTTGTGGGAATAAACGCCTGTTTGACTAAAACTAGCTCTTAATTAAACCACATTTCTAGTTTGTTACGAACAAGAGGAAACTAAACGAGATTCAATTTGGGCCAAGCTACCGCAAAATTATAGTCAACTTAAAATTTTGTAATTTATTTATGTACCTATTTTGTTTAGTTAACGTAAGCTCTTGCCCATTAAAAAGTTTGTGTACACTGTATATTTCAAATAACAATAATTTATAAAAGATAAAGGTCGTCAGAACGCTGTTACAAGCATAATTATTTTCACACAATGTGGGCTGCTTTTTTTTTGTTGTTTGTTACATGTAAATATTTTTTTTTGTAGCTACTGCTTCCCGTTGAACTTAGACCCCGCGACCCTTATAAGTTCACAACCATTTCAATCGTGTTTGATCTTAAAACAATATATTGAAATATACACTATATTTGCCTACAAAATTTCATTTACATGGATCAACTCAAGTTATCATCGGATAAATATACACACAAACATACATGGCGACTTATGTCCGTAGACTCTGAAACCTTCACTTCGCTCGGTCAACTAAGTATATGCTGTAACTTTTGTGACGCATGAATGTTGTGTTGTGTGTCATTCTATTTCTAATAACGTATATAAATAAATGTTCTATACATACAGTGTTACTTTATTATTTACTAAAAATATCGTTGTATTAACTAAACTTTGGACTAGCATGTGTCTCATCACTAAAATATATACCTCCCCCAAATACCGATAACATTATCCTAGTCTTTATTAATACGTCCATTAGGTCCAATAAAGGAATATTATCTATTTATGTTTATTGATTGTCTGATTTATTGCTATCATTCGAAAAATAATGAGAATGTAATTAAAACTTACAATCTCTGCTGAAATCTAAAGCTTAGTAAAATGTTGCCCCAAGTACTTCGTTGTATTCGGGCCGCCTCACTTGAGGGCCAGTTCCCATTTCAGGCTAAGTGTGTTTTCTTACTTTGATCACACCGTCACTCACTGATTCCATTAGTTTTAAACATTGAGCTACAATCTATGTAGCTTACCCCCGAATACTGAAACGTTTGTTAACTTTGACGATAGATTAAGTCTGTTGCTGCCTTTGTCATTTGCTTAGTGCCAGACAAAGACAGCATTAGAATTAATCTGTTGTCAAAGTTAACAAGCGTTGCAGTATTCCGGGGTTAGTACGCTACATCTGTCTGTAATTATATCAGAATTATTTAAGAGTAATTACGTATTAATGTATTTTAATCAGATGGAAAAAATCGATAACAAGTATATCTCTTGATTTATTAACTACGTAAATTACTTACACGAAAATAAGAACAAAAGTTTGATTGAAAATTTTGTCATCGTATCACTAACATGCACTCATAAGTTGGAGTCGGTTCTGTTGCCCTACTCACAAAACTAAACTAAGTGTTTCTATAAATGACTACACAGCCGAGGGCGAAAATCGGAAGAAAAACAAGAAACGTATTCCAAGAAACACGCGTTTCCGAGTATCCACCCTAGGGTGGCTGTTTTAGGGCGGATAACCGGATTTCATTTTTTTTCAGTATAAAACTAGCTGTAGCCGCGTTAAACATTGTATGCTATTTAAACATGACATTTACTTATGTGTCTGGGGCAGGATTATTCTGCATTCAAACAAAAAAACAGATGGTTTACCTTACTCCATCCTTTTTTGAACCTCAAACAATAGAATCGATGACGGTATTCTGTGATGACGATGCGCATAAAGTCAGCCTCATTTGCTATTAATTATTCCCCATAATTATTCTCTACCCCACACATCGAACGTTTAAAACCAAGGTCAAAGTTACCTCAACCTCAAGGGAAGTCAGTAAATTGCTACTTAGCATAAATATATTTCGGGTCGCAGAGATAAACTTTAGCTACAGCCAGATAATTGTTCCGCTGAACGCGTCCGTATAATTAAAAGGGTCCTAGGATAGACCCCTGTGGGAGTCAAAATTACAGTGCAACCAAACTATTTGTAGCCGTGTCAAAATGACGGAACTTGATTTTTTTACTGGTGACTTTCAGTTTTGGTGAGTATATACGACGGTGGTTCCTCTACTTTACTCTTCGCATCATTTGGTCGCACTGTGCAAAGGTAATATCTACGTTACTAGCATCATGGAGTAAGAAATCTTCAGAGACATAGGTTCGAAAGCCCACCAGCAATTTGTGCCGTCGTGCAGCAATTATCCGGAAATCGCACATTTTAGAGTTTTACCCCCGAATACTGAAACGTTTGTTAACTTTGACGACAGATTAAGTCTGTTGCTACCTTTGTCATTTGCTTAGTGCCAGACAAAGGCAGCAATAGAATTAATCTATTGTCAAAGTTAACAAGCGTTGCAGTATTCCGGGGTTAGTACGCTACATCTGTCTGTAATTATATCAGAATTATTTAAAAGTAATTACGTATTAATGTATTTTAATCAGATGGAAAAAATCGATAACAAGTATATCTAATCTCTAATCTTGATTTATTAACTACGTATATTACTTACACGAAAATAAGAACAAAAGTTTGATTGAAAATTTTGTCATCGTATCACTAACATGCACTCATAAGTTGGAGTCGGTTCTGTTGCCCTACTCACAAAACTAAACCAATCTGACAGGACTTAAATCTGCAGCTCTTTTCAAGATATGAGAAGAGGATGGCAATATTTATTAATCCGTCAAATTTAGTTTAGAGAATAGTCCAACAGAATCACTGGAGGCGGCCCGATACGGGGGGCGCAGCGTGTTGCGCAACCGCTACATAACGTTATAATTCTAGGATAAATTTGAATTTAATAAATATAGAATTTCAGTTAAAACTAAAATGTATTAGATGCACTGCAGTACTTATAGAGAAATATTTCCATTTAAAATAATTTTAATCCATTTATGAATTAAATCCTGTTTTCTGGATTTTATATCATAGAGTAAAATACATTCTGTTTTTAACCAATTAGTACACTCCTTAGACATCGTTAGGTGTATCATGTATTTATTTTAGGCTGGTTTTTGATAGTAAATACCTAAAATATTTGATCTAGCAAACCATTTTTCTCCACTTCGCCTCGGTGACTCGCTTTAACTGTAAAAATTGGTCTATTTCATACCAGGCGTGCCCAATCAGCCAGCGTTAAAGGTGGAACTTAAAACTTTTCTTGTTCAGACTAGGAGCAACAGTTACGGAATCCAGCTATAATTGGTGACATAGGCAGTCTTCTTACAATTTTACTAGCTGTTGCCCGCGACTTCGGCGGGCTTTAATATCCCGCTAAATCACCGCATATCACCCTCAACTGCTCGTGGTAAAACGTCCGACAATATCGTCTGCCCTCACGTGCCTGCCCGTTCGGGTAGGTATACTTAACTATGACCGCTACGCCCTGTAGAGTAAGACAGGAATAACAAAAATAGAGACGGCAACGTCGCAGAGTGCGTGGGCCCACCTGGCCCGCATTCGCATTTAACTACTACTTTCTATTCTGTGGTCTATTGTGAGGGCCATAATGGCCGCAACTCCACCGTGCACTCACTAAACGCAATTAAGCTATCGCTGTCTTTTACTAAATAGAAACACAAGATAGAGATGGCATAAATTGTAGTGCTGTCAAATTAGTCAGATCTTAGTTCTCCATACAAGCTTAGTCGAGACCGTAGCGGATGCCGATTTAAAACAAGTTTTAAGTGTCGCTAGTGTACGTTTTTCTTGGCGGCTTTAATCGGTAAACTCGTTTGACAGAACTAAAATGCATGCTATCTATTTCTTGTGTCTCTATTAGTAAAAGACAGCAACTTAGACTTAGTTTGGTTTAGCGGGAATAGACGCCAATGTCATATTATTATCGTTTATTTTTCAGAATTTATCATTTCCTGTGTGTGCATAAAAGGTGAAGTACTTACGTATTTGTGCATGTGTTTGTGACTTACCTTCTAATAATGTCGTGTTCGATATACGCAGAGGCTGTTTCTCTGTCCTATTTTGTTCTCTATGGTAGAATTTCTGATGAGACCACGTATAAACGTTACGTATAGTGATTACAGATGACTACTGATTGATTACTGATGATGATTACTGCTTGCCCGATGGCAACTTTGACTCGATATAGTGATTTCTACGTTACATATATCCTAAAACTAGCTGCTCCCCGCGGTTTCACCCGCTATTTTAAAAAAACTGGATATTTTCCGGGATAAAAAGTAGTGTTAATCCAGGGTATAAGCTACCTCCGTACCAAATTTTATTCAAATCCGTTCAGCCGTTACAGAGTTGAACGGGAACAAACACTCTTACATACTTACCTACTTACATACTTACACAAACTTTCGCATTTATAATATTCGTGTGATTATACCTAATATTACAGCCATTAAAAGGTTAATCAATTGAAATCTTGAAAGGTCCGACGAATAAAATAAAAGTATTATATATTCGTCAAAAATACGGTTTTTACTTTTTAAACTTTTTTATTTCATAATATCGCATTGGCTGACACACACATTCGACGCACATTGACAACCGAAATCGCAACCATATTCAGGACACGCTGCAATACATGGGCCAACTGAAAAAAATAAAAAAAATATTAAATCACATAAAACCCCGGCAACAAAAACACACAAGACATATTTGTTCATCACACACAAAAATGTCATACTAAGGTCCGAACGGCTCAACCCCAATTTACTCTATCCCTAAAGAACGTTATATCTAATAATATCTCTTCCGAAACCACCGAAGACCTATTCACTCTATCCCTAAAGAACGTTATATCTAATAATATCTCTTCCGAAACCACCGAAGACCTATTCACTCTATCCCTAAAGAACGTTATATCTAATAATATCTCTTCCGAAACCACCGAAGACCTATTCACTCTATCCCTAAAGAACGTTGTACGTATTATTTTATTATAATTCTGTATCTTTAATGTTGGAAAATTATTCATTATCATATATCATAATAGTTCTGCGTAGTTTGTGCTTCGGATTTGCATGATCTTATTCCCCCCTGCCCATTCTTCTATCGGATATATCCAGGACCTCGAAAAAGCGACACCGTTTCATGGTTGATATACCAAAAACTCGTACGAAACGGTTTGATTCCACTTTCTTTATACGAACTGCTGAGCAGTGGAATGCGCTGCCCGAATCGGTTTCTTCTAGGCAAGCGTGCTTCATCGTAGGCTGCATCCTCGTTTACCATCAGACATGATGGCAGTCAAACGCAAGCCTATAAATTAAGAAAAAAAAACAGTCGCGAGCACAAAGATTTTTGCATAACCTCAATTCTACAATTTCGTAGTTTTTTTGTCGTCGTCGATTTTTGAAAGAAGGCAAAAAAAAAAAGAGGATAACCCTAGGATAGGCCCTAGAGAAAAAGAACGCAGAAAAAGAGGATTTTCCTTACGGTGCCATTTACCGGCCTATTTTGATAATATTTGGCAGATACACGAGGATCGAAAAACTTTACAGGAATATACAGTGGCAGAGTCAGCTGGAAAGGGCTCGAGTACTGAATCAACCGAGCGCCAGAACCCATGAACAAAACGAGTGAGGAGTCTTCGTAAGCGCTGAGACTAGTAGTGTGAGCGCTGTTGTACGGCCACCTATTGCGTCGACCAGTCCAGAGGCTATTATGGCTGAAACAGACCCGATACAAATGGACAGAGACGAACCCAATATGAGCGTGGGAATATGGCTTCAAAATTCTTAGGGATTCCGATACAAATATGAGTAACATATCTTTTCTTCTAAATTATAAAATACTACCCGACAAGACCAAGACAGACATTTTTACGCAAAAAAATGAACGTGGCGAAGTAAGTGTTCAAAAATGTTAATTTATACGTAATGAAATAATATACAAGTTTTTTTTTTAAAACAGTCGACTTGAGAACCCCTCCTTTTGGAAGTCGGTTAAAAATTAACTTACATTGTATTTCAGGTGATTCAAAATCTTGACATTGCGCTTGCGAAACTCGGTAAAATACTAAAATCACAGCAACTAAAACAATTCTTTTAAGAACCATCTTGAGAACCCTTGAGGATTATTATATTTTTAAATGATACATTTTCACAGAAAATTCCCTTTTTATATCACTATCATGTACGTAATAAAACAACAGTAAATTATTATTATTATTACTAGTTAATTGTGTAACATAAAATAAAATGAACATGCTGCATTTTATTAACAAATAAAATAAAATGTACCTACATGAACACATGGTGGATAAGAATTGTAAAAAGAAAGTGGCAGCACTGGAGAGGCGCGTGCAACATTTTTTTTTTTTTTTTAATGTGCTAATAAACCCTTTTATTTGATACCGAACACGGCATCATTAAAACATTTTTTTTAGTCTGTGACTTTGTCTTCTAGATGGCGCCATACTTTATTTAATGTGAAGTCACATATAGCCTATAACTAGCAGAAGATGAAGACGCTTCCAACGATACATTTGTCAAAACGTAAAAAACGTTAAAAATGTCCTGTTAAAAACGTAACCTTCCGTTTTGCTTCGCGTGGTCGGGTAAATAGAGCACGGACCCAGAGGTCCGTGAGTTGCAGAATTATCCTAACTAATGCGAATGTAACTCTGTCTCTCTGTCTATCAGTCTATCTGTCTCTTTGTCTGGGTGATTGTCGCGCTAACTTGGCTAAAAGATTGAACAGATCCTGCTGAATTTTTTCATAGATAAAGCTTAAGGTCAGAGACTACTTTTTTTATTGGTCCACGCGAACGAAGTCGCGGTTAACAGCTAGTCATTAATAAAAAAAGAACGGGTAAGAGTTTACTTTTCACTGACGACGTCACTAGACGACATGTTTCGTCATGGCTGACATGAGGCCGCTTGCTAACATGGCTTTGTCCAGTGGGTGATCACTAGCCATGCCCGAAACAGGAATCAGAGTTCTTTCCTATGGCCGAATAGGACTCCGTCCCCAAAAAAGGTATCTAATTTAAAAAAACAGTACTGATGTAAATCCATACTGTTAAGTCACGACTGCTAGACTACACTCGTGTAGGTCGTGACTACTAGCCGTTTATTTTTATGGGGTACATGTTCGTGCCACGGCTCATTCGCACATTTACAAGTTTTTGTAAAAACATATTTTTTTTGGATATTCACCCAAAAAAAATATGTTTGATCTGCTCCATTTTTGCACAGATATAGCTTAAGGGTTGAAGACGGACATAGGATACTTTTTTTTTGTTAGTTCACGCAAACCTTCCATTACTGGTGTTTTATTATACATGGCAGCCCCGACATAGCGATTCCTAGTGACGAGCTGAGTGTAAAGCGCTAATTACATTGTCAGCAATTTCGAACTTCAATTCCCCGAAAGTCATTTTCCCCAAATGTCCGATTATCCAAACGTTAATTTCACGCGAACATCTATCTGAACATCTATCAACAATCATCGATTCGTCCCAACATCGTTACTTCCCACCCACTAATCACACCTTAGATTCTGCATTCCGTACGCTCGAAGCGCACCACGCATCAGTCTAAATACACTTATAAGAAAATACTCTGATTGTTAGGCGTGAGTAGACGTAACCTTGAGATAGCCAATGACAACGCTCGTTCAGTCTCCCCGCGACCCGTGCCTTCCTCAAACTTTGGTGACTTTTTATAGGAACAACGAATCTCGTAATGGGGTATCTAGTGTGATCTGTGTTCCCACCTCAAGAGTCTATTTTGCTCGCAGCCGAAACGACAAAATAGTTCCTGTTACTTCCACGTTTGTATTGTATTAAGCTCTTGATCACAATAGAGTTGGCTTGAATGACCCTCATTACTTACTATTAGAGGGAACGAAGTCACACAAGGGAAGGAAAGGTGAAAGTAGTTTATCCCTTATGATGCTTTGGAGCAAAACAATCAATGATCAAAGTTCGTTATGTAGGATTAACAGGATACTAGGTACCTAGCTTATGTACAGATCACATTTTATCCGAAATATTTGCGTTTTTCCAAAGGGCTGGTGCTTACCTCGTCCAGAAAAATAGCATTGCTATTCAACGAGGTAACGTCACCAGACTTTTGGGTACCCTGCCCGCGGATAGTGACCTGAGCTTTGTTTTCCATCTAATTAATTTATAATAATTTTGGTTGTCATTTTAGCTTTTTTATTTAAGTTTCGATTGTATTTAGAATAGTGTTAGTATAAAGTGTTTGTCTTTCGTTTTTCCTAGATAAACCGTATACAAAGTTCATGAGCACTAAGAATGATTTTTGAAATTTCATCCCCAAAGAATGTTGAAAGTTAGTAAGGAAATAGATCAGTTTTACTTTGCATTTGCTGTGATGTTTTGTTATCTTTAGTTAAAAGACTCATGCAAACCAGTTTTCAAATCTAATAACCTGTTAACAGTTCCTTGTTGTATAAACAAGGAATATATATTTATATTTGAGATGGCCAAATTTGTAAGAAATAACCCCACATTATTTGAGCCTAATGAAAATGTTAGCAAAAGATCCGCCCCTCATGTTCGTAGAAAGTATTATAGTAGTAGTAGTTATAGAAAGAACTGTGTTCCAATGGCTGGGTTGATCTTCCAGCAGCGCTGGTAGACCTCCCATTCAGTAGTTTTTTTACACAGTTGAAGAAGTGGTTGGTAAAAGAAAGCTTCTATGAAGTAGAAAATTTCATAAAGAAAATGTCATGTCGCCTACGTGTATACAAACGGGCTTGTTAAAATGCTACATGTACACAAACGGGCTTGTTGATTTATTTATTCATTTATTTAAGTATACATTGCCACATAATGCGCAATGGTAACATTTTTCAGAATGTACTAAATAACACATTATACCCTGTTAGGGGGTGTTGCAAACAGTATTGTTGCCTACATACTAAAAAAGTAAAACTACCTATTAATAAAATATAGAGATACAGAATAATACAGAAAACTTATACGACTTAAACTTAAACTAAAGCTATAATATAATTCTAAATACCTATATTTTAATTTTGACATTATATCAATTTCATTCTTGAATTTAATTTAACATTATTAAAATTTTCCTAAAATCATATTAATAATAAACTTATTTAAATAATTTTGGACGCCTGTTACGGTTGTTAATGGATGGACATTTGTATACCCATTATCACGCAAATACAATTTTGACTTTGACTTTGAATGTTGGGAAAGTTGGCCTATGTATTTTTTTTTCCCGCTAGTATACCCTGTGTCGGGGATGTCAATATGTCATATGATCGAAAACATACACAAACATACAATATAGATGTCATAGAAAACAAACAAAGACATATAAAACTAACACCCAGACCCAAAGCAGATATTTAAATTCAATATTCAAACATCAGCCCGCCCGGGAATCAAACCCAGGACCTCCTTCTCATAAAGCAGACGTTCTACCATTGAGCCAAACAGCTAACAGCTACCAGCTGTTCAAAAAGCTGTTTTTTTTAAAGTATATTTTTTAGTTTTATTTTATTTTCCGAAATAAACATATTTTTTATTTATGTTCCACGAACTGCAGAACGCAACATAGACTAGAAGACTTTAAAAGTCGTGGGCAACAGGTGGATGTGAACCGCAAATTGTCGTTCAGTGTTGCGCTCTAAGAAGGAGGCCTCTGTCCAGCAGTGGACGTCTTCTGGCTGATGATGATGTTCTTTAGATGTATAATGTACACTTCCCATTTCTTCATTGCCACATTTCTGTAAGATCTTCAGCCTTAATATCTCAGGAAGACGAGTAGAGTGCATTTCCGTGTAGGATTTTGTACTGTTGTATTCAAAATTGTGAGTGGCATTTAACTGTTATCAAACGTGTAGCTCACCCTAAGGAGAGCGACCTGCTCGACTTGTCTCAGATTAACAGCCACTTAATTATGAAAATACAAGCAGAGAGAGGATTTTTGCTTCTATTTGATATATCAGTGTGAGAAAAAAAAGTCTTTATAATATATTATCTTATTTGTATTTTTAACTACAGTTATTTCCAACTAAACGATATAGTACATTCTGCGTAGGTTAAATTCTCTGCAAACGTAAAATATTTCCAGCGGAAAACATCCAATATGTTTGTTATTTTGCATCACAAGTTGAAGTAATAAATTTCCCTCGGACAAGAGTGGACCGTTAGAGACTTCAAGTTGACAACGTAATCGATTTTAAACTTAAAACTATTTTTCAGAAAGTCACTTTCCGCTTCTCTAGTTCATTTGGAATTCCGATAGTTCTGAATAATGGTTTTAGTCTACCGAGCGTAGTTTTTTTTTTTTTTTTTTTTTTATATTTTACTCGGTGACTCACCTGATGTTGAACGTCACGCTTGCCCATAACAGTTCAGTGCCACCCAGAATTTTTAACTTCAACACTTCAAAACTATGCTCGGCAATGCATTGCGCTCGTCACCCTGAGATGTTAGATGTTAAATATCTGTATGCCCAGTTATTATGCTGGAAACATTGCCTTTCAATCCGGAACACAGTAATGCTTGCACACTACTGCTTGGCGGTTGCATAACTGGCCAAGATGTGGTACTTCCCCAGGCGGACTGCGAGAGAGCCCTACCACTACAAAATCGAACTTACATAGCTAAAGTTCTTCCACTAATTTCTAGCTTTCTGGAGATATTGAGTGCAAGCATTGCAACGTTTTGTTAGGTTTTATAACTACTATTTCTGTTTGGTTCATGTAATTTGTATGCTAGTCGTAATATGTCAATCCAGTTATTTTTTCCAAGTACATTTTATTTACATTACATACATTGGCAATTCAACGGGGTAATGTCGCCAGCTTTTTGGGCACCTTACCCGCAGACAGCGACCTAAAAGCCGTTTTTTATTTGTAGATATTTTAGATTTAATTTATTTAAGTACTTATTTAGTTTAGTATAGTTTATAGTTTTAGTTTGTACATTTAAGTTTAGATTATTTTAGTAAAAATAAAAATAAAAAGTACATTAATGTATTATTATTAATTTTAATTTATTTTGCCGGATAAAGAAAGTTTTATGATTGTTAGGTTGATTTTCGTTTTTAGTACGAAGGGCCAATCAAGGCCCAAGCCCCCACTGTAGTCTCGTGGTGAGATCGGACGACCGGCGACCGCCAGTATTGGTTGAGGGTCCAACGAGAGAACAAGGAGTGATTTGCATTATAAAGATACAGTGTAATGAGTGTAGATGTTGCTGTAAAGTTTAAAAGAACATTATTATAAACTGTGAAAGCTAAAAGCTTTGTGGATTTTACGTTCCCCTAATCCACAGATCACACTAGATGCCGCATTACGAGATTCGTTGTTCCTACAAAAAGTCACCAAAGTTTGAGGAAGGCGCGAGTCGCGGGGAGTGTGACCAAGCATTATCATTGGCTATCTCAAGGTTACGCTTACTCGCTCCTAACAATCAAATCAACCAATCAGAGTAATTTATTATAAGTGTATTTAGACTGATGCGTGGTGCGCTTCGAGCGTCCTGAATGCAGAATCTAGGGTATGATCTGTGCCCTGATCTGACCTAATAGTTCACTACCAAAAAAAAAAACATTTCTTGTGAAATAATAGAGCATAAAATACGGACTGATGACCATTCTGGCTTAGTTGGTAGCGTGTCTGCCTCATGAGGTGGTCCAGGGTTCGATTCCCGGCCGGGCAGACGTCGAAATAATGATTTTAAATATCTGCTCTGGGCCCTGGGTCTGGGTATTAGTTTCGCATGTCATTGGCAGAGCGCCAATTATACACGGATTCGAATGCCAATTTTGATTATATAAGACATGCACACAAGCATAACTCCCATTGCACGTATAAGCATACATCTATTTTATAGTAAAAAAATAGCCCAACTGCGTGTAATAGCGCTTTTGTAATCTACCAATTAAGCCATTATAGACGATTGGTACCGTATCTAACCAATTCAAATGCGGTTGGACTTTTTTCAAGTTAATCAATATGTTTTTCCTCGTTTAACATTTCCTGTAGGGACTGTAACCTTTCCACACGTTGAATTTATTAATTAGATCCTCTCAACCTCCAGTCAACAAAAGGGACTTCTTTTAAAAATGTAAATTCACTACTTATATTTTTATAGCGTGACACGTTTTTACCTTTTTACCGGCCTTTAACTTTACCTTTTGTCAAATTTTTTACCTCTTTTGATATTTCTCTGGCTTCATGGCTGTTAATTAACTTTGTAATCTTACGAGTGCTTAGCATTTCAGAATTAAGCTTTTTTGATTTATAACTGTCAGCGTTTTTTTGTTTTAAATATTAACGCTTTCGAATTTGTAAAAGGTCACTTTAGCTTTATCTTTTTAGGGTTCAGTAAATGAAAAGGAAAAAACGAGTCCCTAATAAGGTGACTCCCCTGTCTGTCCGTGCGTTATACAGGTTCTCGCAAATTAAGCCACCGTGGGCATAAATTAGTGAAAGCAAATGAACTGACGAGTGCGTGGCGTGACACAATCTATAAGGTTCTTTAGGGTTATCATTAACAGC
Organism: Apocheima hispidaria; assembly: GCA_947579745.1. Classification (NCBI taxonomy): domain Eukaryota; kingdom Metazoa; phylum Arthropoda; class Insecta; order Lepidoptera; family Geometridae; genus Apocheima; species Apocheima hispidaria. Next base: position 4,110,157 of record OX388153.1, on the reverse strand, counting down.
CTGAAGACGTCCACTGCTGGACAAAGGTGACTGATTCTATGAAATTGTAGAACCAATTAAGTTTACTCAAGATTGGTTGAAAAATGCGACCTGTACGCGAATACCAACATACGGACAGATGAAAGCAAATTTTGCCCGTTAAAGCCGAGACTTTCGTTTGCTTCGCTCACTCGGTCATATAATATTTGAATTATGGCAACAATAATAAAACATTTTATAGACACAAAATTGGGGCTAACCAAACAACAATATCAGAATCTAATCAAACAAAACAACTAAAACCTTGAAGATGCAATTCGAGTTTTACTTTCAAAACTAAACTTCCAAATTGAATATTGGTTTAATAACATCAGGGTTGCCATTCGTCCTCTTTATAATATAAGTGACCAATAAATTAAGAATCATTCAAATTCTCGATAGATAATGAAAAAGAAATTTCTGGATAGATCCATAATTTGAAAACGGGATCTAACAATAAACAAAATAACAATAGATCCATCGAGGATCTACCAATAATAGATCTACTAAGAAAAAAAGTTCTCGATAGATACATGATTACAAAATGGGATCTAAGTAGAAAAAAGTCTCTGTAGATCCCTGTAAATATGGATCTGAGCACTGGATCTAAAGATAATGATCCGATTTCTTGATTTCCCGTTGTAAAACTTGTTCATAATGATAATTACAATTATATAATAACTATAGGACTATACAGGCCGCAATTCCATCGTGCACTCACTAAACGCAATTAAGCTATCGCTGTCTTTTACTCGTCCAAAATCCCGCAGTGCCTGAAGACAAGGGTCTTCAACCAATGTGTGTTGCCAGTGATGACATATGGAACTGAAACGTGGTCCTTGACTACTGGCCTTTTGGAGAAACTCAGAGTCACACAGCAGGCAATGGAGAGAGCTATGCTGGGAGTTTCTTTGCGCGATAAGATCCGAAACGAGGATATTCGCCGAAGAACCAAAGTCACCGATATAGCTCTCAGAGTGTGCAAGCTGAAGTGGCAATGGGCAGGCCACATCACTCGAAGAACCGATAACCGATGGGGAAGAAAGGTTCTTGAGTGGCGACCACGAACCGGAAGACGAAGCGTAGGCAGGCCTCCCACTAGGTGGACCGACGACATTGTGAAAGTCACGGGCAACCGGTGGATGCAAGTGGCACATTGTCGGTCGGTGTGGCGGTCCAAGGGGGAGGCCTATGTTCAGCAGTGGACGTCTTCTGGCTGATAATGTAATGTAATGTCTTTTACTAAATATAAACACAATATAGAGATAGCATGCATTATCGTGCTGTCAAATTAGTCAGATCTTAGTTCTCCATACAAACTTAGACAAAACCGTAGCGGGTGCTGATTTAAAACAACTTTTAGGTGTCGCTAGTGTACATTTTTCTTCGCGGATTTAATCGGTAAACTCGTTTAACAGAACTAAAATGCATGCTATCTATTTCTTGTGTTTCTATTAGTAAAAGACAGCAATACCACTAAGTTTGGTGTAGCAGGAATCGACGCCACATTATATATATATATTATTAGATAAATTGAGAGCCTTTACTAGCAACTATTTACTCCGTAGCTCTGAAAAATGCGATGACTGAATGAGGTAACTTAAGAGGCGTTAGTGATGACCCTGAACACGGGAGTTTTAATCAAACTCAGCCAATCAATCAATCTGAGCGGATGAGGCAGGTGGCTGATTAAATATAAACAGAGATAGCATGTGTTGATGTAAAGCTTTTGTTTTATCTTAAGACCCTTTTGTCTTTGTCTTTTTAGCCAGTTTCAAGTTTTGATATTTTAAAGCACAATATTTCACAATAAAAACAAGGTTCAGTCATATTCTAAATCAATAATTACAGTCACGTCCAGTCTAAGTCATCAAGCGGTGGAAGGTTTACTGGAAGCTTTTACGGAGTTTTGGAAACAAAACGTCAAGTCACGTTTCATGACGTTGTACTATTCACCAACACTCGAGCACGATCTCGAGCACTTAATGGATAAAAACCCACCGTTTTTGCACAGTTTTCCGAAATAATACAATGACGCGACATGACTTCTTCGCGTTCCCACTAAAAGGCCTTTAGTCGTATCCACAGTTTGCCTCTGTAGTGATCCACATGATTGAAAATACAAAAAACACTAATCGTGGATTTCTAAAAATATACTTTGCGTCTTTAGGATAAGATTACTTTCATATTTTTTTCTTATGATTATGATTTGACGGAAAAAATCGAAAAAGAAGTTGTCGTTTTTCTCCGAAGATATCAAAACGGATATTAATTCTTAAGAATATTCCTGTTATTACGACTGATAAATACAACATAGAGCTTACACATTCTATTTACAAAAACTTGCACTTGTGCGAGTGAGATAGCTGTGGCACACCTAAATACCCCTTGGGATCTACAATCTATACAATAATTATTATAAATTATAAGAACAAGCCTGTTTCTAGGAATCAACGCACAGACCACACCGCTTAAGATAGAATATGATAGGAACGGATTAGGCAAAATTTAATACTCAATACTCAATAATTTATTGCGACATACATGCAGGTCTTAAATAACATGTTTTGGGTTTAGTGACACATATGACCCTATTAGGGTATGGCAACAGTTGGTGCGGAGCGGTCCATTTGTATATTGTCAAAATTATCTTTAAAAAACCCTTCAATAGTGTAATAGCATTTGGATTCCAGGATGCACTTTAGATTCTTAATAAAACAATCTTTGTTTTCTAAATCTTTTAGTTTGTTCGGCAATTTATTATATATCTCAAAACTGCTCATCTTAAAACGGGGTAAAATGGACCAACAAAGAATGAAAAAAAAATGTACTACGCCAATTAAACTCTATGGGTGTACTAAACATAAAAAAAAATAAAGAAAGGCACGTCTCAGGATTTTTCTAAAATCACTCTCAAGAGGTTTTGTCGGATTTGAAATTACTTTATCCTATGCGAGTAATATATTATAACATAACGAACAAGGGTTTTTTTTAAGGTAGACACTACTTCGCGTATTTATTTTACCTCTTTTTAACTTTTATATTAAACAAATGGTGAAAAAGTTTTGAACAATCTGAATCAGGGGAGCCGGCTCTTAAATGACGGTGTGGTCAGGAAGTCACCTACCCTGGAATGGGAACCGGCTCTTATGTAAGAAACACACCGTCAGATAGTTCCTTACACTTACAAGGTTTGGTTGGCAGGAATACCAATATTTTTTCCATTCTATTACATTTACAAAACATGACATATTTATGCCTACGTGATACAAGAAGCACTAATCCGCAGAACCCGAGTAAAGACCGACCAACTTATTGTAAAAGTTGCCAAAATCATGGAACTAAGAATCTTCTACGAAAGGCTGTCACTTTTTTTAGTAAATTCGTCGGTGGCTCCTATTCAGCTGTACAGATAAGTTGGTTGGACTGTAAATAGCGCCATTAGCATTCCGCAAGGCGGGAGGCTAATCCTCGGCTATTGTTCCTTGAAAGCCTTGAAGACGTGTTATTTTTATTAGGGTTACCATAGACGGCGGACTTCTAGTCTGCGTGCTCCTTTCTCTCTTTATAACTCACCCATAAATTGAGCCTGTCTCTCTCACTCTCGTTTTTTAGCGCTCTCATATTAACAGCCAGTTTTCTACGGTCTTAGAAATGTACTGTGCCCAGTTTTACTTGCAGGGATAATGCCATCTTTCATGAATTTGTAGTAGTAAGAGTTGTTTGCAAAGTTCTTAGGTATGATGTAGAGAAGCTACACCCGAAAAGATATTCCGAACTGGGCCCTTATTCTCTATTTCCATAACTAGCTTGTTACGCGCCATGTTAAGTTCACTCCGTGTTAGTCGCACGAAACGGTATTCTCTAAGTTTCTTATACGCGCGATTCTTCACTTCGTGGCACGACTAGGAGCCGAGTTTAAGTTTAGAGCATGTTATGACGTCACGCGTTATTGGCAAGTTATCTCATGTGCGATAGAGAATAAGGGCCCTGTAATACAAGATATGAAAATAAAAAATTACTTAATAAGGTTAATTACTTCGCCTACATAATTACACAATAATGTTGATTAGTATGCCGATGAAAACGTAAAACAAAAGAAAAGTAATATGCCGCCCTCTAAGTGGAGACCTACAATTATTTCCATAATGAAAAACATAATAAAAAAACTCATTATTGTCAACGCTAATGAGAATGAAGAAAAAACTGTACTGAAAAATACACATTTCTACAATTTTAACAGAGTTCCAAAAAAGAAGAAGGTTCTCAAATCGACTGTTTTTTATAAATACGAATGTGGTTGTTTATTTTCTTGGTTTTTTTTTTTCATGCAGGAACAGTAATTACACTGATATAGTTATCAAGAGATTAGATTTTATTTAACGGGAAAGTGCCTCTATTAACTAAGTAAAATACATACAAACTAGAACTACCTAAACTACTCAGCCTACTACATAAAAATAACAGTTGGATTAACCAGGTCTATAGATAATCCAATTGTTCAAGCCCACTACCAGTTGGCAGCGTACCCAGCATGCTGGCGGCATTCTCACGCTGAATGGCAATGCTTATGCAATTAGCCAAGTAAACGCCAGCATTTTGGTCACGCGTCGCGTCAACCAGGCGCTCTCATAAGTTTTTGAAAATAAGATTAGCTCCCGTTCCCCAAGGGTCCAACGTCTGGAGATCGACATAGAATACTTTTTATCCAGATTATGGCTTTACCGGCCGATATTTGGTTCTAATTTCTAAACTAGAATTTCGACTATGAGCAAAATCGATGAAGAGGTTGTCGAGATATAAGGTCGTGAGTTTAAGTTTCTTGACGTAAGTAACGAAGTTTTTTTTTTTTTTTTTTTTATGTTACTTGGTGAAGAGACGAGCAAGTCGCTCACCTGATGTTAAGCGTCACGCTTGCCCATAACAGTTCAGTGCCATCCAGAATTTTGAACTTCAACAGTTCAAAACAATGCGCGGCAATGCATTGCGCTCGTCACCCTGAGATGTTAGATGTTTAATCTCTAATGTATGCCCAGTAATTACGCTGGTAACATTGCCCTTCAATCCGGAACACAGTAATGCTTGCACACTACTGCTTGGCGGTTGAATAACTGGCAAAGGTGTGGTACTTCCCCAGGCGGACTCTGCAAGAGAGCCCTACCACTACAAAAAGAAGTTGAGATTCTGCAAGTTTCTGCGGGGTCTACTGTACGCAGAACTACTAGTTTTATTCCCTTAAAATCGCTGATATCACTGATTCCGAATCGTGGTCTCGGCTAAACTTCGCTAGTGTATCGGAGAACAACATACTATCAATTTTAATGAAAATCTCAAACACCGCTCCAAGTTGAACTTGTTCTATCACTTTGCATGTTTCGTAAATTCATATTCAAATTCGTAGGTAAGTTTGACCTTCTACTTCCATGAATATAAATTGCTCTTTCGCAAGTCCTTCAATCTCAGGGTTTTGGTGTTTTCTCATAAGATTGAAATCTGTCTTGAGTCTGTTTATTCAAACAAATCGACTAGGGATTTACTTGTGACGTCATTTCGGAAAGTATCGATCGATATTTTTTCTGTAGCTGTTTTCTGTAAATAAATCATGACTCATGCTTTATATGTAGCTTTTTGTGTAATTAAAACGCTGTCAAAGTACAATTGATTTGCAAAAATATCTTTTTCTATATTTATGTTTTAGTTGAGCCAGATATGTCGCTTGTTAATCTAATGCGATTGAATATTGACAGCGTTTGTATCGCTATGATGCGAAATATGTATCATGTTTTAACCAATTCTAGAAATATAAATTCTTTGGAATAATAGTGGACGATCGGCAAATTGAGATATTATTGTACTCGTCATTATAAACAACTTCTACTACGGGATTAACATGCAATTAGTTTTGAAAAAAAAAACGGAAAAATATGCCTATCGAGACGTTCTTGGCGCCACCCGTGAAATACTATCATTACGGAGTTATTATGGCCATCTGTGGTCTTTATCATCAGTCACACTTCACCAAATGATAATTTCTGAATGCAAATTCTTGACTTGTTGATGAAAATACCAAAATCGATGTCCAGAGTGGTACAAAAGGTGACGTCAATCCGAAAAATGTAGGTTCCTTATACCAAGGGCTTCACGAAAATATCCCATTGTTCTACGATTTTTCGTAGTTTATAGTAGTAGGAGTTATTTTTTTTTTTATTTTCTTAAGTATTTTCCAAATGAGAGGTATGAAATAATATTCTAACCTTTTTTTGCGTGGATTTTTCGATGAGGGACGAAGGAGAATCCAAAAAACACCATCGAAAAATCTACCCATAAAAGTTTGAATTTTTTGAACCGCTCATTTGGAAAATTCTTAAGAAAATAAAAATAAATCATAATCACCAGCCGGAAGACGTCCACTGCTGAACAGGCCTTTCCTTTAGAACGCCGACAGCGATCGACAACCTGTTACTTGCATCCACCGGTTGCTCGTGACTTTCACAATGTCGTCGGTCTACCTTGTGGAGGCCTGCCTACGCTGCGTCTGCCGGTTCGTGGTCGCCACTTAAGAACCTTTCTCCTCTATCGGTTATCGATTCTGCGAGCGATGTAGCCTGCCACTTCAGCTTGCAAATCCTGAAAGCTATGTCGGAGACTTTGGTTCTTCGGCCAATATCAAATTCCCAATACCCTCGTTCCGGATTTTATCGCCCAAAGAAACTCAGGCCATAGCTCTTTCTCCATTGCCCGCTGTGTGACACTGAGTTTTGCAAAAGGCCAGCAGTTAAGGACCACTTACCAAAACCTATTCAATCAGAATCGAACCCTTCTTATCTAAAGCTAAACGCTCTATAACTACTACTAAGAGCGCGGCATATTATCCTAAAAGATTCTGAATGATTAACGGATCAACTGCTCTGAGAGACCTATCGTTTCCCAATACTATAAAATTTGAACAAACTTCGGCGTCCTGCCTCTTTCATTGAGTTAGACTGGTTTTCCCTCATGCTCTTTCCACAAAGTGAGAAGGACAGATACAAAGCTCCAAAAAGGCATTATACATTATAGGAATACTAGCTTGCCCGCACGGCTTCGCTCGCCAAAGCTACAGTAAACGAAACCCCCATTTCACCTCTTCAGAAGTTGATTTTCGATCGATTTTAGTACATAAACCGAGTTTATTTGGCTTAGCATGATAAGGTTTTATTTCTATACAAACTTTGGGGTCCATTTTACCCCTCCTTATTGTTCACCTATAACCGTTTGAGGAGTAGTGGGTTCAAATTTCACGTCTCTATCATAAACGATTTGGTCTGTGCGTCGGTTTCTAGAAAACACCTTGTTTAAACTTCTTTTCATCTTCAAATTATAAGATATAAAAACGAAAGTTTCCTAAAAATATATTATTACTATACTTTATTCTATAACCATACTTTTTGGAAACTGATAATTGGTGATTTTATATATATTTAAAAACTTACTCGAGCGAGAGACCTGGGCCGCGTTCAGTAAGGTCGTCCGACGACGCTCCACAAATATTACAAGTATGCTGCAAATATCATCGAGCGTCGTCGGACGACCTTACTGAACACGGCCCTGGGGGTGCGATGAAATCCAGTAAATAAAAAATACATAGTGAATTTACTACTATTACTTTATTTACAACAATTATACTACTATTTTTTACAATTCTACCAAATTGCGCAACAGTTTGTGCAACAGGCAGATGCGAACTCTCATTATTTACATTTTTATGTACTGTACTGTACGTTTAGTTAAACTAGGTCTGCATCTAAGTATACAATGTCGCCCATCGGCAAGTGACCGCCCGAAAAGGGCTTATAGTACTCATCATTATGAACAACTTTTACTATGGGACCAACCCTGAAATCGAGAAAAAAATATCTGCTGTTCCATAGAAAAATGTCAATGACACTCGAAAAAATGTATTATACGTATTATAAGCCCTTTGCGGGCGGTCATTTGCCGATGGGCGACATTGTATTATTATTTAGGTATCGTAACATGTATTACATAAAAACACATTTTTTTGTCTTAAAATATCGCCACCACTTTATTTTATTTAATTGAAAAAGGTTCGGTAACAGACAATAGATTATTAAAAGTACAATATATATAGATAGAGATACAACACTTTAAACCTAAAGTCCAATTATAACCGGACACAACTTATACGTAAAAACTTGACACTAAAAATAAGTAATTACAGAAGTAATTACTAATTAAGTACATATGTAAATATTAAACAAACAATGGTTTATTATCAATTAATCAAATTATTAGGAGCAAGTTTAAAAGCTATCCATTTAGTCTTTTCAAATCTATTTGTCTTAGAACCAACCGCAAGATAGATTTCTTTCAGTAACTTCGGGCTATTATTAAACTTGTTCTGATATGCGATTAGCCTCAACGGTTGTATGTTCAGTTTTGTTTCGAAGTTCAATCACAACTTTTTAATTTAATAAGTGCCTTTATGACGAAGTTCTTGTTTGAGACCACACAATTTTTCTTCGTAATTGGCACTTCTTGTTTTGTTTTTAACGGCGTTAACTGCTGGCAATGAAAATTGATGGTGTAAGTTTGCCTGGGCGACCTAAAAAGTGGGATTACATCCTGCATGCTTAAGTAAGCAGCTAGAACCGGTAAACCATATCATCATTATCATCGGCAGTTTATATAGCCCACTGCAGAGCATAGATAAGCTTCCTCCCTCTTTCGCCAATCCTCCCTGATTTGACCCAATCTTGCCAGGTTACCGCACAGTTTTTGGATGTGACCTCACCATGCCATCGCTGCACCGATTTACCGGGACTACGTTCTCTCTTGACCACCATTATATCGGACACTAACCCCACAATTGTCCATGATAGAGGGGTCCGCGATATTCAACAAGGGACCGCACTTGAGCCTTCAGCTCCTCCCGGGACAGCTACGAGCTGTACCCGATACGCGTCCGCCGACAACGTCAGCCACTAGACGTTGTCTTCTCCCCGTGATTGTTTAAGTAGATGATTAGAGCCCTACCTCTAACCACCTCCGAGCGCAGTGGTGCCCCTTTAGTAGGCTCTTACCACAGGCAGGGGATACAGATGCGGTGATTGTGCACAAGAACTGCATGACCTAATTCCATCCATACATAATAAGACCAGACGCACGCAGGCACCCTCTATTGGTGGATATACCATTCAAACGCACTAAGTGTTTCCAATCCACCTTCTTAGTAAGGACAGCAGAGGTGTGGAACTCACTACCTGCGTCTGTCTTTCCGAACAAAAAGAATCCGGGGCTGTTCAAGAAATTAGTGAATAGGTACTTCCTAGGCAAGCGTGTTACGTCTATGTCATACTATACAAATATCACTTGACGAATCAATTACACTTGTGGCAATTATTACCGGTTTGATACATTTATTGGGTTAAGATCGTATGCGAAATTAATTTAAAAAAAAAAAAAAAAAACATGACCGAATGAGAATTGCTAGTTTTTGTGTTTACATTTTCTATTTTGACGAAGTCGAAAGAAAAAAAAATGTTTACAATTTATTTCTATTCTCCATCGCCAATAAATAAATAAAAAATAGATTACAGAGTGCGGCAATAAACAAAAGATTTGTCTGTAAAAAGTTGTGTGTAAATATGAACTGCCATTTTCATTTCCAAAATTTTAACAATGTTTTCTGTAGGAGTATAATTACTTCAACACACTTCTTTACATTTGATACGAACAAATAATACAAGACAATATCTATAAAAGAACATATAGATTTATTACAAGAAAATAGCTTGCAACAAAAATGTGATCTTCAGCAGATAAAAAAAAAAGACGAATGTTCAATTTCTTTTATTTCATTGAACCTGCCATCTCAATCAGCTGCGCAAACATCATAAAGGTGCAATCACTCGCCCTAATTCTCGACAAATCAAACATCTGCTCGAAATAGTTTCGATAATGAAATTCTCTTGTCCCATTTCGTCTGAGTGAGTAAAGATGCTGGCGTAGTGCCACATCCGTCAGGTTGGGGATCTGCACTGTACCCGATCCAAATTTGGGCGTTGCCTATGTACAAAACAGAAAAAAAGATGTTTGCGATGTTCCATTTAGTCGTGGTATTTTGGTATAAAAGCTAAAGTAAAAAAAAAAAAGCTTGCTATGTGACCACGTGTCAGGTATTGTATTCCACCCCGAGCAAAATGCTAATTATGTCTTATTTTAGAGTTTCGTAGCTCAAGGTCCGATGGGACCCTATTTACTAAGCCTGCGCCTTTTGCCCGTAGTTCTAGGGCAGTATCTTTTGAACTATAGGTAGCCGGTTGAAATTGCATTTCATTGAGACAATGACGCTACAAAATTTTTTTAAATAAGGATTCCAAGTGGGTCGTGTTTAGTGTTTTTTTTTAAATTACATAAGTTGTGACTTAATTCTAAAACTTAATGTTTTTTTTTTTCCATATGGATCATGTGTCCGCAATAAAGAATTATTATTATATTTCACGGTTTATTAAAAAAATAAAGATGGAAATATGTGATAATTATGATATGCGTTTTCATTCGCTTTTCTCCATATTTATTATGTAATACAACCCTCTATTCCATACAAACATGTTCTCCTGTTTCCTCCCTGAATAATTAAACTATAGAAAATATTGTTTTGCCATAAGGTTTATATCTATCACTGCCTATGTATTTTTTATATTTATTTTTTATTTTACTTTATTGAAAAAAATAAAACATAGGAGCATGGCAGTGGTAGATATTAATTGGCCAAAAAAATATTATGTGTATGGTCAATAGAGGGAGGAAACATGAGAATATGTTTTATTTAATAGGCCCCTAAAGGACCTTAGTCGCGTTGTCCACTTGCGCATTTTCACATTTTCGAAGATATGAAATCACTAAGTGTGATTTTCTAAAAAGTATAATGATTCTGTTTCGTTATGATTATAAAGTTTAGTTTCTAAATATTTTAAATAGACGAAGGAGGCCGAATAAAAAGACCAAAAAACACGGATCATTCTTACACGGGATATGTGCCGCAAACCCTGGGTATTTGTAGCACTCTCCTGACTAGCCAACCAAAGTCAAGTTGAAAATAAGACCAGCGAAACTTGAGATCCAGTTCTTATGCCAAGCTTAGATGTGTAGATGTCTTACACATCTTCGACCACACTGTCACTTAAAATCAGTTAAGTTGTAGTCAAAGCCTAGCCTGTAGTCAATAAAACAAAAAAAAAACTCTTATCTCAACAACAAATAATGAACCTATGACGTACCGGGCGAAGCATTTGTCGAAGTTACATGCTGATACATTTGGCCCAAAATTGTGCCAATTGCTGTGGACGCACTGCGGATGCCAAATAATGCCAATCACACGGTGCCATCAATTCGGCAAGCGATTCTTAAAGGATTATACTATATACAGAGCTATGTGGGTTTAGTTTTATCCGCAATGAAAAATGTCCGAAACCAAAACCAAAAACCAAAGTAACTATTTTATTCATCGGTGAATATACTACAAGACAAATGTTAAATGTTGTACTTATTTCGATGTTGTAGTGACAATGTAGTGTTTTTCGGACTATTAATAAAATATAGTATACTAGCTATGCAAAAATTCAGCTTGATCCGTTCAGCCGCTTAGCCGTGAAAACGCGACAAACACCCAGACAGAGAGACAGAGAGACGGAGTTACATTCAATTTATAATATTAGTTAGGATTAGGATTCTCTATACTTACTTATTAAACGCAGGAAATCTTTCGTGAATTTTGTACTAAATAGCATCAATAGTTGTAAATATCTATGGGTTGAAGAGAAAAGGCAAAATATAGGTGTCCTTCAATTTCGTTTGTTAATGTTAGTACTATGTTTTGAATGTAAATGTTACAGAAAAACGACTAAAGGATTTACATTTTTACATAAAAACGTAGAATATCTGTTGAAAGCATTTGTTTTTTAAGATTATAATTTCCAAACAGTATTTCATTTCAACAAAATCGATATTAATGTTGTAAAATTGACATATTTGAATAACAAAGATTTTCTCACTGATATAATAACACTTGTTTTAAACAAAATTTGTTTGTACAGTGTAACCGTTGTTTTTCTAATAACAAATAAAATTCAATCTAGGCTACGGGTACGCAGCTTTCTTTTATAGATTAGTTATAAAACAATGTTATTTGATTAATTAAATGTTTTACAAACAACTTGTGAGAATATTTGTTTGTTTTAACGTTTCATTTTTCTCAATCGATAATACAGATACAAAAAGTTATGACTGTGACAGTGACATTTAAATAAAAGTTATTTAATTGTCTTTTTGTTAAAATGGCTACAGTCGCAGACTGAATTTAGCCCAGATTGAATTTTATTTGTTATTAGAAAAACAACGGTTACAACAGTCAAATTTTTAATTTCAAAATGAAATGTAGGAGAGCTAAAAAGTTATAATATTAATATTGTCAGCAGTTTGCAACTGGGCGCGTTACAACTTGGTTGTGGGACGCGCGTGGAATGAGGGAGCAGAGTGTAACCTAACTAAGGTAGTATAGGTTAAACAAAATTTCGCCAAACAGTAGTGTGCAAACATTACCGTGTTCCCGATTGAAACAATGCACCCAAGGCAATGGTTCCAGAGAAATTACTGGGCATAAAGAGATTTAACATCTAATGTTTAACAGTGACGAGCGTAGTGCGTAGCCGCGTAGTTTATGACTGCCCCGGTGGCTCAGTTGGTAGTGAGCCTACCTTCTGTGTTTGGGGGCGTGGGTTCGATTCCCATCTAGGACAAACAATCATGTGATGAATATTTGTGTTTGTTCTATGTCTGGGTGTTAATATCTATATAAGTATGTATTTAAAAAATATATATCTACGTATATCAGTCTCTGGCAGCCATATTACAAGCTTTGCTTAGTTTGGGGTCAGATGACCGTGTGTGCAAAAATGTCCCAGATATTTATTTATTTATTATTGAATTATTGAGATTCAAAATTCTGGGCGGCGCTGACCTGTCATGGACAAGCGTGATGCTTACCATCATGCGAGCGATTTGCTCAATCAGTTATAAAAAAAACTATCTAACCTAACGAGTGCGAAACTGACAGAGCGATCCCTTTCGCCTTCTCGCAAGCATTGTTCCCTGTATGTATTTATCGCGGGTAGTTACGCTCCGCTGTGCATATGCTACAATTAACTTGAATGCGACATAGGGAGTCTATTCATATATTTCATGTATTTGTCATCTCGGAGTGGTATTCGTACTATTATTTCATCTGTGTCCTCGGCTTCGGAAAACTGAAACCTTTTGACTATGAAATATTGCTTGTATTGTGTTTATTGTGCTTTACTCAAACGTAATCCTGACACCTTTGTCGCTCTCTTCAGTGAGGCTTGAAGGCAAGTGTCGTGATTCTTAAAAAGCCACAGGGTACGTGATTAAACTTTGCCGTAAAGGGTTCCGTAGCTTTATTTTCCTTTTAAATTGTAATTTTAATTTAAGTGTTCTGCATTCGCGGTTAGTTTTTTATTTTTCATTTAATATCTTAGAGAATGAATGAAAATGTTTTATTACTGCTGTTATTATTCTTAGCTTTGCTCCCAGACTCTGGGGTGCCTTTTGTCAACAAAAACTAAAGACTTTACAAAAGGAATATACCAAAGAATACTTGTACTATTATTACAGAGCTAAGTGCTAATTATCACTAGATTTGCGTATATACTCCGAGCAGTTCAGCCCCCGCAAGCAGCACCCGCTCACTGTGCCAGCCATCGCTCTCCTCAACCATATAGGAGGGAAGAGGGCGACCCGCCATACGACGGCACTGCAAGAAGAAGCTTCTTAGTGAGCGTAAGTGCTCTGGGTATACTCGCAAAACTTGCAACAAAGAAATAATGAACATGTTATGACAGAGTGCTTTTGTTTCATCTTATTGATTATTATAGATTATGGATATTATAGGTCTCTCAACATTATCTAGTACCAAATATGATAACGATCACAAAATGATTATACATTATTATGAGGCTTGTGATTTAAATATGTACATGAAGCATTAAATAAATGCATAAATTATCTTTACAAATGTAATTTCTACTATATTTTTTTATTTTTTTTCTAGGGGTAAAACCTTCACCAAGATACCCGTCTGCTTTGGGGTGCAGCCGGGTTATGTGGGATTATACCCACTGAAACCCCTCCGGTGGCCTGCCTTGGTGCTTGACCGGGGGCTCCGGGATCGAATAATAGCACTTACTGTAACAGTAAATTAGATTTCAATGGCCTGCGTGTACTATTTCCAGAGAATTCTGACTGCAACCATGTATTTTGATGTAGGCATCATTCGTTTGCTCGGTCAATAATAATTTAAAAAAAAAACCACTATATTTTATTCTGTACTTACGCGAATTTTGATGAAGTTTTTTTTTTTAATGTTTTGCGTTTCATTATCTACTTACTTTTTTGCATATCTGGATCCCTAAAGTTATGGGTGTTGCCTTGTCATCCGTAATAAAGGGATAATGCAGAGGTCGGAAGTCACGCTTCAGTGGCCGAGAACGATGAGGAAGTACCGGAGTTTTATGCTAAAGTTACCTATTTTGGTACACAATATACGTGTCAAAATATAAATTTAGTATTCTCTAAAGCTATTCAACATCAAATTATATAGTGTAAGAAACTTTATGCTTGGCTGGCTAACTATTATTGCAAATGTATGTTGCTATTCGCTAGACCTAGTGCAATCGAACTATAACCAACCAAATAATCACGTTGATCCGCTGACTTGCTGCGTGAAAGAGAAACAAACAAACCGACAAACACACTTGCTTTTATAAATTTAGTATAGTAGGTGTAGTAGAAACCCGAACAACTGATGAACTGATGGCCGATGGGGCTGTAAGGTTCTCGAATGGAGACCACGTACCGGCAAGCGCAGCGTAGGACGTCCACCCACAAGGTGAACGGACGACCTGATAAAGACCGCAGGAACGCGCTGGATGCGAGCCGCTTCCATCCGCTCTTCGTGGAAATCTAAGGGGGAGGCCTATGTCCAGCAGTGGACGTCCTGTGGCTGAGATGATGATGATGATGAGGTGTAGTAGGTGTAAACAAAAATGTAAAAAGTCACCATATGCTAAAACTTCATAAAAGAGTTCCAAAAAAACCATATCAGACTGCGGTTCGCCAAAAATTCTCTCATTTCGCCGCTCGGGAAGTAATAAGAGATCCGAGCCGTTTGCTCCATCCAATAACTGTCTATTTGCTATCCTCTAGTTGAAAGAGCTTCAATAGCGTAGATAAGGCCTTTTTCATCTAAATTCTGTAAAATCACTTGTTCTACAAAAGCTTTAAAGTTCTATTTTACTCTGAGAGTTTTTATTTCATATCAGAAAATTTATTTTCTGCTGAAAAAACTTGACCTGACCTTTATCTATAAAAAGTGACTAGGTTTTTCCGACTATAGTTGCGATCACGCTCTGTGATCTTTTTCAAGGAGTGTTATAAACGTAATGCGCGCGACTTTGTCTCGCCTTGTGATTTGCGTATTATTTTTATTTTATCACAAACTAAATTTATAGAATAGAAATAACGGAACAGCCCCGAAACCAACCAACAAATTTATTCTCTCTAATCGAATTCTAAAAGCATGTACAATTGTACATGCGTCATGAGAACGAAGACAGAAATTAATAATTATCACGAAGAAAACATGCGCTAAATCCGGAAAATCATAAGTAAAACCCCGAGGCGAATTACAACTATATAAATAACTCATATCTCCAAAGCAAAGGCATTGTTTAAAATATAAATTCCTACTACAAAATGTTTCCATTTATTTCCATTTAAGTCTGTTGCTAAATTGCTTCAATTCGCAAATTACGAGTGTTACGCTTTTATACCGGTCCGATCCGACATCGGAACGCTACTATCCTACGACTCCGATGTAAACTTCTGAGGTTAAATTGAAGATTCGTCTAGTTTTTCATCAAATTCCAGGATAAAAAGCATAATTATGAGGTCCGGTCGGCGTTATACGGTCCTGTCTCTGTTTTTTATATTTCCCAGTTGTTTTTTTACCATGTACGTTCTCATGATGCACGCTTTATTATGAATGGCTCAGTCCTCAAAAGATAAGTAACAGACGGACAGAGATAGAATTGCATTTATAGTTATTAGACAGACTTAGGCGCATCATACACCAAAGACACGTATGTGTGGTATAAGATATTTGTGTTACATGGCGCACTTTTTCTGAAGGATGTGGTGTGAAGTTTATTAGCGCGCTCATATTTAAATATAGGTGTATGATAAATTCATAATTAATGCCCACCATATTGTCATGTCCATGCCGATCCGAAAAATAACGACTCCAGATCGGATCGGATATCGTGCATAACCGCGTTTATATTTATAGATGTATAGTTTATGGGAAAGTATTGCGCAATTGTGTTCTCTAAAGTGTAAATTGAATTGCACCTTTCGAAATCGTATTGAAAATGATTTTAATATAGCGTTAACTTGCATAAGGGCTGATAAAATTCAGTTGAATGATATCTGAGGAATAAATAGCGGTTTGACAGCTTTTGTATAAAAAATATGGCAAACCGCCGTATTATTCCTCAGGTAACAGTAATCTGACGATTGAAAAAACAGCCCTTTGTGAGATAGTGAAATTTATTTGCCCGATCTGTTGAAATAACTTCTCAATTCTCAATGTTCAATGCTAAATTCGTAAAAAAAAATACACTATTGTTGCATACAAGTGCTTTTTATCTGATTGCCAAAGAAAGGTTTTTCGGGTTCATGAGATGATTTTAAAATGTGAGGCGTCGTAACGTTAAATTCGTCTCAATTTCCGGAGTGCTTATGATACTCCGGAAATTGAGACGTTACGTTTCATAGAAATAATACTAATTGACCGAGCAAAGCGAAGATCTCAGAGTCTTACGTCAACAAATCGCAGCTGTATGTATGGTTGTAAGTTTATATGCTTGTATGTATATTTGTCCGACGATAACTTATAAACCGTTAATTTGATCTTGATGAAATTTTGTGGGCAAGTAGTTCATTTCTATACAATTTTTAAGTTCGAATATGATCTGAATCGGCCCAGGGGTTGTAAAGTTAAAGATAAGACAATTATGGAATAGATTGTCCCGCTCCGCACGATATTGCCATACCCAATCAGGGTCATTATGATTACCTATTTAAAATATGCTAATTAAGATCTGCATGTAATTTACACAATGTTTGCAATAAATATATTGAGTTATAGGGGTCTCAGTTTGGCGCGAACTACTAGTAGGTACATCTCACACAAAATAAAAATAAAACTGTTTTTACACACCATTTGAAGTTGAACCCCTGGACGTCAGAGCGCCAATAATACACTAAGCTCGGCTTAATTAGTAGATTACTTAGTTTCAGTGTATTTTTTAAGCACTTGAATTTTAATTTTTTTATTTCGTATTTTCTATTATGTCAAATTAAGTACAATTTCAAAACTAAAAAAAATGCTAGCGAGGTCACTGAGGCCGGCTTTCGATATGAATAAAATATATACAGTGCATATATTCTCTCATTGTTATCATTCCCTAAATACATACACATTGTAAATGAGACTTGTATGTAATATACAATGTCTGGATCAAATAACCCTATTGCAGATTTATATTGCTCTACTCCATACCATTCCACACATGTTCTACAAACCTATTCTACCAAGTAAACATTTGAAATCACTTCATAACAATTTCACGGGCCAAATACAAAATATAGGCAGCGAGCGATCAGGACAGGACCAGCGCTGGATTCAGGAGTCAACCGCGCGTTTAGAATATTGTATGGTTTGTATATACGAACGTTTACCATCGACTTTACCTTGAAGGAATAAGGCTTCTATTCAAACGATCTTTTGCTTGATCCTCATGTAAAGTCAGGCCATTATGTCCTTCGCAGTAGGCCCTTTTTCTGAGCCTGAAACAGATATGTTTTGAAATACGTCTTAGGCGTTATCGATCCTGTGGAGATTTCCTATGTAATGTCTAGTCATTTTCTCAGTTTTTTGACTATGCTAGCCTCTCTCTGGGCCTAACGTCGCTGGCCATTTATATACGTATTGGATAGTACTCCACCGAAGTAAGAGAAGATGCTTAACAGCTAGGGTGTTTCCACCGAACGCGTCTGGCGCAAGTGCCTAGTAAAAAAAAGAGACGAACATGTATGAAACGTATACAGGACTGTCTTGCTCTATCGATGGCTTGACTCTATCGCACTATCTCTATCGGTATTTAGTTTTAGTACATGTTTCATGCAATTGTTATTTACAATTGAACTCCCAAAACTTAAACGTATTGATGATATTCTCTTTGGCTGTGCGGAGATGCGTACTGGCTAGACTGGCGCAGAGATGTGTAATGACTAGAGCCGAGCTGAGCTGCGTGCGGCGCTGTACTACGCGGAGGGTGGGTTGTGCGCCGCGGGAGAACTTTTTTTTTTTTTTTTCGTCTTTTAAGCCGCTACAACTTATCGAACTTTAGCGAACGCATATGGCGTTGAGCCCTAAAAACTATTATTAGCGCAAGGGTACCGCTGCGGTACGAGCCTCGGCTTGGGCCGACACCGGGGAGGGGGAATCAGACTTGCCCTGGCAACCCAGAGGGAGTGTGCCCTGGGGCTCTAGCGTTTTGGTTATTATCTATTTGATTATTTGGAGAGAATCTAACCGATCTTCTGACAGATCCAGGGACTGTTCGACCACGCCGGCGAGGACGATGTATGTGCCTTTGGTAACCGGCGCCTATACCAAATACTGCAAACTTCCTATTTATGGGAGCTGTCGGATCGGGCGCGGGAGACCTAGCAGTGACGCTCTTCATACGCCGCTCGCATCACCGCTGCACGCCGTTTGTTTGTTCTTTTGTTCCCTCTAAACAAATATAAGACATCTCCTTTCCCCTCTCCTTAGCCGACTCCACCGAAGCTAAGCGACGAGATGTGTAAATAACGAAATCCTATTCATTGTATCTAACACATCTTCTCTCCGCTCGTCTTGTCTCCGCTTTGGTGGAGTCAGGGCCTAAATGTAGCGGTGATCACTTACCTTAAGGTGGCCCGTCTGTTTGTCACCTACGGCAAGAAAAGACGCTACCATTACATTATCAGCCAGAAAACGTCTACTGCTGAACATAAGCCTCCCCTTAGACCGCCACACGCACCGACAACGTGCCATACTTGCATCCACCGGACGCACGCGATTTTCACAATAAAACGGCGCTACTATAGTAACCAATAAATTATTATTACATATTTATTGTATTCATTACTATTAGGGGTGGACGATCAGCTTAGTTTATAAATAAACTTGTGATAATGAGCATGTTAAAGCTGGTTTCATACAAATTAGCGATGCATAAACTCAACTCATCTCTGTAACGACTGCGGTCTGGATTGCGGGTGATACAGCGGGTTATAATTAATGATGAGGCAGCATTAAGGTGGAACGTTTCGCCCAGTTCGCCAAATTCAATTTTTTTGGCGTTTTTTGTCAATAACAGAAATACATTACGAGGAATTAAATGTGCCCTATAAATCGCTGCACTGACTTAACTGTCACTGAGACGTAAATAAATGATTTTACAAATGTGAAGGTGCAGGGCCGTGGTCAGTAAGGACGTCCGACGACTCTGGATGACATTTGCAGTATACTTGTAATGCCTTGGAACGTCGTCAGACGATCTCACTGAACCGTCCCTGTAGTTTGTTACACAATTGAACTGAAGGTGCAACGTTTCGTTCAACGCGCGAAATTCAAATTTTCTCCGATTTTTGTTAATTTTTGTTTTTTACTAATTTTTTATTTAATGCTGTGGGTTTATTGATTGTGTTTTGCTTTGTTGCAGGTAAGGCTTACAGTAATGGCGGGAAAATAATGTACGTACTTAATTAACGAGTCGAGCTATCCGGGGGTACTACCCCCTCTCAGTGCCATGATTTTGAATTACAAAAATCCTGTGCTGTACTAAAATACGTTCGATACTCGGATCTCGTACTCTCTACAGTAATTATGGACAAAGTCAGACTATGGCGTTCAAAAAACCGACAAAATCCGGAGCGGCGGGCAAGTCGAGGAGCATAACGGGCGGTGAGTACCGTGGTCACACTATGACTCAATCTACTTCCCTCGCTACTGTCCTGCCACTCGCCAAGTATTTGGCTGCAGCATCACGTTTGCCTCCCAACTCTCCTGTTGGTGGACGACGATGTGGTCAAAGATGAAGCATACAAACCTAGAAGATACGTCTTGCTTCGCCTTTCGTTAGTCTTTAGTGACTTCACTGAACGGCTTCAACGGAAGATCAGCGCTGTTTGCTAAACAGCACTATGCTGAGTTGAGACCATTCTTGTGACACATAGCATTAATTAGCTATAGTTATATGAGATTGCTCACCTTCGATATAATCAATGTTACTGTTGTTGAAAAATAAAATAATTTTCTTTATTTCTTTCTTTCTGTTAATTAATGAAGTAAGACATGGTATCGTCTTGGTAGAATCGCGTACCTAGAAGGATGATCTTAGTCGAAAGGTCGAGGTCACTCCAGATTCGATCTTTACGAAGTTTGCTAATATAAAATAAAAAAGGAAAAGAGACAATTTCGCAAAAAAAAAAACGTGTTACATAATCTATCGTTAACTTTTATACAGCGTAGTATCCGGGATAAAAGGCAGTTGGCCATTGTTTTTTAGGATCAGCTTCCGTCGGTTACTGTATGAAAATATTTTTAACACTTTACGTACAAACGATGTGCCGTATTTCGTTTACAATAGAAAAATGTGAAGGTTTTTTTTTTTTAGATCACAAGAGAGACTTAACAATAGTTTAAAAAACATTCAACTCAATTGAACAAGGGTATAAACTTCAGGTGCAACGTTTCACTCGACGATGAGTAACTAAGCTGTAATTGACAAAAAACGCAACGTTGCGCCTTCAGTTGCAAGATTTGACTCCAATATACATACATACATACATCCAAACATTGCAAGTTAAATAAAAGCTTATTTTTATCACTATAATTATTCCATTTTCTTTTTCATCATCATAGCACTAAATCTACCAAATAACAGTTAGAATTCCCATTAACTCTCAGATAAATAAAAATCCAAAAACAAATTGACCGAGCGAAGCGAAGGTCTCAGAGTTTACTGGGACAAATCAGCATTTGTATGTTTGTTTGTGTGTATATTTGTCCGATGATAACTTGCGAACCGTTGATCCGATCTTCATGAAATTTTGTAGGCAAGTAGTTCATTTCAATACAATTTTTAAGTTCAAATATAAGCTGAATCGGTCCAGGTGTTGTGAAGATATAGGGTTTGCGAGGTCTCAGTTCGGCGTGAACTACTAGTCTAATTGATCTTTGAAATTTTTAAATAATTATTATTTAACCTGACAAAGAAAGAAAGAATCAAATTTAGGCGCCAACATGAAAAAAAAAACATTGTAATTTCGTATTTTATTTTTCGAAAACTTCTTTCGTATACATAAGGAGGTGAATCGTGCTTTTTATTCGTGTTGTTTCCAAAACTCCTAGAAGCTTCCAGTAAAGCTTGCACCACTATAATGAATAATGGAGCGACTAGACTTATTGACTTTGTCTAAGACTTGGTTTTATTTTAAAATACTTAATTCGCAATATTACAAAATTGACACTAGATAAAACTATAGAAAAAAAAAAAAAAAATATATATATATATAAAAATCTATACCAGAATGTTGGGGCCTATTTTGGGCAAAAACTTATCATTGCCAGCTAGCGTGGCAATGCTGCCAGCATTCAGGCCACTTTCCCCTCCACCAACGGGGCTTGTATATTAGGTTTTTGTATTTATTTATTTTCGTATATAATTTAATTTGATTTAATTTTAAGTAGGTAGGTAGTTTGTTATATTTTATTGTAAATATGTATATAATATATACATATCTGATTTTAAAAAAAAAACAGTAAAATAAATGTGTTAATTTTAAATCGTCAGTTTAACTGGTCGTGTAGATTAGGGAAGCTACCGAATATTTTCAAACTTTGCGGCTTATCGGTGCTATTAACTGCGCGGTAGTCATTCAAGTCTCGCAACCGTTCTTTTGGGACCCATAAGAATAAAATTCAGTAGATTTTTGCTGAAAACAATTCGAATTCTTGATCTCTTCCGCTTCTGTAATAGATAGAGATAAAATATCAGAAAGTATTAAAAAAAATAAAAAAATACAACAATCTGGTTTAAAGGTAAATTTTCAATTTATAAAATCCTAGCTGCGCCCCGCGGTTTCTACAGGAACGGCTATTTTTTTCGGGATAAAAAGTAGCCTATGTGTTAATAACACACTTACATAATTACCTTCTTACATACACAGTAACACACAAACTTTCGCATTTATAATATTAGTGTGATTTTAGTATAAAATGTTAGTCTGGATATGAAGGATAAATATGTAGCGAAAATCAATTATTTAAAAGTGTCACGTAACTAATGAGGGAACTGGCAACAACTGAAAAACACGACAAGTCAAAAAGTGACGAGAAATCCGGATTACAGATAATCCCTCACAATACGAAACCGGACCAAACAAAGTAAAACATTAAAACAAGGTGTTCCCTTCGAATTTTCGCATGAGTATGTCCCTTGTGGAAAATGTTCGTTCCCGCGTCGTAATTTTAACGAATTTTCGCGAAACTTCTAAGGTTCGGTGGCAAGGTAGGAAAAACGTTAAAGTGAAGTAATTAGTTTTTGCGATTTTACGCTCGTACTGAGGAATATAATTAGTTTAATGAAAAATTGATATAATTGACCTCTAGAACAGCATTAACGGCAGAACATTTTGCGGTTTACGCTGGACATAGTCGCACCATTCGTAAGCAGGGCTCGCAGCGCTTTGATGGCACTAGCCATCTACTTGTACAACCCCGGGGAGGACTACAATGTCAAGTGCCCGACGTTTTCATAATAATAATAATCATTTATTTCCCAATCAAATCATTATACCTCATAAAATTATTTACATGTATTACAAGCATAGTTAGTTCTAAGCAGATGTGTCTAACGGGCCCCAAACTAGGCAAAGCCTGTCTCTTGGGCGTCCTGTAGTCAGTTTGCAGCACCTGTTGGCTGCAGCACATAGGTGGAGACGTATATGGACAGCTCGTATCTGTCCCGGGAGGAGCTGAAACGCGGTGCTGAAAGATTCATTGTGTTCCCATGAAGATCCCGCAGCCTTTCGTTAATCACCATCTCCCAATCTTAGTGCATAATTAATTAAATTTAAAAAAAATTTTTTTTTTTTAACCAATTGCAAGACTATTTTGCGGTCTTCATTGCCGATTCAAGGCTTATGCAGTTCCTTCGGGATCTGCACATTGTTTGTTATGGGCAATAATTATTATAATCTTGAGAAATAAGAAACAACGCACTTAGAGCTATGTATGAATGAGACGCAAAACTTTATTGCTCTTAAAACTTACCTCAAGTCACAATACAATAGAAGCGAGAAAATTGCAAAATATCGAAAGAAGGGAATTATGTAAACCTGTCGTAATACATACAATGCAGTAACAAAAAAATTGTTTAAGCGCCAGTAAATTGTAGGTAAAATGAAGGACATTTAAAATTATAATTTTGAAACTTTTAAGTGAACCCGAAACTGCTGAGGCATAAAACTATCTTCATAAAAAGTTAAACGCATTAATTTCTGTAATAATTAATTACGGCCTCAGTTCCATTTTACGGTTAGGCTTAGGCAGTTTGTCCCGCTGTTGTTTTTAGTAATTTTTGGTCATTTATAGTCTAACCCCCGAATACTGAAACGTATGTTAATTTTAACGACAGATTAAGTCTGTTGCTGCCTTTCTCATTTGCTTAGTGCCAGACAAAGCCAGCATTAGAATTAATCTGTTGTCAAAGTTAACAAGCGTTTCAGTATTCGGGTATGAACTACCTAAAAATAATCTTGATATTTTAGATACACTGTATCTGGGCCCGTACCGTGATGTCCTTATTGCGGTGATTGGTAGGTTCAGCTGCCGCTGCGACGCTGCGCGACCATGAACCTTATCGCGCGGCGTTACGATTCACAGTCATGCAGTCGGCGGCTGAACCTAATTATCGAAATAAGCATGACATGACATCTATGTATCAGACTAGCCTCGTGGCTCAGTGGGAAAATTTCCACTTTCTGAGCTGTAGGTCGTGGGTTTGATAACCCAGGACAAACATTTGTGTGATGAACGTGGATGTATGTTTTTACAAAAAAAAATAAAAATAAAGTATTTGTTTTTTCTCAGTTATCCGTTTACCATAGTAAAAACTTGCTTAGTTTGGTGCTAGATGGCGCTGCGCTGTGAGTAAAAAACTCTCCACAAATATTTATTTATTTATTATTTATCAATAATGAAATGGTTACAGTTCGATTACTAACATCAGGTAAGTTTAGTTGTTTTATTTTTATTTTCCCACCACATTTTACTGACGGCAAACTTTTTGATGGAACAGAATGTGTTCTTGTCAGCTAGGAATAGATAACCTCCTCCACCTCGGTTCTCAAGATAGGCAGGAGCCGTATTCTTAGACTCCCGCTCCAAGTCACTAACGTTGAATGTTATGAACGGGTAAATGAACCAGTCATCCTACGAGTATTTCGACGCCAAACTTAATCCCTTTCTATAATCTGAATCTACTCACATGACATGTCTGTCTCGCTTGTAATCAAGTTTGCGATCTACACAATTCCTCACCGGCTATCATTGCGGGAATCCCCGTGGCCCATTTTCAAATGGATGGAACCACGGAACCGTAAGTAAATCCTCTTTCTCTCGGAGTAATCGTTTGATATGGCGCTCGTTGTAGATTCGCTTACTATTGTATTGCTCTTTTAAAAATTTGCCTCACTGGTCGAGTTAATGCATTTTTGTAGGTTGATTTGATGTCTTTGAAGATTCCGTGAATGAGGATCCTTCTATTTGGTGATATCTTATAATTATAATATTGGTATCTTCTACTTGGTGGGTACCAAAATCGCTACCTGATAAAGCCCTGGGCATGTGCCTAGAGTGCCCAGTGGAAAAGAGGGGCCTGTCCGCGTGCGCGTGAAACTAAATGGCTTTAGCGCGCGCTAGTCAAGAAATGCGATAATGCTAATTACAACTAAACTAGATACTCAAACAAAAACCTGTGATGTTTTGTCCTTATATTAGTATTAGATTAATAATAATTACTTCAGTATTTTTATCGATAGTATGTCATGTAGTCATGTTTTCCCTCTTAGTTATACCAAAGAAACTATTATATCTATGGTTATATCTACTAGACGAAAGAACTAAAATACATAACTAATGAGGTACACAGAATAGGGAAACTATTTATTATTTTCAATTTTGTTTCTTAAGGCCCACTGTCCACTGAAAAGTTCACTGGAGGCTGGAGTGAAAAAGTCAACTCTTACCGGTTGATTCCAAATTGTTTCTCCGCCTACAGTTTAGGACAGGTGCGGCAGGGACGCGGCAAAAGCACGGTGGAATAATTTTAAGCCTATAATCGAATTTTAATCAAACGAAATAAAATGACATAACGAGTTCTGCCACTTTTTCATGAAATAAAAATAGCGAGGTGGTATAAATATTTAGTTGATTTACTCATATCAGTTCAATGAACTATTTCATTCGTACATATTCTAAAGTCTTCCTTAAAGTCAATTAAAAGACACTATACATAACTGATGGCAGCGAATGCTGATATATGAATTATTTAATCAAAAGATTCATTTACAATCTATAACTATTAATTAATTTAATGTTCAATTAATTTATAGTTCCGTTCTTTTGAACGATAAAACCTGAACTAGATCAACACTACGATTTGAAATTTGGCAACATTATATTGAGAAGTGACATTTCGAACTGTCAGTTTACTCCGTCTGATGAAAATTTCTCCTATTATGGCAAACCGACACTTGCACTTGACTTTTGACACTTGCATGCCCGTTGCGACTTGCCTGGGCTCTTCAGTGGGCTTTGAACTTTAGAATCGAGAGAACGGATTGTTTTCGATTGAATTATTAAGATTATTAATTATCCACAAATGTCAACCAATCGATAAAGTACTTACGTAAGTTCGTTACGTGCCTACGTAATCGGGTTTTTGTTACTAAAGGTTTGAATAAAAGCCCTTTTTATACGATTGATCGGAGAAAATTGAGAGTATTATATTGGAAGGAACCGTCGAAAAAGGTCTTTCTTTCAATAATCTTTCACGAAAAGCGACTCAATGCATTTGGGGTTTCTCTTTTCAAAGTGAGCACGAATGAATACAATAATATCGTACAAAATACATTACTAGCAGCGCCACGCGGTTTCACCCGCTATCGCCTAGGAACTGATAATTTTACTGGGCTAAAGGTTAACACATAACAAAAAAATTTGCTACATACCCAATTTCATTCAATTCCGTTGAGTTGTTACGGGACGGGAATTTTTGTGTTAAATCCATTTGTACCCAAATAAAGTATTTGTGATCATTAAATTAAAATTTACTAGTAGCTCGCTCCGAACTGCGACGTCACGACCTATAGACTTCATAACCCCTGAACTGATTTTGCTACAATTTTGCCTACAAATAACCCAATCAAAAATCACCGACGACAAAAAATCTATGAAATAGTAGAGTCTGTACAGTGTACACCAAGTTTTGTCAAGATTAGTTGAAAAACGTCCTGAAAGAGAATACCAATATAAGTACGGGCATTGAAGCAAGACTTGATTCGCTTCTCTCACTCGGTCAATAATAAATGCGAAAGTTTTTTTGTAAGTATGTAAATTTGTTTTTTCCCGTTCAAGTCTGTAACGGATTCGTGTGAAATTTGTTATGGAGGTAGGTTATTCCCTGGATTAACACATAGGCTTTTTCTCCCGAAAAAATTAACCGTTCCTGTGGAACAGCGGTTGGAAGCGCGGGGCGCAGCTAGTCCTATATAAAGCAACCTTGAGGGTTAAGAAAATTTAAAGGTCTAGCATGTATTTTAACACCTAACGTATGTCCCAGTGCTATTAAAGTAAATCAATCTTCCAATTTACGACCACATTTCGCTACATTTTCCACATCAGAAGTCGTCAATTCCACCAGACCGCATTACTATCGTGTTGATGTGCCATAAACTGACATCGCGGCACAAATGGCCGTAGATAAGGCCAAATGACACATAAGTGCAGCATTTTACTGCGCTTGTACTTGTAGTAGCTTCAATGGTAAATTATTATTGAATATAAGGAAGATTGATGTTGCAGTGCGGGGTACATACTCTTGCTTATGCTCGTACCTTATCTCAGAATCATAAAAAGACTTAGATTGATTAGCTGAGCAAATGAGTCTTCAACCAATGTGTGTTGCCACTGATGACGTATGGAATGGAAAAGTGATCCTTGACCACTGGCCTTTTGGAGAAACTCAGAATCACACAGCGGGCAATGGAGAGAGCTATGCTCGGAGTTTCTTTGCGCGATAAATTCCAGAACGAGGATATTTGCCGAAGAACCAAAGTCACCGATATAGCTTTCAGAGTTTGCAAGCTGAAGTGGTATTGGGCAAGCCACATCACTCGAAGAACCGATAACCGGTGGGGCAGAATAGTTCTTGAGTGGCGACCACTAGGTGGACCCAACGACATTGTTAAAGTCACGGGCAACCGGTGGATTCAAGTGACACGTTGTCGGTCGATGTGGCTTTCTAAAGGGGAGGCCTATGTTGAGCAGTGGACGTCTTCTGGCTGACGATGAGCAAATGAAAACAAAGTAAAATAAAAAAGTCGTACATACGTTGCATATTAAAACTAACCAAACACAAAGACTCACAAAGATAATTTAAAAAAAAAAGCTATTTAAAAAAAATTGTGACAAAATAACTTCAACTGATACTATCCACAGTAACGACGGTAGCGTCATGGTCTCCCTATTAGTAAATAGACCGTCTAAGTGAAGAAGTGAAGATTTCTGCTTTCAAAAACATTGCACTTTTAGTAACGAATAAAATCCGAACTAATGTTATAAATTCGAAAGTAACTCTGTCTCTCTGTCTGGTTGTTTGTCGCGTTATCATTTCTAAACGGCTGAACGGATCAAGCTAAATTTTTGCGTAGATATAGCTCATGGGTAGGAGACGGACATAGACAACTTTTATTGTAAGTCTACGTGAACGATGTCGCGTAAATAAAACGAATAGATATATGTTCCAATAACGATACTGATAGCGTGATAAAAATTTACGCACTTTAAAAAAAGTATCCCTGGAAAAATAGCCCTGCTTGGAATCGAACCTGGGACACCTTAATGCCTACGCTCTACCAACTAAGCCAAAATGAGGAAGATTTCCCAAAAATAAATATCTTGTTATTATATTTTTTTCCCTATGTGTGTCATTTGAAGTATGAACTATAAAGGGTTGTCACTATCTAACCACATTTATTAAGTAATTTTTTCGTATAGAATAACTTTCAAACCTATAATGTGCTTCTTTGCTATCAGGCTATCTCTAGTACTAGTAAATTTACGTTTTCCTCCACCGAAAGTTCAAGTTCTTGGAAATGTTTAAACTTATCCTATTTGTACGACAATCAACCCTTGTCTTATATTCCATTAAATTGGATGACCCTTCGCCAAGGTCCATTAAGATTCCCGTCAGAGACAAACTATTCGTCGAACGGATCACAAGATAAACCAGAGTCTGATCTATGGATCATGTTCGTAGTTCTTCTCTAGTTTTTATTTTTATTTTTTTCAAGTGTAGTGGGAGAATCTTGTCTAAAACAACATAACCTTTTTATATATGCATATATACTTACGAGAGGGGACACCGCATTACACTGCGATAACCCTGTCATTTGTGGTCACTTTACTCAACTTCGCTCAGTCACTCGTTACGTTGTGATTACGAGTTGTGTTGTATTTTTTACCCGAATGCCCAAGGAGGAGGGTAATGTTTTTGGGGTGTATATAATAATAATAATAATAACAAAATACCCGACTGCACAATGTAGCATATAACACTACGGAAGTATAGAGAAATCTAACGACACCTCACTCATCAAAATCGGCAAAATCGGTCAAGCCCTTACGCTACAGGAGGTAGAAACTTTAGAAACACAACATACACAACACAACACTTACATACATCCTAAAAAAATTACCCTCATTTTTGGGCAGTCGGGTAAAAAACAGAACATATGACTAAAGCCACAACTCTACCGCACTCACAAATCTGTATTTACGAAATTACCTTATTCTTCAAACACCTCTACTCAACACCGTTGTCAACACGAAAATCTTCAAACCAGATCACGATCCAATCAAACGCTTTCAGAACCACATCCTGTCACTGTACTGCTGTATCTTGTACAATTCGCTTTTCTTATTTATATTTCCAACACAAGTTTTTCCTCCTTTCGAATTCCGATGCCGTACGTTATCAGCTGAGGCGTAAGATTCTATCGGCTAAGAACACGTAAATCATTCAGTTTCAAAAGATTTTTATGATAAGGTAGCATATTGTCCTATTTTGCGCTGGTGATGTAAATTTTGTTTATTTTTTTGCATTCTACCTAGAAGTATGGTATAGTTCCATTTTTGTTGCTTATGTTCCGTAAGGACGATATTTACGTAATCAAGTGACTTTACTAGTATGTGCTTTAAATACTCTCAGAGATAATGCTCATCGTGGTTTTATTAAATTAATATTGCACATTTTGTTTTAATAAAACGGGAATACTCACGTTAAATTGAGTCGGTTATTCCGACTATAGTTTCGATCACATTCGGTGACCTTTATCAAGGAATGCTCAGCGACACGCGCGCGACCTCGTCTTGCCTTGCACTGCGGGCTGCAGCGCGTTGCGCGCGTGACGTCAACGCGTTTTATTAAAACAAAATGTATCAAAACCACGTCAGTTTTCATAGTAATAATATTGCACCATAAAATAAGTTGTATCGAAAAATTACGGCTAAAATTATCACTTACCATTGGCTTAGCTACAAATGTCCAGAAGCTGACTCATCTTGGTTTAAGGTTTAGTGACAAATGTACTAAGACTAGCTTTTACCTTTGTTTTCGGTTGGTGTAATATCTTGATACAATGTTTTCACATGAACCCGCAATGAGTAACTGAGTAGTTATTGACGAAAACGCAAGAGAATTTAAATTTGGTACGCTGAGCAAAATGTTATACCAAAGTAAATTCCGTTAAATACATCATCTCTTCTAAGTCATAAGAAAACGTACCTCGGAATTCCATGTCAATCCATACGGACATTAATTTAAGGCCGTCCCATTGAATCCGGTCAACATTGTCTCCATGTAGGTCACTTCTCGACGTGTATTCAGTTTTCGTGGCACATAGCCTGGAAACCGACAGAGGCTGATAAGTCCACAAAATAGGTCAGAACGACTGACATTTATTTGTGGTCTAAAGTAGAAATAAACATAGTTATGTTGAAGTTAATAATTATTTTTATAATTTGATTTCACCTACTCTTATGCAAGCCTCTGGTCCCGGTCACGATTTCAAAAGAACAAGGTCTGGAATTGCATTAGCCTACGTCACATTCTCAATTTTGTCGTATTTCGTCTTCTTTGTCTATAGAGTTGGAGTCACGTATTCCATTCTTGCTTACGCACGTTGATTACGTAAGCTGGTGTCACACACATGACCCTGACTTAGACTTATTGTGGTATGACTTGGACTTGACCTTGAGTCTCCTGCCTGTTTTTGAATTGGACTATTCATAAAAAAATACTGCGAATAAAGAAGTAAGTAATTTACTTGTGTCATCTCAATTTTCTTCCACTAGTTAAAACAAACTAAAAAAGAGCCTTTTTTTGTAAATATGTCCTTATTAAAGTTTTGTTCTTAAGTAAATTTTACAGACAAATTATGAAAGTTACGAAAAGATCTAATTAAAACCTGGGCTGTTCTTAGAAATCTGTTTCGTTAATCTCTAGCAACTTTTTCATTTTGCCTTGTAAATATTTATTTTAAAGGGGACAAAATTCTTGTCGGAGTTCATCATAAAGCGAAACATTTAAACAATTTCTGAAATATATGTATATATAGCTTAATAAATATATAATTAATAAATATATATATATATTTATTCATGCTAACCTAACCTAACTTATTCATGCTTTTGATCAGTCGTTTGAATCCACTAACGATTAATATACATTAAAACTCAAAATAACTAGTGCGTAACGTGCATGAGTGTGGGCAAATCTGAAGTTTGTGATAAATTTTTTTTCTATGACTACTTTTTATATACCACCCGTCAATCCTGAAATAAGTTATTTCCATTAAAAATTGTTGGCCCTAAAAGTGCTAAGAATAATAACCTTAGATCAAAAAATCACAGGTCTCCCTATATTTGAAACCGTCATTGTGTTTCAATCAGCAAAAACTCGTTGACTAAAAATTACTCCAGTAAGTCGCTTTGACAACATTTTAATACGAAAGCCGTACCTTGCGCTAAACTCGTTTTATCAAGTAGCGTCTTCGTAAAGCAACAATTGGTTCGTCTTTTTCTCCGCGTCTTCAAAGCCACGATTGGTCGAACTAATTAATTGCGTTCTAGGGGCGACACGAATTTCTATTCTCCTTACCATTTTAATCCCATTCATTAGAGACAGTTCCTTTTAGTATTTGCCTTTATTTTGTTTGTGGACGAAGCTTGGTGTGATTTTACTAAGCCTTTTAGTGCTAGTGGTCACCCAGACACTATTTATTTGCCGTAATTCGGTTACAGCCGTAGGGTAACAAAGAAACAGCTTATTTTCCACAGAAAAAATGGATTTATTTAGTAGTATTTAGTATGGAAAATTAATTATTTACTTATGAAGACATAGACAAAGTTATTATATTTCTGTCCCGTAGCGTATGTTCAGCTTTTTCAAGGGCAGGCTATAAGTGCATCCTGATTGGACGAAAATCGGTCAAGGAAATCGTGATTGGTGAATAATATATGACGTTTTGTCTCATGTGCGGCCACGCTAACCGAGTTTCTATACCTATACTTTTTCTAAGGTTTCCACTGACAGTTCTGCGAATAGTTGACATCGGGAGCACAAACTTTGTTTCATAATCTCATTTTCTCTCGGGACGTACTATGTCCTGAACTGAGAGCTCACGACTTTACTTATATCATGACAAAATCTTTCCCGAATCTACTGATATTCTAAATTCTTGTATAGAATTGAGTTCCATAAGATATTTCTGCCAAATATTATTAAAATCGGCCGGTAAAAGGCGCATGGCGCCGCTACGAACTTTTGGGGGAAATACTCTTTCAAACAAAAATCAACGAGGTCAAAAAAAAGCTTTGAAATTCTAGAACTCAATTGTTGTTGTTTGTTGTAAACGCAAGACTATAAATAATAATTTTAAAAAAAAGAACTAAGTTTATACTATACTAAGTTATTATACTAAGTTTCGTCACTATTAGTTAAAAAATACGACTCATACGCGATTACCAACAGAAAATGTGACATAGTTGTTGTACAATTGTTATAGTTTTCAAAATCCTTTGTAACCCTATCCTTAGTAATATTATAAAAGCGAATGTAACACTGTCTCTCTGTCTCTCTGTCAGGATGTTTGTCGCTTTATCACATAATCATAAATTACATAAATTATTATCATAAATTTGATATAATGTAGTGTGTTAATATAATTTTTATTTTTTATTTTGGAATTTTGAATGTTGTATGTAATTTGTTTTAATTTTCTTGTATGGGTTAAATTTTACCTGAAATAAATGTTTTGAATTTGAATTTGAATTTTGAATCACGGCTAAACGGCTGAACGAAACTTGACGAAATTTGATAAGGCGTTACTGTATATCACAAAGACGGACATACGTCGCGAACGAAGTCGCGGGTAACAATTATTTATATATATACGGCTAACAATCCGTTTAAGTGACGCGTATTTCATTATTAATAAGGGCTTGCGCACGTTGAGCTAGCGGGCTGCGGTTGAGGGCGCGGGCGCGATTTCGTGCTCACATTGGCCGCCAGGCGTTTGCACGGGTGCGACGTGTGACTTACCTCAAACCTCGAGAGAAACAAACGTTTGATATTGCCGCGAGTGATAGTCGCGAGATTGCCCGCTACATCCACCGTACCAGCGTTTTGTACGTGACCTCTTGCAAAGCAATCCTTAAGTTTGAAATTTCACGCCCGCGCTTGCCACCGCGCCCGCTAGTTAACGTGAATGAGGCCTAAGAAGTACTGTATAAATGATGTTAGCTGATGTTAGCGTAGCCCTTGTAACCAACAAAATAACTTTTGATCTGCTGTATAGAAACCATAATGTCTCACGACTCATTCCGCGTAATATTGCGATATAAATCTTACTATTTTAAAGGTTTCTTATTTTTGAGATCTTACTCCATTTTATGTATTTTCAAAAATGTAGTGAACTTTATTATTAAAATATTCAATCGCCTGAGTGCTTTTGCTTGTATTTCGAAACTTAGTTTTTAATAAAGATGTTTTTATTCCCAGACAAGCGATATTAAAGTTTTGTATGTGGATCGTTTTATTTCTTAACAATCTTTATGTCTTTTACGAATTCTTCTTTTATTCATAGTGTAGACAAATGTCATGAATCACTGTCAAAGGCTTGAACCAGTTGAAGGCCTTTGACATACCTGACCTTCATCATCATCACCCAGAAGACGTCCCTTGCTGAACAAAGGCCTCCCCTAAAGAAGGGACAATGACGCTGGGCAAGCGGCTTAGGGATCGAAGAAGGTGAGAGTTCTGCGATATCTACTAAGAGAACGCTGCTGCCCGTCTTCCGGTAGTTCCGGTCACAGGGACATTCCCGGGTTGACTCATCTTTAATATTGATCATCATCCGCCGACCAGCACTGGGCCAGCGTTGTGGATACGGCAATCATCAATCGCGGGTAGGCCGATATCCCAGCAGTGTGATGTTTAACGCTGATGCAGAATCATTCCGAAATTCTTAAGACTGTACATTATATGCCTGAGGTTACTAACCTGTAGTATATACCACTGAACTCAGACTCATCTCCCTAGTATTTAATTGTGGGTTGCTAGCTCCTTAAGAGGGCGATACCGCTCTCAACGCTCTCTCGAGCTTTTTATTAAAATTTGTTGAGTATAGAAAACCAATATTCTACGATGAATTTTCAAAAATAAAACTTGTACAGGCGAAAATGAATTTTTGTTTCAATTTTAAATAAGCGTTTTAATTAAAAAGGATTCATCTTCATATTTCATTATTACTACCCTCAGTTATTTATATATTTTATGTTAGCCAACCATTGTATCTCAATTTTTTTTAAGTGTAAGAGCACTCAAAGTATATTTGCCCTCTTAAGCTCTATTCCTATTGTGGGTAAGTTTGTTTACCTCGAACTTTCGCTTTTACGGAGCTTAATCTTATCAACTGTGCGTGTTAATTGAAGGACTGTTTCATTTGTCATTGATTATATTGTTTGTAGGATAAGAGCACTCTTCTGGTAATGAGATTAAGGATAAAACTGTATACACATGATCTATATTTTTACCCGATTGCCCAAGAAGAAGGGTAATATTTTTGTGTTCCTTTATTACCTCATCAAACCTAAACAGTTTGACCGATTTTGACCGATGAGTAGTCGCTGGATTCCGTTTTATTACCCGACTGCCCAAGAACGAGAGTAATGTTTTTGGATACTTGACTGATGCTTTTGAATTAGTTTTTGTAATTTAATTTATTTTATGAAGTGAAAGGAATAGAGTAAAAAGCTAAAGCTGTCATCTAAAGCAGATTACACAAGTAAGACGGTCCTAAAGCGAAGGAAGGACGTTTTGTATAATATTTCGTTTCTTAGTTTTCTGGCAAAGACATATTATGATAATTGTCGAAGGTAACTAAGTAACTACACTACAGGAATCTTCTAGGTCAAAGTTACACGTGTAACAAAACAGAAATAAACTTTGGCTGGAACCCTTAATCCTATCATCCCTTACACAATTGGTTCAACTAGCCTCTGCTGAAACCAATCGTGTCAGTTTTAGTGTTCTCTTATTACGAGTACCAGTAACACCGTAAAAACCCCTAAACGGCCAGAGTGTAAAATTTGGCTAGCCACAACTTGACGATAAATTCTAAAACTATCCACACACGGTCGCAATTCTATTCGGCGCTAGTCCGCGGTCGCCCACCGCTCATGTCTACGGATAACGGAACTCATTTTACTTTACGGAATGCGATTTTGATTCATGAGGTCTGGTCTCATGGGGCTCGAGTCTGATAAATGGAGTGCTTTTGTTTATCAAATACTCGTTGCATGTTTTGCTGTTGGATTGATTCAAATAATAATGTAGATTAGAGGGATGAAAGTAAGTTCGTACAGTCTGAATTATAAGTATGAGAGTCTACTATCTGTCTCAAACGTGTCCTTAAGTACTCTGGTCGCATTACTAGGAAACAAGCCAAAAACTTGAAGAAGTTAATGAGGACCGGTATAGTCGACGGCAAGAGATCACGAGGCCGCAACCCGATACTTTTGTTCGATCAGATGCGCACCACCTACGACATCTCCGATCATCATCATCATCATCATCATCAGCAGAAGATCATCATAGAGAAACTGGGATGCGGAGATCACGACCCACATACACGAGGAATACGACGCAGAGAGGAAGGAAATTCTGATCTGATAGTTTTTGAAACCGCTCGAATGTCTGATTGTTTTTGTAAAACAAAACCGACGCGACGTTTACGATAACATACCCACCTATTATGTTCATGGGTTCATCATAGGTTCATCACTACATATTTTATATGTAGTGATGAACCTTTGCTATGGTATAAAGGTTTAGGTTGCTACCTTACCTACTAACATTGTTTTATCCTGGACTTAGGTAGAAAATTGTACATTACGTTATCCTACCTTATCTTCGTCCATTATGCATAATTATTAATAGTTAAATAGAAAACCGTACAACAGAAATTTAAATTTTAATGAATGTAAGTTTCTCGTTCGCGTTTGTTCACATTATTGTATATTCGCTCTGCGTGAATTTCCATAAAGTATTTATTTTATGTTGTTTATGACTTCGACCTACATATGATGCGATTAAAAATGTTTCAAGAATATTTCGTATCAATTCGACTGAGAAGTCAAACAAAATATTCTTTTCATTCTATTTTGTCAAATTATAAAATAACGCACTGAAAATTTCTATAGAATATTTCTGGTGGCATAATAGATGCAATATACAGATTTCAATTGGAAATTCACAACTAGCAAATGTGCGAGTAAGATAGCTGTGGCACGACTACAAAGCTAATAGTAAAATAAAGTACCTAGCACAGAAGTTCAAATTTTAAAGGTGCTATTACGTACGAAGCTGAAAAACAACTTATGTGTCTTTCTAGCTACAAGAACTGTCCTTAACAAACATTTGCTCAACCATTTCGAAGAAGGCACAAGGCACTGAACGAATATAATAAAATATTAGCCTAACCTCAGTTAATAACTCTGTATAATGCGCTATAAATATGAATCTTATTACAGTTATTACCTTTTATTCGTGAAATTTCCCGTTACTACATTTATGGGGTACGTTGTTAGTGATCTCCTTCAAAGCTTTTACGCGTTTTTTTTTTTAAATTTAATTTGTTGACGAGACGAGCAAGTCGCTCACCTGATGCTAAGCTTCACGCTTGCCCATAACAGTCCAGTGCCACCCAGAATTTGAACCTCAACAACAAACAAAACCATGCGCGGCAATGCACTGCGCTCGTCACCCTGAGATATTAGATGTTAAATCTCTGTGCCCAATAATTACGCTGGAAACATTGCCCTTCAATCCGGAACACAGTAATGTTTGCACACTACTGCTTGACGGTTGAATAACTGGCAAAGGTGCGGTACTTCCCCAGGCGGACTCTGCAGAAGAGCCCTATCATACTTATACTTTCTAGAACTAAAATATTGGACAAGGAAAATTTACAAAAATTAGGTCCATTATTATTTGCAGTAACGCGGATCACAATCTTCCAAATCTTACCAAGTAACCCCCGAATACTGAAACGTTTGTTAATTTTGTCGACAGATTAAGTCTATTGCTGCCTTTGTCATTTGCTTAGTGCCAGACAAAGGTAGTATTAGAATTAATCTGTTGTCAAAGTTAATGAACGTTTCAGTATTCGGGGGTAAGGCTATTTAGATACTAAGTTTTCATCAAAAATTGCAAAATTGCAGATGTTAAAGAAGCGGGAGCCAGCTGCTATATTAAAGTCCCTCTTTCCAATTACCGTTTTTTTTTTAATTATCAATATTTTTGATGATAATAAAAACCACTGAGTGTGACTAAGAACATCAACACGACTACTTTTTTCAGCTGTATCCAAGTGGCAGGATGTCGGTCGGTGTTGTGGCGTTCTAAGGGGGAAGACTGTGTTCAGCAGTCTTCGGCTAATAATGATGATAATATATTTTTCTAACCATTACAACATACAATGTTTCACAGGATGTTTAATGTTGTTATTTTAATGTTTACCGAATTAGTAGGAATACTACTCTTTTACTTAAGCCTTGTGGCTCAGTGGGTGGATTTCCGCCTTCTGATCTATAGGTTGTGGGTTCGATTCCCACCCAGGACAAACATTTGTTTGATGAACATGTATGTTTGTTCTTTGTCTGGGTGTTTCTATGTATTCTGTGTATGTATTTACGAAAAAAAAAGTATTTATGTATTCTATCAGTTATCTGGTTCCCATAGTACAAGCTTGCTTAGTTTGGGGCTAGATGGCGCTGTGTGAAAAACGTCCACCAATTTTTTTATTTATTTTTATATTTTTTATTTATCCATCGTCTTCGCCAAAATAAAAAATAACAACATTCAAATGATATATGTTATATTTTGGTATGACGGATCAAACAAAAGGCAAAATTATCATCGGCATCAAAACATCTTGCCCATGTAAAGACCTCCTAAGCTAAATCTAGCATTATAGTCCAATATATTATATATATGGTGGAGGACCGAAATTGACAAGTCTCGTATAAGTAAGGTTGCTTCTTGCAATTAAATTAAACGATAGAGCATTTTATAAAATCATATTTCTACCAGGAAATGAAAGAACCGTCAGATTTTTCACTTCAATGCCGTTCATATCAACCTTATGGCGCTATCGTTGAATATTGAATCAGGAATATTGGCGCCGCGCCAAAAAGATTAATGTACGAAAATTTAATTCGTTTGAGGAATTTTATGGGGCCACAGAATGACGCTAGGCCTCCGTGGAGATGTTAATGGAGGTGATAATTATAATAACTTAGGATCTTGAATTTTGAGGTTCTTTCCATTCCTTCAGTGGTACGATATAGTCTACGACAGTCATGTTTTTTTGGCGATATTCATGAATCTTAAACTCAATTACGATCAAAGCCGATAATTTTGTTTGTGCATTTCTTCTTATCTGCTCTTTGACGTCCACTTCTGGCTGAAGCCCCCCCTACTGGGAGGGTGGTTGCCATAATCCCCAATATAAACGCTTGGCAGGTGGCATATTATTCTATAACAAATTGGGAAACAAATTAAAATCTCGAATGGCAGAGTGGATGCATTTTTTATTTGTCAGTTAGCGTAGTCTACCTGCAACCTAGTCTCTTTATACGTTCGGTAACGATGTAGTAGCAACGAATTTTGGCATTTATTATAAGTACATACCAGCCAAAAAAATCATTGCGAACGAGCCATAGATTTTGAATTCGGGCATTTCGGAGAGGTTGAAGATTGGCATGGGGCAGTAAAAACGAATACGTGTACTAACCCTTAATAGTAGGATAAGTTAATAGATAATACTTTGTGGTAAGTATCAGTTAATTACCGAGCGAAGCGTAGGTCTCACAGTCTACGAAAACAAGTTGGCATTTGTATGTATGTTAGTGAGTTTTCGTGTACATTTTGTCCGGCAAAAACTTGTGTTCATGGAATTCAGGAAGCAAGTAGATAATTTCAATAAAAAAAAAAAAAGAATATAAGGGAAGTCGGTCTACGTGTTGTTAAGATATAGAAGTCGCGAGATCTTAGTGTGGCTAACACTAACAACCACAACTAACAACTAGTTTAATTAATAGTATTAATTAAAAGAAAAAATACCTGGCTGCAAAGTATAGCCCATGTCACTCCGTAAATAAAGAGTATTCTAACGACAACCCTCGCGCCAAATTTATTTATTTATTTATTTATTATTAAAACAATACACTATCATTACAGGAGATTCCCTAATACAATAGAGTAGCTAAGATATTAAATTAAATGTATATAAATTATCAAGTTTATTATTAGTCATTATTATTAAATTGCTCAAGCTAAACCTTACAGGGGGTAAAAAAGGGACACACAGACGTACTTACATACCTACATACTTAGGTACATACACCCCGAAAACTGGCTGGCTGCTCTAAATACTTCAGGTAAATAATAAAATGTACCCATGCAGATTGCGCATACCCGCGAAACTGTTCGGGGATGTGCGCGGACTGAAAGATTATGAAAAATGTCGTATTATATATATAATACGACATAATAAACATAATAATGTATAAACAAATAATACATACATAATATTATGTATGTATTATATTGTATGAACTAATTGCCTAAAAAATTTCATGAACATTGGACAACGGTTCGCAAGTTATCATCGAACAAATACATACACAAACATACAAACATACATACAAACGTCGATTTGTCCCAGTAAACTCTGAGACCTTCGCTTCGCTCGATCAATAAATAAATTAAAAATATTACACTCCTGCTTTGGCAGTCGGGTAAAAACATATATCGCTTCTTCTATCAATATAACCCCTTCTCCGACATATCGCATAAGTATTGCACGTTTCTTTGTTTCTGTCAACGTGAACTCCCGTCTATTTCGATCCCGCTTTATCCTATTTATGGGTAATTTATCCCAAAACGGTCGCCACGGCGTATAAAACTGCCGAGGGTATTTTATGTACTGCTTTTATAGTGAAACATGGTTGTCGGTTTGAGTGGAACATGGAGACTTAACGGTATACTTGCCAATAGTTTTTCAGATTCGACTTGGCCTTGAGTGTTTATGATGTGAGATATATTAACAAAGTAAAAAAAAATAGAAACTGTTTTAACCATATTTTTATGAAAACTAGCTAGCGAAATAGGAAGGCGTTTTTTTTTCTCTCTCTATTTTTTGCTTCTCTCATACTTAGTGTATGTTGTATTTAGCCCAGTGTCATCAAGTCTTTACATTTCAAGTAAATCGTAATATTTCACAATAAAATCACAAACTCTAAGACAAATCACGGTCCAGTCTAAGTCATGTTCCAGAAAAGTGGTTGAAGCTTTGCTGGAGCCTTCTACGGAGTTTTGGAAATAACTGGAAAATACACGTTTTACCGCTTTACACGATTTTCCCACACTCGTGCACATTCTCGAACACGCGTCCACGACATTCCCGACCAGGGAATCATAGAAATGGGAGCGAAACGTTTAAAAACCAAAAAACATGAGCGCAAATGCTCTAAAAACTTCTGACGCTTCTTGAATCATCTTTTAGACGTAGGCAAGCCCATAATCATGAATAGTCAAACCTCAAAAATTATTAATGTATCTAATACAGACATTAAAATGATACATAAGTGTTAATAAAACACCACACATACAACGTCGACCTTAACATTCGCATAGAATTCATATCACGTACTTATCAAAGTTCTGTCCATAACTTGTAACAATGGAAATATAGGTGGGTTACAGGGTAAAGTTCGAAGGGTAGAGTCAGCTTTACTCGGTCAATGCTGATACTGCACATCGCTTATAGGAACTGCGGCCCCCATATAAATGACCTCGCTTTACTTATCGTTTAGTAGAAAAAGGTTTTTATTTGAACGTGATATTATCACACATTTTGGGAAGTGTTTTGGCTTGCTACGTCTACTGCTGCCTCCGGAAAATGGTTATTTTTACCCAAATGGCCAATTAAATTCAATTAATCTATATTTCCAACTTAGTATTAAGAATATTCTTATTAATAGTCTTCACGAAGAGGAGCATCACCACCACAGGTTGTGATATTTTTGGGGTGTATGTAAGTATTTTAATATGGAGAATTCAGTGGTCAGTATGTTTGTGTGTTTCTATATTACCTCCTGTAGTCTAAACCACAGAAACGAGAGAACTTTTTTTTTCTTTTATGTGTATAAAGGAGCTGCTTTTTGTTAGTCAGATTTTGAGATGAAACATTTTGATCGATGATTCGATGTCCTACTAGCCGACATACCCAATACTATACTAGTACCCTCGCCAGCAGTTTTACAGAAGTTTAGAAAGGTGACTTCAATTAAATTGGCCATTGCAATGTACTGCGGTGCCCTCGGTCTTGTGCAAAACGTGCAAAATGGTATATTTTCCATAACGAAAATTTTGTGTTAGTTTGTCCATTTTTCGTTTGTACATTCTGCATGTGGTTACCATTTTGCATGTTGTACATTATAAGCCGGAGGGCTGCGGTGTAGCCTATATTACGATAACCTATATTTATAGTACATAAAAGCTCAATAGCTAGCGGTCAAATAAGCTGCGTTTTAATAGGCCATATTTCGAAATGGACCATTTTGATGGTAAACGTAGGAGTAGAGCTACATGTCCGAGATGTCCGATTTTCACAGTACTTAGTCTAGTTCGTGACCAAGTGATACTTTCGGCGACAGTCTACGGTGCAATTCGGACGAATTGAGAGCTATTCTGGTCTCCGGTCGGCGAGTTTGCATTTTTATTGGGCCGATAATGTGAAGGAGCCGATCGCGAAGCTGCTTTTTGATTGGTCGATTTTTCAGATCGACATTTTTGAGATGGAAAAGTAGTAGAACTAGAACATTATGCGATTAGACGTATCTATTCAGATACCCGTAAAATTAATCTTTCTTCCCTTTTTTGATCGAGTGAGCGAAGATAACTAGTAATATATACAGACTGATTTTTTTTTACTGGGACAGTATGGGCATATCCGAATCCCTATGAGATACGGGAAAACTGTTTTAGAAACCAGTTACTCATTTTGTAATATGAAAATGATTTTGGCTTTGTTATTTTTTGGTCAAGCGTGTATCCTCCATAAAAATGAGTTGTTTTGATTATTATTTTTTAATAATTTCGTTTCATTATATATGAAGAAAAAAAAAGTTTAAATTAGTCAAATTTATAAACTACTAACTAATGCCAGTAACTATAACTACTGATCCGATTTTTCTCTTCTGGTACAATGTAATGATCCTTACGTAAAACTGAGTCAAACCGCATTAAAAAAAAAAGATTAAAATAAGTAATTTGTATGGGGAACTCACGCTCGACCAAAAAAAAAATTATGTCAAAATGGTTTTTACAAAAAAAAAAAGGTCTGATTCTTCCGACAGTTTCCTTGTATCTCCTACGGTTTCGGATATCTTTCATACTGTCCCAATAAAAAAAACAACCTGTATAAAATAATGCTTTAGACTATTTAGCTTTCTTTACTAGGATTCTCCATTTAAGGACAGGGGAGGGACACTGTAAAGTTTTGTTGGTTGGATGGAGTCGCAAATCAACGTACTGTCTCCCCCTGGCAAAGCGTTTCTCCACGAAAAAAACAGGCTAAACGCTCACAGAGGTATGCATAGACAGTAAAGCCATTCACTAAGCGTTGATCATTTTATTCAATTGAAAATGTTCGATTACCTACCTACCTTGCTATCGATACTTTACCAAAGGTGTAAATTCTGAACATAATAAATGAGCTTACGCAAACAATTTGTTTCAAAATAATTTTTCGTAGGAGCCGACTGATAACAGTTGATGTATTACAATTCCCTGGCCGCTTCATCAATCAAATTGCCAGGGTAATGTGGGCGGCTGTTCAGCTTCGGCGTTTTAGGATATACTGAATTCAGACGGAAACAGTGACTTTTTCTAATGAGTTCTTGTTGCGAGTTGATGCTTGACAAGCGCTCGCGCTATATTTTGATTTACCGCCAAAACTTTCCTTGAAAAAA
The DNA here is from genome assembly GCA_947579745.1 of Apocheima hispidaria. Lineage (NCBI taxonomy): Eukaryota > Metazoa > Arthropoda > Insecta > Lepidoptera > Geometridae > Apocheima > Apocheima hispidaria. Next base: position 4,067,001 of record OX388153.1, on the reverse strand, counting down.
TCCGCAATTAAAAATGTAATTCTACTAAAGATTTGTTGCTTATCGTCACTATTATTAACTTCATTATTTTACAAAGTGTCTAGTACTGCGGCTTAGGACATAATTATGCTGTTTTTTTTTTTAATTTTGACGAAGAAATTCACTGTCATGGTGAGTTCTTGTTGCTATTTCCGGACTAGACAAGCGCTCTTGCTTTATTTTACTTCACTAATATTATTTTACAAGGTATCAGTGCTCGGTAAACAATCCGTATTATAATCTAAATAATTATAATCTAAAGCACCACGACTAGCAATAGTAATTGTGCTACATTATTTTTCATGTTTTTACCCGACTACGAAAACGAAGGGTTATAAGTTTTGCAGTCTATGTGCTCATATGTCCTCTAGTCTCCTAAACCGCTTTTTTTGACAAGATAGGTATCGATGCGTCTTCACACTCCACGTGTCACGTATACGGCATTATACTAAATCCAATATGACGAATTTTATAACGTAATTGTTGAACCCAAAAAAAAATTGAGGTATACATACCGTGTTTGGTATCATAATACAGGGCGTCATGAATCCTAACGTACTTAGCTTCATTACTGCAATGTTCCCTGAAAATTGCCTTAATTTGCATAGAATGTCCACCGGAGGATCTATTTATGTTTCGGTAAAGCGTATAAGATATATCTAGAATAAAAGAGTAATTTGTCTTTTTAATAAGGCTCGGCACGGCTGTTTGGAGACTGTAGTTGTTGTTGGGACCTCTTTTGGAATATTTTAAGCGCTTTCTGGTTGTAGATTTGAAGTGGAATTTAAAAACAATACCTAAAGTATTTTTAGATGTCTCTAGAATTTTCGAGATTTGAACTCCTATGGAGTTACAAACTCCATAGGAGTTCAAATTATACATAATTCAATTGAATTGAATTATGTATAATAGAACAGTTTTACTCTTTGGACTAATTTCTTATAATTGTATAATTTAGTTGACATTTCATGTATTTAATATTATGGACTAATAATTTCTTATTTATTTAAAATGTTGACATAACTACACTATTGTATAAGTGCTATCCTGTAAAAATAGTTGTAATGAAATAAATAAAATAAAATAAATTTCACTTTTATTCTATTATATTTTAATTGTAATTTGACATTGTTGTAAAATTAATTTGAAATGTGACTAATGTTTTGTTTTTGTGTATGAGTCTTGTTACTTGAAATAAATGTATAAAATATAAAATTGGTCTGTCTTGTGGTGCCAAAAAGGGAAGCATTACTTTGACTTGACTTTTTTGGTGTCGAACTAACTTCTCTCGCTCAAGAACCGTTTAATAGATGTAGATACCGTGTGAATAAAAGAGTCACATTTTTCAACAGTTGATTGATCGATTCATGGAGTATAATCTAAACTTCATCGAATTCTCCAAATAATAAAAAACTGCAATGATACATACAGTTTTACACAAAATCCCGGTATACCTGCGCAGTAGACAAATTTTAGTAGCGAGGGAAACTTAGATCCACCAATGGAAACTACGCGCGGTAAAATCTTGCGCTGTTATTGGTCGATCGATTTCACGGCAAAAACGGGTTGCCCGTGCGCCATCTTGGTCCGACTCGTGTAAACGGGACAAAGCTAAGAATTCATAGCAAGTAATACTCTGCCATTTTCGCTTGCAAATAAAGTTCAATATGTGTAAAGGTTTTCTGCGCACACGAAAACTGCCGATCTGAATCATTTATTTGTGTAAACTGTACCTCAATTTCTACTCATTATGTCTTTGAAAATCTCAGCAAAATAGATACTACAAAATTGATTTCCAATACGTAACAAGCACAAGCCGAGCACTCCGTATATTACGCTGCCATTGTTCAGTTTTCAGTTGCCTATTCGTTTCATACAAATGGCGGGATGCATTGCATTGTGTTACCTATAGAAGTTGCTATAGAAGCAATCCGTACTAAAACATTGCACAGCGCACGTATTTCAGCCACCATCACTAGATCAACAAAGTATGTTTCAGACTATCACATCACACTATTATTATAAATGCGAAACTTTGTGTGTAAGTATGTAAGTGTGTTTGTTCCTGTTCAACTCTGTAACGGCTGATCGGATTTGGATGAAATTTGGTATGGAAGTAGGTCAAGCGGTCAACTGCTTAAAAATTTAGCTCCTGCTAAATTTTTATTTTTTTTTCAGCTCAAAAGTGGACAATATTACAAAAAATGTGTGCCCCGGTCTCATTTTATAACACATTGTTTGAATAAAGTGAATTCTTGTTTTCTAATTAATAAAGGATTAAATAATACTTGGACAAAATAATTGTGACTTTTGAGACGCTGTCATCGCTCGATGTGTCCTTTCAACAGCACACTTAATATAATTCTTAAAATACTAAAGTTGACTTTTAAATACTAAATATTATATTTTATGTCTTTTATATTAATTTTTTTTTTTTCAACTGCTATGACTCTGTATATGTTATATTCTGACACAAAATTAAATTTACAATAGGTACGAGTACGTACGAATGTAATTTTTTATGTTGTGCAATCACATCAACATTATAAATGGCTTTTTAAGAAAATATTTGTAAACTTTTCGCATTTGTTTTGTTCAATTTATTATTATGTTTGCTAAAGCAATGGCTTAACGATTGTTGATCGAGCATTGATTGAACAAATCGAAATTGTTTCGGATTGGTATCTGATTCCAATCAACATAATTTGGCTCTCAACAGTTCACAAACTAATGATATTCGTGCTTAGTATTAATCTTTACTATTAGCATAGATGAATTGTAAAGTGCTATTAGTATTACTAATATTACTTTACTGTTATTTTAACATTAAGCTATATATTACTTTTAATATTTCTGCGAAAACTTTGCCAAACTGTGAAAGTCTTGTCTTGTGAAAGTCGCGGGCAACCGGTGGATGCAAGTGGCACATTGTCGGTCGGTGTGGCGGTATAAGGGGGAGGCCTATGTTCAGCAGTGGACGTCTTCTGGCTGATAATGTAATGTATGTTGCCAAACTTCAATCACTCATACGCTAGAGGTCGTAATGTGAACACGTTCTTTGTAGTTGTAGGGCTCTTGCAAAATCCCCCCATGCAAGTACCACACCTTTGCCAGGCACTCAACCAGGTATTCAACCGCCAAGCAGTAGTGTGCAAATATAACTGTGTTCAGGATTGAAAGGGCAATGTTTCCAGCGGAATTACTGGGCACAAAGATATTTAACATCTAATATCTCAGGGTGACGAGCGCAGTGCATTGCTGTGCACTTTGATACTGTTGGAAGTTAAACATTGTGGGTGGCACTGAACTGTTAAAGACAAGTGTGACGCTTAACATCGGGTGAGCGACTTGCTCGTCCCGTCAACCAGTATCATAAAAAAAAAGAGTAATATTCGCGTAAGCACTAATTACACACTAAGCAATACACCGGGCGAAATAATTAAATGGGACATCGCAATGTAGTACGGTGTTACCTAGATTACGTAGTAGGTACTGCAATCTGTGGTACTACACAATTAGCTCACCCCCGAATACTGAAACGTTTGTTAACTTTGACAACAGATTAATTCTAATACTGCCTTTGTCTGGCACTAAGCAAATGACAAAGGCAGCGATAGACTTAATTTGTCGTCAAAGTTAACAAACGTTTCAGTATTCGGGGGTTAGTGTGCTAGTGGAAATGCTAGGTGCAAAAAGAATTGCTGATTTATGTAATTTGACTAACAATTCTCACGTACTATCCATTTAAAACTATTGAACAAATGTCACTAGGTAAACAACTGCATTTCGTATTGGGAATTATCCAGTTCCTGTGAAATAAATTATTTTTTCCACAGAAAAATGTCATTGAAACTCGACGAATTAAACAGCTCATATTTTTCGCGATGAAATAAAATACGTTCATAATGATAAACAGAATGAGTTCCTACACTCGTTCCCTGTAATCGCGTAGAAATCGATCTCGTCTCGATTACCTACACCACCATCCACACCTACCACCTACACACCTACCACCTATCATCCTATCATGACACCTACCACTTTTATTTTGATATTTGGACATTAAGAATAGATTATACCGCCGTTTTGTCTATACAAAAAGCGTAAACTAATACCCCTAAATTTTATCCGATTTCGATAATTTTTGCTTGTTTTTTTGTTTTTTTTTTTAATTTCGCAATATCTTCGTCGTTATAGGCACTACATAATTGGTACTTGAAGTGACTTTTTGCGTCGAAAATACACCGGGAAAATTGTTATTAGAATACTTACCATAAACATTTTTTGAAAAACCTAAACATAGCAGCATAGAGGAGAAGGTTTATCCAAGCCATGCCACCAAGAAAAAAAAAAGAAATAAAAATTGCGAAGATTTAGGGGGTGATAACCATGGATTCAGCATCATATTCGTCCAAGGTGATAACAGATTACCCCCGAAACATCTAAAAGCTAGCAAAATTAAATATCTCAATCGCACAGACGAGAAACAGCGACAGTTATACAATTTCAAATATCAAATGCGTCAAAACCTTGCGGTAAAATTATCTTCTTAATTGGATTATTGTATGTTTTGCTAACTATACGATTGGCTTTGTTGGACGTTTTGCTCCTAGATTTCGATTATCCACTTCTATAGGGGAAGATCTACAAAAAACGTTAGTAATTAAATCTACCATAATTATTGCGTATCAAACAAGCCGTGGCAATTAATATCTAGGCTGAAAGTGGCAGCTATTGCTTTCAGCGAACCACTAACGAAGCCTTTTGTTACCGCCCTAGAGCCGTAATTAATTAAGATAGATGTGAATGATGATAATGAATCAGCCAGCTGATTGTATTTACTATTATTGAATCTGTACCTGCGGTTCGGAAGGTAATCTACTTAGATGGCTTCGTATTGAATTTGGTTTATAAATTTATGTAGTGGTTTTTAGCGACTGATCTGAGAAAACATCTATATACCTATAAAAGGCTTTGTCCTGCAGGGCTAGTATGCGCACCGCGACATATTCTTCTCTACTCTTAATTTCGTGAAAAATGAGACAAACGTATACATAATCGTAACTGTGTCCTGTTCTTGCATAACAAAAAGATTTTGTCGCGATGCGCATGCTAGCCCTGCTGACTGACTGACCTGTAGACAACGTACAGCCTAAGCCGCTGGACGTAGAGACTTGAAATTTTGAGGATATGTTTATTGAGGGTATTATTATTCTTATTAATTAATGTATGGTATAGTAAATTGTATATGGTATAGTGAATGTATAGTAAATTAATTTATTATTAATACTATGCAGATTAATTCGAATACTGCCTTTGTCTGGCACTAAGCAAATGACAAAGGCAGCAATAGACTTAATCTGTCATCAAAGTTAACAAGCGTTTCAGTATTCGGGGGTAAGGGCCTTACTTATAAATGTTGCTTAAATATAAAATCAATGCTTAAAAAGGTCTGTCTCGTTTTTGCGCGTGACATTTCACGTCAGCCTGAAGTTGACAGAGAATTTTAAGCATTGCTTAACTAAAAGCAACTTTTATGAGTAAGGCCCTAAATGAAAAACATTACGCGGTTTCAAATGAGAAGGAACGACGACCCGGCTTCAACCGGGCCCCGCGCTGCTGAGCTGACATTTGCTATGAGAGAGCTGACATGTCAGCTTAAGAGCTGATATTTGCACATAAAAATTACAAGATATATTACCATATTTTAACCACTTTTTTTTTTGTGTGTACTTATATTTGTGAAAAGTCATGGAACAAACATCTGCTCAACGCGCTGATCGATCAAGAAACTATGTATGAATATGTGTATTAGATTTCTAAGTTTATTTTGTAGTTACAATTTTCAATTCATTAATGTATTGGACCAATTTTATTTTATTTGACGTGTAAAATTTATTAAAATTATGAAGAATTGTGAATTTATAATAATTTTAATTTAGTACGACTAGAATTTTGAAGAATTTTGCTGGCTCGAGTTACGCCTTGGCGTTGCTGTAAGTGTGACAGGCATTGAATAATAAATAAATAAATTTTTAAGTTTGATGTATAAAAGCTACCTGCCCGCGTGGATGTAGGATAATTAAAAATAACTCTAAAATTAACAAAGTTTCAACTCACGATTTCACATGGAGAATCTTGAATTTCAAAGAGAAGACATTTTGTCGCGCAATTTATCGTCCGATATTTAGCCAAACGCGAGAGTGAACTTCAAAGATACTTTTAAAGGATGATTTATCGAACCAGAATGTTTCAGGAAATATCATTTTCTTTCTGCTAATGATTGCAGAGATGAGTCGATAATCCTTGTCAGCGTGAATCAGAACAGATTTTAACGTGGCTACCACAGAATTCTTCCTATTGCTACGATAAGAATACTCCAAGTTAATTGCAACTTGATTGATATCCTTTTTAGATATCGCAATTTCGATCGCAAGTTTATTTTGCTTACCTATTTTAGGTGTGTTGGTGTATGTTGTACCCGTACCGATAGTTGTTAGTATCGATAGTATCGGTTGTCGAAGTTGTTGACCATTTTAACTACTTTGAACAAAGTAAGTCCAACTTCGACAAAGAGGTCGCCCGAAGAATCCAACTCGGATGGACAGCGTTCGGGAAATGGTGTGATATCTTCACTTCCAAAATCCCGCAGTGCCTGAAGACGGGTCTGCAACCAATGTGTGTAGCCAGAGATGACATTATTGGAATTGATACGTGGTCCTGGCCTACTGGTCTTTTGGAGATACTCAGAGTTACACACCGGGTACCTAATGGAGAGAGCTATGGTCGGAATTCTTTGCGCGATAAAATCCGGAACGAGGATATTCGCCGAAGCACCAAAGTCACCGATATAGCTTTCAGAGTTTGCAAGCTGTAGTGGCCATGGGCAAGCCTGATCACTCGATGAACCGATAGCCGATGGGGAAGAAACGTTCTTGAGTAGCGACCATGAACCGCAAGACGCAGCGTAGGCAGGCCTCCCATTAGGTGGACCGACGAAATTTTGAAAGTCGCGGGATGTCGAGCCGATGGATGCATGTGGCACGTTTTCGGTCGGTGTGGTGCTCTAAGGGGGAAGCCTATGTTCAGCAGTGGACTCTTTTGGCTGAAAATGTTGATGATTTTAGGTGTACAAAGAGAAATAGAGAGGATCTAAGATCTAAAGTGTATAAAAACTAGGCAAGTGCAAGTTGGGATTCGCTCTATTAGGATTCTGTAGGTACAACCAATTAATATTACACAAGTTTTATTTTCTTTATTTTTGACTAAATACTGTATATTTATAATTTATACACATAAATTTCAATGTTCTTTTGAGATCGATCTCGGAACAAAAAAAAACTATAACTGAAAACTTTGACCGCCCAACTTTTTACCGACTTCTTTACTTCATTTCAAGGTAAGACAAATAAAAAAAAACGGCTCCTTTTTATGTATGGGTGAAGAATTATAATTTCAATTAATTTAAAAATAAAAAATCGGTTTTATCTACACATTCTACAAAAAACAAAACCTGGTCTTAACTAATTCTGTTTACGAGCTAGAAAACTGTAACACACGGACGGAAAAACGGCAGAGTGACAGTAATAGGGTTCCGTTTTGGCGCTGGGTACGGAACCCTAATAAATAAAAAGATCTTAGATAATATTACCTACAAAGGCAAGTACGTTAGTAAACGTGGAAGAGCGTGCAATTTTACCCTGAAGGATCCAAAGTACCCAATCTATTAGGATTTATCTTTTCTTTTTATCCGACTGCCCAAGAAGGAGAGTAATGCTTTAGGAGTGTATCTAAGTATGTATGTCTGTTTGTTCCTATACTACATCCTGTAGTCTAAACGGCTTGACCGATTTTGACGAGTGAGACATCGTATTTCTTTTTATATCTGGAGTGACATAGGCTACATTTTACAGTCGGGTATTTTGTTTCTCTTTTAATAATATAACTTTTAACGTCATTATCACGTGATAATGTGCGTTTGACTGATCATTAGGAATACGAAACCAAGATATACCTAGTAGTAACATTATACTTACTAATACTCCTAGCGGAGATAGTAGTTTTGCGAACAGTAGATCTCGCACGCAAAAGCCCTTTTGCACAATCACAGATTTCACGAACGATCTTGATAACCTCTTGACCGATTTTGCTCAAATTGAAATTCTTTCTTAGAATTTGAGAACCAAATGTTTCTGCCAAATATTATCAAAGTCCGGTATAAAGCGCCGCAGCAAACTCCCCCTTTTTTGGGAGAAACATAATTTCTATCGAAAATGGCCGACAACAAAAAAGATCTATGAAATTGTAGAACCTGTACCAAGTTTCGTCAAGATTTGTTGAAAATACGACCTGGACGAGAGTACCAGCATACGGACAGATGAAAGTAAATTTTGCCAGTTGTTGTAGACTTCGTTCGCTAAGTCGGTCACTAATCATCTTGGAATAATAATACGTAATGCCGTAAGAGTATTACTTTCTTTGGAACCTAATCTACACAAAAATTACTAGCGCAAAATGTACAAGCAATCTCTTCCCTAGCGTACTTGTATAATGCGCCATATTTTAAGCCTCTTTGTCAGTCTACCTGGGAATTTTTATAAATTCGTCTGAGAGTGTACGCGGCGACGTTATGAAACTATGGCAGTGAATAAAGCTTTAAATTTTTAATTAAAGCTTGTAATTAATTGCTGACGCGACCTTATATTTCGATTTATGCTGTATCTGACAACGCACGCCTAGCACGCGCATCGCGATTAAAAATCTTCTCTACGTATTCTTTTTGTCATGCAAAAACAGCACACTACTACGATTACAGACTAGTATAATATGTGTATATCAATATATAACAAGATACCGAATGAAATTAAAGTGTTGGAAGGGAATAAATTTAAAACTACTTTGACTCGCTGTCTTCTTAGCAACTGTTTCTACAGCAACAAAGAATTTAATAATCGTTAATTCATGTTATATAACAATTAATAACATATAATTTTATAGTATAGTTCTATAACAAAATATTTGCACGTCTGCTTGCAGACTAGATACACCGTGATACTAATACAATTTATAAGAACATTATTAACATGTATTATTGCAAATAAATAATTTGATTTGATTTGATTATGAATACGTTTGTCTCATTTCCGCTCGACATAAAGATTAGAAAAGATTTTATCGCGGTTCACATGCTGTTTTTAATTCATAATACATTTATTGCGTCCATGGGTATACAAGGTGGAATTAACATTAAATACAGCGCCATATTCTGCCTTTCGGCATGCAAATATAATTTTAGCCACAATCAAATAATTCTGTGACCACGTGTTCTGTTCTTCATCACATGTTCACATGTTGTTCATATTTTTGCTGGTAGTATTATTTTCCTGCAATAAGATTACATTTAAATGTACCAACTACATAATATTATACTTAAACAATAAGTCGCTGACGTGGGTCTCGGCCGCTCGGATGTCTGGTCTCGCCAGATCTTTCCACAAGTTAAAACAGAGAGACCAAATATGCGGTGGACATCTCGTGCTTACACACCTCATGATTTCTCGTTAGCTGCGTGAAAGAGGAACAGACGAACAACAAACACACTTTTACTACGAGAATAAATATCTTGGATCCTACCTACATGCGTACAATAAAAACAATGTAACTTACCCAGATTTTCTTACTCATTTACATAAAAAACATAAAAGCCTCAAAACCTAATACCTTTTTCTTTTGTTACAGGTAAATACAGTCAGAATCAGAATCACTGAAACCAAATAACGCACTTTGAAGTCATCAAAGGTAGAGAAGTTAACAAGGGATTTCGACACCGTTCTTTATGACAAACCTTTCAGAATTCATTCCCTGTTATACACATTGAGCTACGTATTATGTACTACGCACTAGGGGCGACATCACAGTGAAATGTCCTATTAAATGTGAAAAAAATCAGTCAGTCCCTCTCTAGAAAAAAACCCAACTTTATTTGCTTATTTATGAATATACAACGCGTCATCACAAATAGAGCCTAACCTAACCTAACTGGAAACGTTTGTTAACTTTGACGACAGATTAAGTCTATTGCTGTCTTTGTCATTTGCTTAGTGCCAGACAAAGGCAGTATTAGAATTAATCTGTTGTCAAAGTTAACAAACGTTTCAGTATTCGGTGGTTAGCTAGTGATTGAGTTTAAAAAATGTGAACACAAAAAAAAACATGGTAGCTCAGTGGGACTCATGCCTCATTTATTCTTGAGGTCGTGGGTTCGAACCCGGGCAGGCTCGTCCAATGAGTTCTCTGGAACTTTTGTACGGATACACCACTGGGTTTTCGGTGAAGGAAAACATCGTGAGGAAACCTGCATACTTCCGGAGAAAAAATTCAAATGTTGTATGTGAAATCACCAACCCACACTGGGCCAGCGTGGTGGATATGACCTAGCCACCCATCGAGGGTAGATCGATATCCCAGCAGCGGGACGCATAAAAAGCTGATGCACACTACAATTGGGACGACGAAATGTAATGCGGGGTCTCGTCTAGTACGCAGTACGTAATGTAAAAGCGCAATGGTTTTTTTTTTTCTCTTTCCACCGAAGAGGATTTTGGCGTCGCACGTCTTATGCATTTGCCAGTGTCAAGTATAGTTATATATATTCAAGTTTTGTTAAATATTATCATACAAGTCATAGTCCCAGTCAAAAGCGAGCAAATCAAGTCACGGTCAAGTCCAAGTCATGCCCCAGTAAAGTGGTGAAAACTTTACTAGAGCCTTCTATGGAGTTTTGGAAACAACACGAAAATTCACGTTTCACGACATTATACCATTCACCAACACGCGTGCATGTTCACGAACACTTAACGGGTAAAAATTCACCATTTTTACACATTAACACTCGAAATAACACAAGTTTTGGAAAATAATAAAATGACGCGACATGATTTCTTCACGTTCCCGCCAAAACTCAGCGTATGTTTATAAGTATAACTATGGAGTGTAGGTATGTCACAACTCTCAAGGGAAATCAAGCGCCTACATTTATGTGGCATTTTATTCAGTAGAGCCTTTTCTATGAGTTGAGCGTCTCCGGCATTTAGGATGACGAAAGCAATATTAGCCAGTGTAAAAAAAAAACACGTAAATAAATTGCATAAAACACTATTAATGACTGAAACTTGTTTTTTATAGGGCAATGTATACTTCCATTGAAAAGTTCCAAAACACGATACGATATGCGTTGAGTCTTAGACGGGCCCTAATCACACAACTTCCTTTAAAATCGAAATAAACAATCGAACTTAGGCTTCCATACGTAATTAAAAGTAAGTATTTGTCACAGAAAAGAGATAGCGAATATAATATCTACGAGAGAAAAAGGTGTTTATCAGTTGCTCTCGAACCGTTTGACATTCTACTGTACGTCTCGCACAGACTGAGAGCGACTGAAGCAGGTTGAGCGCCGGCGCTCACTTTAAAGTCTTCAAAATTCTCCTACTTGGGCCGGTCCAATTATTTGACTTTTGTCTTAGTGTAGAGCTAAAATTTAAGAACAAAAAACCGTACATGTGCGAGTTTGACTCGCGCTCTGAGGGTTCCGTGCAGTTTTTTTACGTGAAATAATATATTACCGTTAATTATATGCGTTTAAACTATCTATGTAGGCAACACGGGCCTAGATAGCTTAATCGATATCTGATATACGTATTTTAGGTAAGTGTGAAGTACTTATTACTTAGTTACAGTTTAATTTATGTTGATTTTTATAATTTTTATGTATTTTTTTATCAATTAACAAGTTAAACGACAAATATAACGTTGTCGTTAAGAAAATGTTCTCCCATACATCGATATACGTCATGTTCAATTCTCCAACTGCAAATGTAAGTTTGTAAATGCGAAAAAAAAAAAGTGATATGACTACAAATTAACGATGTTCAGATTTTTCTTTTTCTTGCGCTGTAAGACCTTGTATTGCTTGCCAAATTTCATGGTTATGAGTGAAAGGGAAGTACCATAGGCTTTGATTTATTTGCGAGTCAAAATATGCGGTATAAATGGCCGTATTATTGATTGCGTTGACTTAAATCGAAACTTTAATGTTTTTACAGCTCTAAGGGACCGTGTACTTATGTATGACATTAACATAATACCTCCCTGCGGACAAAATACCGAACCCACGTGGGTTTCCCTTTCTTTTTGCGGTTCTTCCACACACCAGCTTTCAAATTAAAATTTCTATCTGCTTGACATTTCAATAAGTCCTCGACAGAAAAAGGCCTCCAGAGCACTTCTTACGCATTTTTAACTTGTCAACACGCCCGAAACAGATAACAGCGTAATTGCTCTCACGCCAATTTAATTAAAGGCCAGGGCTATTTTCCTTCCAAACAAAAAGGACGTGAACTTTTTCAATCAGTTCTCGGGAATCTTTCGCGAAATTATAGTTAAGTTGCGGCCTTGTTCAACTCCAAATTTGCTCATTTTGTTGCGTTAAATCTTATAGCCAGGACCCCCTTTTGTGACGGTCTTTTTAGCTACCTAACCCCCGAATACTGAAACGTTAATTCTAATACTGCCTTTGTCTGGCACTAAGCAAATGACAATCGTCAAAGTTAACAAACGTTTCAGTTTTCGGGGGTAAGTTCCGTAGAAAAAAGGACCTTTATAGATTGTTTTACCAAGTCCGTCGGAATGGTAAAACAGTCAAAGTCAAAAGGATTTAAACTAATGAAGTACAAAATTCTGGTGGCAAAGTTACGGGTAAGTCACCATCAGGCGATCGACTTGCTAGTCTTTTAACCTAAAACTGTCAACTTACATAGGGCCTTCATCATTGTACTTAGTGTATGCACTATAGCATACATACGCTGTTTCGTGTGCTCCTGATTGGTTATTAACTAAACGTCAGTGTCACGAGGGCCACGAGCGAGTGTGAACTGTGAACGCACCCGCAGCTACCACCAGATACGTGGTGACGTGGGCATCGGCGAGCCAGAGCGAGGGGATAATGAAACGTAGGAGTTGGTAAACGATCCCTACAATTATCATAATCTGCTCTCAGATGTCCACTTCCGAAGCCTTCACCATATTCGGAGTCGCTGCCATAATCCCCACGCTTTGCAGGCGACTTGGGAATAAATGTTAGTTAACCCGATGTCAGTTAACTGCTTCCTAGCTTGCACACAACGGTATGAAGACGAAAAATAATTTGTTTTCATCCAATGGTTTCCTTTAAGATATATACAGATCTGATGTAGGTTTTAGCCACATGTGGCACAAATTTATTTGGTGTTTTGTATGTGATTTTGATTTCCTATGGTGTTTTCTATTCTGTCAATATTTTAGTGTGAAGCCTGGCATCACATTACTCTTTGCCTGGCATACGTACTATCCGCCATCTTGATTTTACTTCAAAATAGCGGCCACTCATAAAACTTACCTATATGAATCGATAGCTGACACTAATACGAACAAGGTTTGTATCACACTAATATTATAAATGCGAAAGTTTGTGTGTAAGTAGGTAAGTATGTAAGTGTGTTTGTTCACGATCAACTCTGTAACGGCTGAACGGATTTGAATGAAATTTGGTATGGAGGTAGCTTACACACTGGGTTAACACATATCGTGATTAACAAATATTCGGTTTCTGTCGAATAGCGGGTGAAACCGCGGGGCTCAGCTAGTGAGACAATATATCCTCTAGCGTCACGTATCAAATATTAAACGATTAACACTTAAATTTTCAAAGTTATAGTGTCGGCGCCGCCGGTAAGTTGACTTAGAACTAAAGTGAGCGTTTCAATTGGCTCTAAAATCTTCATAGCTTCAAATCCCTTTCTTTCTAATACGAAACCCAACCATAATGAACCCAAAAAAAAAACATGTAACGACACGCACTTGACAGCTTTTTTGTTAGGGTAATTTCGTAGCAGAGCATGCTCTCATGAATTTTGCAGTTTTTCTTCGTTTCCCGCGTTACCTTGCTAATGAGAATAAAGATCAAGCTTACAAATGAGGAGACGAAGCGAGGAAAGGTTCCAGCTGGTTTCCTCAGCTTTGGTATGGAAATTTCGTTAACAAAGGTCCTTTTATTGGGATAATATGTGTACGAAAGACAATTAATAAAAGCTGGAAGTAAGTACCTATCTAAGTGTTAGGAAAAAACATTTTTTGGATTCTGTACCCGAAGTGTGTCAACGGGGTCCAATATTAATAAGCCAGAGTACTAAATAATAAAAAAAAAAAAAAAAAAAAAAAATATTGAATGTTGTTTTTATTTCGGCGGATTTCTGACATGTAATAAACTAGCTGCTACCCGCGACTTCGTACGCGTGGACCTTAAAAATAAAGTAGCCCCCGTAACGTAAGTAACGTCTCCGACCCTTTAGCTATATTTATGCAAAAATTCAGCTCAATCTGTTCTGATAACGCGACAAACACCCAAACAGATAGACAGCTACTAGCAGATTCAAACTACTAGCGCCATCTAACGGCTATTTCTGCTACCACCCAAAGCGCGAATAAGCAGCAGTTCCCTCTTGTCCTTTAAAACTAAAGTCTAAAAACAAGCCTATTCGCGCCATCTATGAAGATACAACGGCAATGTTTTGGGTGAGTATCTCCAAAGGGTTGAAAATTACAATAAGGTTCAGGGTTTAGTTAAGTCGGACATGCTGTTCAGGATGTAAAGCTGTCTTTATTTTCCGCTAGATGGCAATTTTGAGTAATAATGTATTTATTTTCATATGTAATTCTTACGGAATCTAATAACCACTTAAGTGGTTTTGACACATTTTGTTTTAATAAAACGGGAATAGTTACTCACGTTACATTTTACGTGAGATTTATTAAAACAAAAAACAAAATGAATCAGTAATTGTTAGTAAAAATGTTTACCTTTTACCACTAAACCCTAAATTAACTATCAACTCTAAATGTATTTTTAAAATAAATGTGTAGGTACCTAAGTAAGTACCTTACTTACTTACTTACTCAAATATTTTTTGAAGCAACTGACAATATTTTACTGACAAACCTAAATGCGGTTCTTTATTTGTAGATATTTTAGATTTAATTTATTTAAGTAATTATTTTAATTTGGTTTGTAGTTTTAGTTTTAGTTTGTATATTTAAGTTTAGATTATAATTTAGCTATATATTTTTATTTTAAACAATCTGTCACTTTGTAACTGACTGACAATTAAATACATTGTAGGTACTGTTTATCTATTCTGTATCGTTAGTTAAAAAGCCAACTATCAATAGACATCGTTCAACTCTCTTAACCCGTCCGTCTATGGTCTAAAAGACCACTTGTGCACGATTCCGATCACTTTACTGCATCATCACTTCGTAACGTAATGGACCCAAGTAATGGCACCAATTCAGGAGACGTAATGGGCCAGTTTGCCCCCAACGCCCCTTGATCAAGATGAATAACCGAAGTATTGTTATTTGAGACCCTACAAAATTTCGATAGTAAGCACCAGAGTAAAACCAAACTTATAGTTACTTACTCTATAGTCTATAGGGTTCAGTATAGAACCCTGTGAGGCAAATACAGCTTTTTCCTTTTTTTTTTTGGTCCAATGGAAAAAGTGTGTTATTGTTGTTCGTACTTAGAAACGTACTTACATTAATTTATGAACAAATTATTTCAACGAGTTTTTTATAAATCCCAAAACGCCCCTCCAAATCGGCTCCTGGGTACGTGTCTGTATCTTATATCGGCGCGGCCCTGATCTATTCAACAGCCCTAGAACAAGCTGCGTCATGAGATTAACCCTCTACTGAAGGATTTGAATGGCAAAGTGCTTCCAATCTAAGTTGGTTAGGAGTTTGCAAGGAAGAAAGCAGTTTGGGAAGTTTGGCGATTGGTTGTGACGTGTGAGGAATCGAGAGTTTTTGGGTATCGTCATACTGAGAGCGGGTTGATAGCCCAGTCAAGTTAAGGAACTTACCCCCGAATACTGAAATGTTTAGAAGTACCAAAATTTATTTTGTGCCATTACCTAATTTTAACAACGGTTTGCTCGGATTAGTTTTAAATCTTATTGTTTACAATTTCTAGTCTGAGTTCATTTATTTTATTGTGGTTTCCGATCCATAACAAATGCCTTTTCTCTGAGGATTCGATAGCAGTTGAAACAACTTCAATATTGGTTGTTCAAGTGCTTAGCTATGGCCGTGAGGTTTTCTTAGCTGTCTGGGTGGAAATGGATTAAAGTTAACAACCTGGGAATAAACCTCTGAGCTTAAATTGAACACAGTGCAATGTCCTATTTAAGGCGAGGACTATCGTGATTTGAAATGAGTACTGTCCCACTCAAAGTTCTAAGGTTTAAAGTTGAAAATCGCATATCATAATTGATGAGAAAACGGTAAATTGTAGTTTTTCATTGCTTTTTTGCCGATTATCGGAAATATTTAAATGAAATAAAAAAACTACCTGGTTCGCCGTATAAACCACTAGCATGGATATTTAATTTGTAAAAGAAAACCTGTAGTCACCGCTGAAAATTCAGAGCATTTGATTTCAGAAGGGTTTTTCAGGGGGTCTTTTTGCGATTTTTTATTTTGTAACTAAGACAGATTTTCGAAATTTTATTCGGTTAAACGTAATTTCAGTTTTATTTTCTATCTGTTTTTGATGTCACTTGGATATCTTTATGGTATCCTAATAACAATTACTTCTTCGTCATATTTTCGACGCAAAATTGAAACTTTAGGTGCCTATAACAACGAAGATATTACGAAATTAAAATATATATATGCTTGTAAGTATATAAACTAAGCGTGTATACATATATACAAGCATAGTTTTTCACGGTGTACATAACATACAAAAACTGAGGAACTGAGTTTCTCCGAAGTTTGGTTCGATTTGTCATCACTGACGCTCGGTGAAAGATTTGCAAAGTATTTTAATAATAAAGCGTGTATTCACCACACAAGGATACTCCATCTTAGACCTCATAGTCGCTTTCCATCAGGTGAGTCTTGGTCAAACCCTAGCTCCTACAGACATCAAAAAAACTCAATGTTTTGGTCATACATCTTCTATCCATGACATATGTATAAAAAAAACTATTGCTACATTTATAAGTTCAAATTTTATTTAAATTTCAAATTTATTTATTTCCAATATCCAAGTACATTGCAATAAATTATATGACAACAAATATAAATAATGATGTATCTGATGTATCTTGTTGATCGTGACAATGTCGTACACTAAGAGTAATCTTGTGTCGTAGGTAGCTGCATGTCCTTCTGGAGTTTAGTTTGATATTAGTGTTTGCGTATTCGATATATTCTGTGATTTCTTGAAATGGTAAGTGTTCATTTTAATACATTACTTAATTTTATGTGTTTTATACAAAATATACAATGTATAATTATAACGGAGAATAAATAGAGAAAGGCTGGACCGATTTGGATGATTTATTTTTTGTTGTGTTCGTAATTGTTTGGACAAGGTTTTTGGCAAGGCTTAAGGCCAAACTAAGTCACGGGCATCAGCTAGCATACAATAAAATAAAGAAAGAATGGAACGGTATTCTATTCTAATCACGCCTATCGAGAGCTTCGATTTTATTATTCTCTAACGTACGTGACGATAAGAAAAATATGTTTGTCCTAGACTTGTTTACATTAATATATTACGCAGCCTATTGTCTATTTTCGCAGGCCTTGCAATAAATCTAATGGAAAAATAGATATTATCATTGTCTAAATGTTTTCTTAGTAAATATTTATCTTGTTTTTGTTGACTTGCTTATGACTTTGCCTTGCTTTGTTTTTTTAAGTTAAAAATAGATGGTAGCTGTAAAGATATTAGGATATTATTTTTAAATATATCTCGGATACTCGTACAGGACCGGAAAAGATGCGCGCTGAAGAGGAGACTTGTACTCGACAGTGGGTGGAAAATTATTGTTGATGGTGATGATGACGATAATAATAATAATTAGATAAGCTTTGGATCCGTAAACAAAAAAATAAGCTGGTAACGCATCGGCTAATCCAAAATGTTTTAGATTTCCGTCATTCACACATCGAGCTGCTAACCTAACTAATATTATATCTGTCTACTCTCCCTGTATTTCTGTCTGTGTGTTTGTCGCTTTATCACGGCTGAACGCGGAGACGAACATAAGCTTTTTTTTTTTGTAGGTCCACGCGAACGAAGTCTCGGGTAACAGGTATACGTACTGGGTCACACCGTAGTAACTTGCAATGTCACTGTTAATTGCGGTCGCTTTGCCAAACTTCACTCAACCACTCGACAGGAAAAACGTTACTCTCATTAATATGCCCGAGGTAATAGTTTTGCGAAAAATGTGATAACACCTGTATTTTCTGGGTGGCCATCCCGTCGTGATCCATTCATATACATTTGATTCAGGATTTTTATTGAAAAATTATTTAATGACTATTATTAATACATATAAAATTGAAATAAAACAATTTTATTGATGTTCCACTTTTCGACTTCAAATATTTCTAATATTAAAAATTGTGATTATCTTATTTAATTTGCATACATTGGAAAGTGGTTATATGTTTGAGCCTTTTGGGGTCGAAACCTTGGGGACGTGGGGACCGGGTGCCAAGAAAATATTTAAAGATCTCTTCTCGCCTCGTCGAAGCAACACGTGACCAAAATGCTGGCCTCTATTTCGCCCGAAGGTTGAGCATCGCAATATAAGGTGGTAATGGGGCCAGCATTTTGGGTACAATTCCTACTGGCAACGGTTTTTTAGATTAGTTTATTTTATTTAAATTATGTTTCTTTTCTTTTGTGTAATATGTTATTTAATTAGTTAGATTTAACGTACTTTGTAGTTAGCTTTGCAAAGATTGTATAAGTACTATTTATTCGTTACAATTTTCATTGATAAATAAATATACCCAATTACAATTCCTTTCAGCTAAGTGTCTGTAAATTTAATTTCACTCACCATTCATATTTCGACCTCTCTGGCGTCCGTATCTCAGTGATATTAATTATATAACTTTGTCAACAGTTACAGAAACCCGTTGTTCTGGTATTGTCCAAGTTGCGGTTAATACTAGAAGCTTCTCTGATATTGTTGCAAAACTTTAGTTGTGATTAAAATATAGAGTTATCTGACGTGAGAAGTTTTGTTTGAAGTAACGAGAGGCGGCTCCCGTTTTGTGTAAGATCCTGCGCTCATTGAACAGTCCAGGCGAGGCGTAGTGGAGAAGACCGTTGAAATGATAACGGCCTATTTTGATAAAAATGATATTTTTCTATTTAGTGCAACAATGTCTCGTTTTCTAGAATAGTATAATAGTACTTTATAAAAATGAGCTTTAAAAAACATTTCTATAAAAACCCATGAGGTACAAGGAAGTTTTTGGTCATATCACTGAGTTTCTTTTGTTGACATCCTTGTGTTAGAACATAAAGTTATTGTTTAAAAAGGATACGTACCGTTTTGTTTATGCCGTAGGTGGCAAACAAGCAGACGGGCCGCCTGATGGTTAGCGATCACCGTCGCCTATGAATACCTGTAACACCAGGGGCATCACAGATACGTTGCCGACCTTTAAAGACTATTAACAGCCCTTTTGAAGAACCCCATGTTGTAGTTACTCGGAAATACCGCCGGTGAAGCTAAATGGCGCTATTTAAGGGAGGACTGATTGTTTCAAATAGCAATCGTCCTCCCACAGATCCGTGAAGCAGTGCATATTGAAATTCTTGTGGTGTATAACAATAAAAAAAAGAAAATAATAGCGAATACAAATTACAACGTTGAAAAAAAAATGCTATTTCGCTCTTGCTGCGAAGCGTAATTTGTGCTATAATAAGCACATGAAAGTTATGATGCGAATAACTGCTAATTACACCAAGCGCTAGGCGTGTTAGTGTTTATGCCTCAAAAACTGTCAGGCTAAAGCTAGCAAGTAAACTTCAAAGTACCTTGAAAGTACAAGCCATCCGTCTCCTAGACTATGATATAGAAACTTTGCCGTCTAATTAGTCGCCTCTGTCTGGGGTAGGGCACGAACAGATTGTGGTACCAAGTTGCCGAGCTGACGAGTTTTAGGGGACCACGTCACGAGATATCATGGGAGTGCTCACGCAGCTTTTTGGGTACAAAAGTACAAGTTAATATAATAAGGCTAGTTTTAGCATGGCTCGGTATTGTTAGAATGTTTCTACAACGATGCTACATAGTGGTAAGAAGTCGGTAAGTTGAATTAGAGGACTGCGTTAGGAGATGTTATGAGACTTCTTACTTTAGTTTATTTTTGATACACAAGACAAGACACCCAAAAAGCTTAGTTCTAGTATAGATAAATTAAATATAGAAGAGTGTTAATGACCACAATAAGATGCGTAACCCTATTGTATTATGTAAGATGTCGCTAGTGACCTAACAGTTTCTGCTTGACTTGAAATATAGTACATATATTATAATAATAATACGATACATTTCGGGGAGTGTGCTTCGAATTTGAATGATTTTATTCTCCCTTGCCCATTCTTCTATCGGACAGTCAGGACCTCGAAAAAGCGACACCGTTTCATGGTTGATATTCCAAAAACTCGTACGAAACGGTTTAATTCCACTTTCTTTATTCGAACTGCTGTACAGTGGAATGCGCTGCCCGAGTGGGTTTTCCCTGATAATTATAATCTGGGTGTCTTCAAGTCGCGAGTGAATCGGTTTCTTCTAGGCAAGCGAGCTCCATCGTAGGCCTCATCTTTGTTTAACATCAGACGTAATGGTAGTCAAACGCAAGCCTATAAATATATTTTAAAAAAATATATAAGTAGAAACCCAAGCTAACTCATTCATATGGTACGGAGAAAAAACGCTACTAGTTATGAATATTTTAGTTATTTTACATATTACATATCATAACTCTTTAGACTACAATCTAAGGTCACAAAGGAATATACATACTTAGATAAATCTACACAAAGAACATAACCCTTCTCTAATTCTTGGGCAGTTGTGTAGAAAACAGGAAAGCGCTTGAAAGAGTCTTTTCCAAAACTTTTTAGTTATTATGCTTATTTCTCTACCATTCTAAACACGCCTTTTTCCTCCACCAGCATCTTTTTTTATTAGTCTCCAAGTTGACACAATGAATTATTATTCTCGCTTAATTAATCATTGTTTCCAGGGTCCTTTTAATTTCTACTTTACTGGCCGATTTATTTAGTTGAAGAGCTTATGCCAGGCGAATACAAATTTCAGGAAATGTTTAGTATGGATTTTACTCAACCGAATTTTGACATACTATACTGTCCGCCATCTTATTTTTTCTTCAAAATGGCGGCACTCATAAACCACCAGTAAAACTTTGAAAGCTTATCCTTACATGCGTGACCCCAAAATAGATATCTTGTAGAGTCCGCCTGGGGAACTAACACACCTTTGCCAGTTATTCAACCGCCAAGCAGTAGTGTGCAAACATATTCCGGATTAAAGGCCAATGCTTCCAGCATAATTACTGGGCATAAAGAGATTTAACATCTAATATGCATGTGACAACTGAAGTGCATTGCCATGCAGGTTTATGAACTTTACTGTAGAAGTTCAAAATTCTGGGTGGCACTGAATTGTTATGGGCAAGTGTAACAGTTAAAATCAAGCGACTTGCTGGTCTCTCTTTCTTGCTGGTCTTGCTATCTTGTAAACGTGACGCTGGAGGAGATTTGGCATCATACAAACTTTTTTCGTATTACTGTTAGCTATCGATTCATAGTTTTAAGAGTGGCCGCTATTTTGAAGAAAAAAACAAGGTGGCGGACAATAGTTATGCCAGGTTTCGTACTAAAAAATTCAAGGCCCTTTGTCAAGACAAATTCAAATTTAAAAGTTTTACAAATACTAAACTCTTTTTCCTTATACACCTCCTGATTTTCCACATTCTCCTTTATAAAAGGATCCTACATCGGTCCTTACCCGGGTAAGTCATAAAACTTCCACCAGAACCAACGGAGTACGGGCAGCAGCGTCTTTTTAGCAAACGTTGAGCGTTTTGCGATCCCGTAGCCACCTACCAAGCATCGATAATTATTCTGACAACCCACACCCTTTCTGAGGGCAGGAGACCTTTATTTAGCAGTGGACGTTTTTTGGCTGGAAATGATGATGACTTGCGTGTAATAAGTAGAAAGAACGAGGGGTGTTGTCATAATCCCCACGCTGAAGTCCATCCAGTTGAGGTCAATCGCGCATCTTAAGCGCTATTGACTTCGATTCAACTGCACCCGACACAGTGAGTTGTATTTCAAAGATAAATTTCTATTATATACAAAATCATTAAAAACTTTTGATATGGTTTTAATCTACTCTGTGTCTTCACCTGTCGTACACGCGGTCACACATCACCCTTTATCCACAACTTGCTGGAAACGCTTGTTGGAAATTGAACACTACGGCATGACAAATTATATTGCATTTTAATTTTTAATTTTGCTTAGAAAATGAAGGCTTGGCATAAGTCTTGGGGATCGGAGAACGCTCACCGTTCACTAAGAGGACGCTGCTGCAGGTCCTCCGGTTGTTATGGTCGCAGTTTCAGGACATACCATGGTGCAAAGTCAAATAACAATATGAGTAAAATTACAGAAGATTCACTCCAAAATGACATTTGCATAAGTATAGAGTATTATAGAATCTCGCTACTTCGCAATTAAGTTATTTTTAGTACGCTCACCAAACCTTGTAGCACCGCCAATGAAGTCGCTAACCTTACCCAACCTAACTAATATTATAAATACCAAAGTAACTCTGTCTCTCTATCTGTGTCTCTGTCTTTCTGTCTATCTGTCTTTCTGTATCTCTGTCTGGGTGTTTGTCGCGTTTTCACGGCGAAACGGCTGAACAGACCAACCTGATTTTTGCACATAATTATGGAGCTTTTAGGGTCGGAGATGAACATAGGCCACTTTTTTTATTATATAAGTCCGCGTGAACGAAATCGCGGGTAGAAGCTAGCTTACATATTAAATAACAAATTCCCGGTCTAAGGAAACTCTTAATCATTTCTGAGACAAAGATTGAAAGGGCATTGTAATTTTTACAAATTCAATTATGTTTTCGTTTAAATGAATTACTTAAGTAAATTTTCTTCTAACGAAATTCGTTGGTTTCCAACGAAATGAGTAATTTGATAGCTTAAAACATTAGCATATTTTTAACTGTTTTAATAGTCACGAATAGAGCGGTCTGCTGTGAGCTTAGAGCAACGCAGGCCTCCGGCCGACGTTCGGGCCGGCGGCACCGAGTTGCTGAATGGCTGTGTGAGGTCAGAGACGTAATACGCCTCTCTACGCATTGCCCACTTTTTGACGCGCGCTCCCGTTCGTATCGATGTTTTAGTATGCCACGCACAAAACTTAATATATTTTTTTTTTAAGAAAAAAAATGTCAACTAAGACATTTTGCTTTGTAAAGACACTAGAATAAAATAAATATCCATGAAAAAATTGAGGTCGATTCGTTGCTTTGTTACTGCGTGAAAGAGGAACAACCAAACCAACAAACACAATTTCGCATTTATTTCGCCCCGCGGTTTCACGCGCTATTCTATAGGAACGGTTAAATTTTTCAGGATAAAAAGTAATAAATAAAATAAAAAGAAGTATAAATAAGTAAGCCTATGTGTTATTCCATGGAATAAGCTACCTCCATACCAAATTTCATCCAAATCCGTTCAGCCGTTACATAGTTGAACGGTAACAAACGCATTTACATACTTACCTACTTACATGCTTACACACTTTCACAAACTTTCGCATTTATAATATTGGTGTGAAGCCCTTAATTATCATAATTTTGAATTACTTTGTTCGTCGTCCACTCAAAATCCAGCTTATAATTAATCAGTACATTCAGACAATCAGTTAATCAGTCGGGTTTTTTTTCATCACCATCATCAGCCAAAAGACTTCTATTGCTAATCAAACGCCTCCCGCATGCGCCGCACTAAACGACAGTATGACATTTGCATCCACCGCTCGCCCGCGACTTTCAGTGTCTACTAATGGGAGACCTACGTACACTGCGACTTCCGGTTCGCATTCACTCAAGAACATTAAATTTCTTCTCCATCGGCTACTGGTTATGCAATTCCGGTTATCGCTATTTTCAATACAAACCTAAACTTTTTTTTTTTTCATGAGTAAATCCAAGTTATTTCAGTAAAATTATTTACATAGTCCGGCGTCAGTTAAAATTATGCTGCCAGCTTGTTGAAATGATATTCGTCCATGAAATAACACAGATATGCAAAGTTAAATTTATTTCATATCCAGTTCGCTATATTTGTAAATTTTCCTACATTTCAGTAAAAAATCCTCTTATATGGCATACTAGTAGTGTAAAATTGTATAATAATTATCATACTTTATAGTACGATATGAACATTTTTGATGAATACTTGTGTTTCGGTAAAAGATTTCATCATAAATCTCCTGGTTATTTATAATTAAAACATACTATACGTATCATTATATTGTTCTCAAGTAGAACCACTAGCATAACTACAGTCTATCGAGAAAACTTCCGCACGTATTCTATAGCATAAGGAAACAAAGTGTCCTGTTTGAAATAATATTTCTTTTCCATTTTCATATGTGCCAATACGTCACGCACGAAAGTTTATTCGATAGTGATTATGGTAGGGGTACAAAATATCTGGTATTACCAGCCAAACAACGGTAACGTTCAGTTGTAACGCGAATTTTGCAGTCTAACGTCGGAATTCTGAAACGCTTGTTAACTTTGACAACAGATAAAATATATTTTACTATGAAAACTGACGTGGTTTTGATACATTTTGTTTTTATAAAACGGGAATACTCACGTTAAATTGAGTCGGTTATTCCGACTATAGTTTCGATCACATTCGGTGACCTTCATCAAGGAATGCTAAGCGAGACGCGCGCGATCTCGTCTTGCCTTGCACTAAAAAAATATATGCTGTCTTTGTCATTTGCTTAGTGCCAGACAAAGGCAGCATTAGAATTAATCTGTTGTCAAAGTTAACAAACGTTTCAGAATCCCAAGGTAAACTCGTTTACTAACACAATACAAATCCGAATCTATAAACGTTGTTTATCATCCTCGTCCTAATCTAAGGACTAATTGACCAAACACACTCCAGTAATCTTTCCTACAAACCTGGAGGATCAGACCCAGTGACGTCAAAGCGTATAAAACAGATAAATAATACTATTTTTATCCCAATGAAAACGTCATATCCACACAAAGCCCGTCGACTGGTTTGTAATAACTTAAGCTCCTATACTAAGCGCGTTTTCTCACTTCGGCACGACACGATTTGCAGTCACGACACAATACAGACGACACATTGCAAACGATGTGTCGTTTTGTCACTGCAAACGAAGTTTTTCGATTCCGATTTTTTTTACTTCAAACGATTCCGCAATCATCAGCCGGAAAGACATCGACTGCTGAAGAAAGGCCTTTCCATTATAGCCTACCATTTGCATTTTTAAATCTCGTATGTGCCCAGTAATTTCGCTGGAAAAGTGAACAGAGCTAGCTGGCTTTAGCGCGCGCAAAGAAACAGATAATTGCTAATTACAAGTAGACCAGGAAATCAATCAATATTCTGTTTCATGATATAAGGTGCACAGGATAGAAAATATTTTTTTTTTAGTTTAGCTTCTTATGCTTTTTCTTTAACGGGTAGTTATCTCACTCGTACATATGCAAGTTTTTCTAGATATAGTGTTAATATCATTAATCTATTTGTTGTATCTATATACATAAAATAAAAAATATTTTAAATCAATTTTCGTTATAAATATTTTCATTTAACGCAAAAGATTGTAGCAATTCCCCTGATTAGTGTCTTGAAGTATCACAGCGCGTCCAATATGAATCCAGCTTTACCTTCTGCTTATGTGGCCCACATTCGTTCAAAGGCGCAAGGAGGTCATAAAACCAATCGGAACTCTTCCATCTTCACCTCGTCTGTAACGAGAGGGCGAGATTAAACACGCCTCCTGATACAGGGATTACTGGGAAGTGAGAATGGCAACTCAAAGAAAGTTATTCGACTAACTCTAGATCAGAGAACTTTATCCGAATTCACTTTTTGCACCGGGATTGAATATTTAAATTGTAATTTAAGTATAACATCGAGTAATTTATGGTAAAACGCGAGCCTGTTGACATACACCCGAAAAACATAACCCTCTTTCTGAGCAGTTGGGTAAAAATAAGCGATACAGTCATTTGTTTGCAAAACAAAATACAACGTAAGTACATACACTGTCTTTTGGAGTAGGTCCAAAAACTAGTGTTGCCGACTGTGAGTTGACCGACTAGTCATAAATAAGGAAAAACAAACTTTTTACTACCTGAAAAGAAAAGTATTATTAACTCGAAACTATTGAAATCCCTGAAACAGGAAATGAAAAATGAATTAGTATGACTTCTGTCGCAAGTAAACTTTTGAATGTTTGTGTAAGAAATAATATTTTGTTCTGATATAAAATTGATTATTATTATCACACTAATATTATAAATGCGATAGTTTGTGTGTAAGTAGGTAAGTATGTAAGTATGTTTGTTCCCGTTCAACTGTGTTACGGCTGAACGAATTTGAATGAAATTTGGTATTGAGGTAGCTTATAGAATGGATTAACACATAGGCTACTTTTATCCCAGAAAAATATTCGGTTTCTGTAGAATAGCGGGTGAAACCTCGGGGCGCAGCTAGTTGATTATAATTATAACACATTATATAAAAATTAAAATGTTGAAGCATGTAAAAATAAAACTAACAAAAACTAACATACTTATTTATTTATTTAGGTACACAAAACAGATATCAATCATTTTCTTAATTAGTATACAAAATTTTAAGTAAAAATCTGAACTGGATTGTAATCCAAAATATGTGTACACAGAAAAGTAAAATAATGAGACGAACGTTATGAAAGTACCTATTATTATATCAGTGAACTATAGTATCGATAGTAGAGATATCGATAGTTTGGCGACCCTACTGAAACGCAGGGAAACATGATCGCACGATCCTTTGTACGCATTGATTATTATCAGAGTTGTGTTGAAAACTAGAAAACTTTTGCACTTTCTGTATCTACTCGTATAGGGTTTCCTTTTACACGCTTTTCCTGTTACTTTTATTATTCTAAAGTATTATTATATTTGAGTAATTAAGTATAGCATAAACAAATACATATATTTTATCTGCTTATTTCGTTTGTGCACGTAAATGGGTAATTTATTCGTAATAATCCAGTGGATCCAATATTACTTGTTCTTAATAAAAAAAAAAGCGGCGACGTAGTGCCGCTTTTTAATTGTCTTTATAATTAATCTAACTGTTAGCCGCGACATCGTTCGCGTGGACCTACAAAAAAAGTAGCCTATAACCGTCGCCTACCCTTAAGCTATATCTGTGCAAAAATTCAAGTCGATCTGTTAAGCCGCTTAGCCGTGATAACGCGACAAACACCCAGACAGAGAGACAGAGATACATTCGCGCTTAGAATATTACTTAGGACCACTCCCAAATACTCAAACGTTTGTTAACTTTGACAACAGATTAATTCTAATACTGCCTTTGTCTGGCACTAAGCAAATGACAAAGACACCAATAAACTTAATCTGTCGTCAATGTTAACAAACGTTCTAGTATTTGGGGGTTAGAATAGTAGATATAATAGTTGATGCTATGTCAGCCTAAGTGTTTCTGTCCATTTTTCTCATGATAAAACAGTCAGTACTCATTTCTATCCAACTCTTGTTATTTCCGACTAAAATAAATACCTATCGTTTAATCTGGACCATGTTTCCCACGAGTTGGATAAAGATTTTATTACTATCATCGTTGTCTAACTGCATCGTTTTATTGCAGTTTTCGACGCAGTTTCTTCCAAATGGTAAATAAGCTAAAAGTTTTATTATGCGCAATTTTACGACTGGAATAAAAACGTGTATCTTGACCACGTCAGCTGGCCGATTCTAGAGCGACATTGCTCGAGATCGACATTATTTATTTATTTATTTAATACTTTATTGCACACACATACAACGTATTTGGTACAACAGGAGGACTTAATGCTAAAGCATTTTCTACCAGTCATCCCCGTGGTTGAAGAGAGGGAGATGTAGGCGTGCATCAAAAATCACGATTAACAAATAAACTAAGGAAATGAATGAAAAGGAAAATAAATAATGACTATTGATAACAAATTAAAAATTGACAAATATACTTAAGCTACTTATATAAATAAATATAAACTACGTAGAGAGGATATAATAATACAATAAATATGCAAAATATACAATGAATAATCATACAAATAAATATTATTATCATATATAAGCATTACATAATACATACAATAAATAAGTAAATATATAAACATATGCCTAACATAAACGAGTGGTGGGTTATAAATTCGTGAGATAGTGTTTACGCACCAGACTTTTGAAAATGGCCTTTGATGGTGCTTGCCGTATTTTAAGAGGGAGCTTATTCCATAGGTTTACTGCAACAACTCGATAAGAGTCGCTTACAAATGAAGTAGTGTGACTAGGGGTACTGAGAAGAAGGATATTACAGGACCTAGGGGGGTTGGTGAGGACATCAGACAGGAAGGTAAAGGAGTCTTTTAGATAGGGTGGTGATTTGGGATCATTCAAGATGGAATACAACAAGTCAACAATCCTGGCGTTTCGCCTTTCGCGGATCATAAGCCATTTAAGTTTATTCCTATACTCTGAGATGTGATCGTACTTCCTGAGACCAAAAACAAAACGGATGCAGGTGTTGAGGAGTCGTTCGAGCTTATTCAACAATTCCTCGGTCAGGTCGAGGTAACAGATATCAGCATAATCAAGGATCGGCAAAAGGAGGGTGTTCACTAAGGAAATTTTTGTAGTCATGGGCAGAAAGTTTTTGAAACGACTTATGGAATGAAGGGAAGCATAAAACTTGCGTGAAACTTCTTTAATTTGCGGTTGCCACGTTAGATTAGAATCAATGAGTATACCTAGGTCTTTAACTGTAGTGGAGAAAGGAATAGCACAGTTGTTGTATCTCAACGGAGGCAATGCGGCAATATCTACATGGGACAGCCGACGAGAACTTCCCACTATTAATGCTTGGCATTTATTCGGATTAACCTGAATACCAAAACGTTTAGACCACGCCTGAAGCCGGTAAAGATCATTGTTTAGCGAGCCAATCGCAACATCCAAATCATGAACGGTAGTATGTTGATACAGTTGAAGATCGTCGGCGTAGAAATGATACCGGCTAGATAACTGTGAAGAAAGCATGTCAATAAACGCAGAGAAAAGCAATGGAGATAAAATACCTCCTTGAGGGACCCCCGCGAACAACTCACACCAATCCGACAATTTGAGTTGGTCAACCCGAATTGCCTGCCTTCGTCCCTTCAGGTAAGAGGAAAACCAGTTTACTGACGCACCGGAGAAATTCAAGTGACGCAGAACGGCGAGAAGCAGATCATGATCCACCGCGTTAAAAGCATTACTAAAATCGATGAGTACAAGGACCGTAACTTGGCCATTTTCCATGGCACCCCTTATATCCTCCGTGACCTTCAGTAAAGCCGTGGTAGTACTATGCCCAGCTCTGAAACCCGACTGTAGTGGGTTAAAAAGTTCCGCGTTCATAAGAAATTCGGTAACCTGCTTATGGACCACTGATTCCATGACTTTGGAAAGGAATGGGAGTATAGATATAGGGCGAAATTGGTTGGGTAAGAGAGCATTGGTGATTTTAGGAAGAGGGAGTACATGAGCTTTACGCCATATGTCCGGGAAGGTGCAACGTTTCGGTCATCGCGCGAAATTCAAATTTTCTTGCGTTTTTCGCCAATTACAGCTTAATTACTCATCGTGGATTTATTGAAACCAATTCTGCGCCAATAAATAAGTTGTTTCAAGAAATTACGGGTAAAATGATCACCTAGATAACATTGCTTTAGCTAAAAATCTCAATAAGCTGATTTTCATCTTGATTTTTGGTTTAGTGAGAAATGTACTTATACCAGCTTTCAATTTGAATTTATGTTTGGTGTAATTTCTTGAAACAATCTATTTATTATCGCAAAATTAGTTTTCATGAACCTACGATGAGTAATTAAGCTGTAATTGACAAAAAAAGGCAAGAAAATTTGAATTTCGCTCGCTGACCGAAACGTTGCACCTTAATCGACATTACGTCTATCGGTCTCGCTCTCATTTGATGAGATGAGAGTGAAAGGTAACAGAAATAATTTTTTTTCTCGGTAATAGGCCCGCAGGTCTCAGATAAACTTGAACGTAACTTTTAACTTTAGGTACTTCAATCCGGAATGAGGATATTCGTCGAAGAACCAAGGTCACCGATATAGCTGTCAGAATTTGCAAGCTGAAGTGGCAATGGGCATGCCACATCACTCGTAAAACCGATAACCGATGGGGAAGATAGGTTCTATGGGCAGATCACATCGCTCGAGGAACCGATAACCGATGGGGAAGTAAGGTTCTTGAGTGGCGACCACTGAAACTGAAAGACGCAGCGCAGGCAGTAATAATAATAATAATAATATATAATTATATTGGTGGACGTTTTTCACACACAGCGCCATCTAGCCCCAAACTAAGCAAGCCTGTACTATGGGAACCAGATAACTGATAGAATACAATAATAGATTTTAAAAAAATAAAAAAAAAACTTTTATAAAATAATGTTGCTTGCCAAAAATACTTCACCTGTCTTAAAAATATTCACATATACAGACCTCATATTAGACTTTCCATTTGAAAAACCAACAGTAAGACTAGAATTCACAAACAGTAGCTACGTTTGAACTCAATTTTGAGAATTGGGCATTTGTAGAAATAGCTATTTTGAGAATTGGTCCTTTCTAGATTTTATAAACCATGCGGTTATTTGTCAAAATCTATTTCAATGCCTTTTATGATTTGGTTAAATACCGAGAATATTTCTAATGGTTGCGTTTTCGCCATCCATTCGACATGAATAAGTTACGGAAAAACTCAAAAAATCTCCGAATGTACACACTAGCAATTTTCCAATATCTATCACACCAATATTTAAATGCGATAGTATGCGTAATAATGCGTAAGTGTGTAAGCACGTAAATATATAACAGCTGAATGGATTTGGATGAAATTTGATATCGAGATAGCTTGTACCCTACTTTTAATCCCGGGAAAATATTCGGTTTCTATAGAATTGCGGTTGAAACCGCGGGGCGTTGCTAGTATAATATATAAAAAACGAAAACAGTTTTCTGATGTGCTGTTTAGCTGTTTTGTGACTTTAATAACTTAAATATTTCTTACGGGCGATCAAATGCCATGTAAATGTTTTGCTATTACAAAGCTGTTAAATTCGTTACTACGAAAATTCTGCTCATATGCGTGTTTATTGTGATATGTGAAGTTTCTCGGAAAACTCCTATATTCCTGTCAACATTTTAGGATGCCCTCATTCATTCATTCATTCAGTCGTTGTAGGACCTCGAAGCGGACGGCCGCGCGTCGTCCCTCCCTCGGAAAGCGCGAAACTTGAGCGAGACTTGCTTCGGATGTTGTACGCGCTTGCATTGAGGAGCATTTACTGTGTCTTTTGTTTTAATTTCATATGTTATAACAGACCAATATTATTACAGCAAGGAGTTAGATCTTCTTTTGTCTTAAGCAACATTTTTCCTGAGTTTAAAATTAATTGTTGTTAGTCATTTTTAATTACGCTTAATTTACTTATTGTGGTATTTTTTATCACAATATTTTATAGTGTCGCCACAACATATAACAATACTAAGTACGTGTCGCGCCAATAAAAATAAGTTTTATTTTTTTATTATTTAAAGTAATTTAAAAGTATAGTCATAAGTAACCAAGGAAAAACTGATAGTGGTTTGGTATTTAACCGAAGGAAAGCTAAATAAAAATGAAAATTATAGTGAAAGAAGCTTAGACAGTTTTTTCTGTGTGAAAATTCAAAAACTGCGTTTGATATGGATTCTGGTCGAGGATAATAAATGGTGTTGCAGTATGCTTTGTTATGTGAGTATTTTTTTTTTTGTAAAAAGTATTGATAAATTATCATCCACAGCCTTCCTTATCCCACTATTGAGAATAGGTTATAAGCTTAAATAGGCCCGCGTTCCTTCTCATTTGAAACAGCGTAGTGTTATTGTCATTATGAACCCTAATTAAAATGTTTTTGTTATTGTTTTGAACGACATAAAAGACGAATTATTTAAACCATGGAAGTAAAGTGAATTGGTATGATGTAAGGTTTTTTTACTGCCTACAAGTGGTTTTAGGTTAGGTTAGGCTATTTAAAAATAACCCTTTATTCATTATTATTATTTATATTTTTAGGCCCTTGAGTGCTGACACATTACAGTTTGTTTTGGCGGAAGTGGCAAGACGCCATATTGTGGTGTCGTTTGTATGACATACGTCTTACTCCGCCACTTCCGCCAAAACAGGAAATTGTTGTTTTCCACTCCTGCCGACAAATCAGTGATGAGGCGAGCAAGTCTCTCACATAATGGCAAGCTTCACGCTTGCCCATAAAAGTTCAGTGCCAGACAGAATCTAAAACTTCAACCGTTCACAGCGTTCGTCACCCCCACAATATATTATATGTTAAATATCTATTATGCCTGTAGTTTCACTGCAAAGTTTGCCCTGTAATCTGAAGTACTGTAATGTTTGCACACGGCTAGGCTGTGGAATACCTGGCAAAAGTGTGGTAGTTCCCCAGGCGGACTCTGAAAAAGACTAACGGACAGCCAAGAAAGTTTCTTAGTAATTCTATTTTTTATCTACCCCAAGTAAATTAGTCTAGTTATAAGTCGCGGGCGACCGG
The DNA here is from genome assembly GCA_947579745.1 of Apocheima hispidaria. Lineage (NCBI taxonomy): Eukaryota > Metazoa > Arthropoda > Insecta > Lepidoptera > Geometridae > Apocheima > Apocheima hispidaria. Next base: position 4,034,064 of record OX388153.1, on the reverse strand, counting down.
TGGATGCAAGTGGCAAGTTTTCGGACGGGGTGGCGCTCTAAGGGGGAGGTCTATGTCAGCAATTGACGTCTTCTGGCTCATGATGATAAAATAGATTAAGAAGATTTTGTTTTATGGTCGCTCACCTGATATTAACCGTTTAAAACCCTACGCGGCAATGCACTCGTCACAACAAACAAAGATAATAGATGTTAAAAATTGCAAAAAAAAAGCCTTTTGTTGAATACTAGTAGTTCGCGCCGAAATGAGACCCCGCGACCCCTATTCTTGAAATGAACTACTAGCCTATAAAATTTCGAGAAGATCGGATCAACGGTTCGCAAGTTAATATCGGACAAATATACTCACAAACATACATACAAATGCCGATTTGTCCCAGTAAATTCTGAGACCTTCGAGAATTATTGATGTTGTTATGAATGCTTTTTAATAGTATCTATTATTATTACACAAAATAGGTAGATTTTCCAAGAAAATTCTCAACTTAATCTATAGAGCACTTAGCTACCTTTAGCCCGCTTGCTTATTACAACGCTTTCATAGACGCAAAATTTAATTTCCTTCCTAACGTAACTAAAATGTAATATTACATTTAATTTTAGGTATTATGTACATAGAAAATACACTTCATAATTAAAATTCAAGACATCGTCGTTAAGGTTGTTTCAAAGACTGAATTTGTTTTAGTTATTTAAGGGTGAAACAAGCACTTTTGGAATTTAATTAATGTCAATCAAATTGATTGGTCTCGAGCCGAGTTGACACTGTCGAATCTTTCGAAGAATTTTCAGTGTAATTCAGAAATTTTGATATGGGTTTGTTCATTAAAATTATAGAGAGGAGTGCAATTAAATTTTTGTTAGTCATAATTTAAATAACAAGCCGCGCCCGCGGTTTCGCCCGCTATTCTACAGAAACCGAATAAATTTTCCGGAATAAAAAGTATGTATATAAGTGTGTTAATGCTTCATTCAAAATTTAATTCAAATCCGTTCAGCCGTTACAGAGTTGAACGAGAACAAACACACTTTCGTATTTACACACTTACAAACTTTCGCATTTATAATATTAGTGTGATGTTATGTCGGATTTTTAACGGTTTGGTCACGATGATACTACTTACAGGTGATATTTACATCCTTGATATGTATCTGATAAATATAAAAAAAAAAACCAAGATTTTGGTATTTATTTTATAGTAGCTGCGCCCCGTGGCTCCACCCGCTATTATTTAGAAACCGAATATTTTTCCGGGATAAAGAGCAGCCTATGTGTTAATCCAGGTTGTAAGCTACCTCTATATCAAATTTCATTCAAATCCGCTCAGCTGTTACAGAGTTGAACGAAAACAAACACACTTACATACTTACCTACTTACACACATACACACAAACTTTCGCATTTATAATATTAGTGTGAAAATTACTCATTATCTATTATCAGATAAAATTATCTGGTAAATCCCCGGAAATTCCATTGGATTGCATTTCAAGTATTTTTTTAATAAAATTAGTATTAGTTAAAAACATTGTAGTTTTTTTTTAAGGTACACTATGACTTGTGTCTATATGACTTATTATTTCATTTCATTCATTCATTTTCATTTCTTTATAACCAAGTTTCAAAGTATGTTTTTTAATTTTCTTCCTAAGTCTGCTACTAATTTAAATTATTTTTTTATGAATATTAAAAAAAAATATACAGACAAGATGTCCATTTTATTAGGCTGAGATCTGCAAATCAGTCTCAGGCTTTATCCGCTCCACCCACAAAGACCTAATTTTAAAGCCTTCATAACCACAGAAGAGGAATTTTTTTTACCTCTCTCTCTCTTCTGTGTTCATAACAATAATCCTGCAATGAAAAAACGCCTTTGTCAGCCAAATCACGACGAAGTACGTATTACGTCATTAATATTGTTCATTTCTGAAGTTAGGTAAATGAAGTATGGTCTTTATCGAAATATACATAGGAAACATCCTTTTTAAATAATATAATATTGGTGGACGTTTTTTACACACAGCGCCATCTAGCCCCAAACTAAGCAAGCTTGTACTATGGGAACCAGATAACTGATAGAATACATAAATACTTTTTTTTTTGTAAATACATACATAGAATACATAGAAACACCCAGACAAAGAACAAACATCCATGTTCATCACACAAATATTTGTCCTGGGTGGGAATCGAACCCACAACCTATAGATCATTTTATTAGGCAAATCTGCAAATCAGTCTCAGGCTGCTTTATCCGCTCCACACACAAAGACCTAATTTTAAAGCCTTCATAACCACAGAAGAGGAAAATCTTTTACCTCTCTCTCTCTTCTGTGTTCATAACAATAATCCTGCAATGAAAAAACGCCTTTGTCAGCCAAATCAAGACGAAGTAAGTATTACGTCATTAATCTTGTTCATTTCTGAAGTTAGGTAAATGAAGTATGGTCTTTATCGAAATATACATAGGAAACATCCTTTTTAAATAATATAATATTGGTGGACGTTTTTTACACACAGCGCCATCTAGCCCCAAACTAAGCAAGCTTGTACTATGGTAACCAGATAACTGATAGAATACATAAATACTTTTTTTTTTGTAAATACATACATAGAATACATAGAAACACCCAGACAAAGAACAAACATCCATGTTCATCACACAAATATTTGTCCTGGGTGGGAATCGAACCCACAACCTATAGATCAGAAGTTGGAAATCCACCCACTGAGCCACAAGGCTAGTCAATGAACTTGATGCTGTTAAAAAAATTTTATTTTATCTATTCGAAAACCGATGATTAATTCCACAATAAGTGCGCCTAAACTAGGTATTCCCTCTGCACTGTGATTGTTGTGTGGTGTTATAGCGCCAAAATTTTAGGAAACATAGAGAGAGCCATGACAGCGTGTCAGTAGATGTCTGGTTATTTTCTAGTCCCTCTCGTTTGAGAGTACCATGTTCCATGATCTAGTCGTCCATGCCAAATCAAATACAGTCGCAATTTCAATACGCTGGACTAGCGAGCGCCCGCATTGTTGAAGGGTCGTGAATCAGAAGTGGTTTCGAACTTCCAAATCCTGGCTGAACGAAGCAATGGCTACTTCAGACCTACGATGGGGCTTAGTACCTAGCCTTATCTTACGTCTTTAGTCTCTCTAGTCATATACCTATAATTAAATATCTCATAATAATGAACACGTAGATTAACAATTTAAAAAAAAACCTTTCTGTCACCCGGTCTGTTACAATTTAACTACTGAATGCCTGAACCAACTTTGAAGAAATTTGGTAGCAGTGTGACATAAGTATTTTTTTTGTTTCGAAAGTATGCGCGTAAACTTAATAACTGGATAGCCTGCAGTGCTTCGAGTGAGTAGATAAACAAGTACAAACGGGTTGCAATAAATTTTCTACTGTACTCTACTCTTTTAACTAGACAATTTGACACAACTAGAATGCTCCAAGCCGCCTGCCAAGCGCCTTAGTCCAGAAGTCTAAGAGCTAATAAGAAGAGAATGTTGCTGTATTCTCTAAAAAAAATAAAACAAAGTATATTTTAGTACCATATATTCATCCTGTACCATTTCAATTACGAGCATATATGCCAAACATGAAGCCTAAAACATTTCATAAGGACATTTCTAGCGCATTTCGTCTACAAATATCATGAACATTACGGCCATACCTAAATAATAATAAAGATATTCAGAAAAATAATACAGTTAAGGCTGGCGTCCATTAGCAGCGGATCGGGTCGGATCGTGTACGAACGGGCCGCGCCGCTTCGATGCTCTTGCTTCCATATGCATGGGGTGCGTTGGACTGCCTGAGCTGATTTTTGCTATCAGTCGTGTTCATTTTTTTTTAGTTTGTAAACAAAGAGAACATGTGCGCGCGCATCCGAAGCATCGACTAGAAGGGTCGGGGAGGGCCGTCTAGTCGAGAGATCAGAACCTCACAAAATGATTCTCCAAGGAAATGAAAAATATACTACTTGTGTAAAATTATACTACCTTTCGTTTTTCTTTTGAGTAGTATTTACTACAACATTCTTTGATATTCACCGAGTAAGTAGTTTTAACATACAATGCTTTGAAAATTAAATATTGAAAAACAAAAACAAAGACCAGCAAATACCTAAAAATAAGATTAAGCATTCTCGCGTAGTATTGTGGCATTACGATACTACATACTACACATCATGAAATAATGCGGCTTGCCCTGCCCCGCCTGGTGGACGCTAACGTTTACAGGTACAGAGGGAGTAATATTATTTTTATTAAAATTATGTAGTGATATCCAAGTGTGAAGTTTCCGAGGACGATGATGAGGATAGAGGGAAGTTGTGAAGGAAGCGAGCTTTTAAAACAAAATGATACAAACAACGTCTTTCAAAACGCATATAGGCACCTTCGCCGTTGTGTAGTGGGTAAAAACAACAACAAAACCCGCCGAAATAGTCTAAATCCGACGCCTATCGGAAAACCGAGGTAATTCCATTTCTAAATTATGCTAATCCGTCCCCGTGCGGGCCTGAATTTATTGCTTCGTCACGGACCGGTGTTTTTAGAAAACTTTTCTATGAGAAAAAAACATTATCTGTTACTCAATTCAAATCTTTATTTGCTTTAATGGATAGATCTTAAATTAAGTTTAAACAGCCAATAACAACCTCGAAATAAGTGTGCAAATTAATTATCTTAAAAATGATTTGAATACATAAATAAATAAATAATAATATAATAATTATTTATTATACATATTTATATATTTTTGTATACATGCATTGTATTATGTTATTATTTTTGGACTGTACTACGGCAAATAGGTGTCTATATTTTGTCCGGCGATAACTCGAGCACCTTTTATCCGCCATTTATATTTTTTTGTAGACAAGTAGTTCATGCAAATATTTCGAATATGAGCTATATCTGTCGAGGGTTTGCGATGATAATTATATAGATATTGCAAGGTCCCATTTCGAGCCAAACGATTACTTTTAATTAATATTGTACTTTTTTTCTCTCAGCCCATCGGTCTTTGCCATCATTATTATTTAGAAACGGCAGTATTTTCCATACCGCAGTCCATGACCTCGGACGCAATTTTCCTTTTCTTGATGGTAGGTAAGAGCTCTCGGTTCTTACCGACATGCTGAAGAAACATTCTGTACAGATAAGTAACATTAAAATGAAATTGCGATTTTTATCATTTATTTTATTTATCAACAAAAGTTCTTGACTTAATTATCCGACTTGAAAATGGAATCCTTGGATCATACTTAAGACTTCAAATTGGGTAAGTTCGATTAAATTCAACGCTGTGTCGTTAGGCCCAGTTCAAAACCAAAGTATTATTATTACCGGTAAAATAGTATGGCTAAGTAACTAAACAAGATAAATCTACAAGGGCATTGCAAAATTAGTGTAGCTCGCTAGCTGGTGATCATTCTTGACCTATCTAAGCGAAGGTCTACGGGTCACAGAAGCAAATCAGCAGCTGTATTCAGTATTCAGTATATGTTTGTGTGTTTATTTTCCGACGTTAACTAGTGAATCGTTACGCGATCTTCATGTAATTTTGTAGTTCAAGTAGTTAATTTAAATACAATTTTTAAATTCGACTATTTGCATAATCGATCCAGAGAAAGATCTCGAGGCCTTAGATCGGGACGAGCAGCTATTTGTTAAAGAAAAAGAAATTTTACGACTGAAAATTACTTTACTTTGATCAGGATATAAAGATGATTTGATTGAATTTGATTGTTATCCGGAACGAGGATATTCGCCGAAGAACCAAAGTTACCGACATAGCTATCAGGGTTTGCAAGCTGAAGTGGCAATGGGCAAGCCACATCGCTCGAAGAACCGATAACCGATGGATAAGAAAGGTTCTTGAGTGGCAACCACGAGCTGGAAGACGCATCGTAGATAGGTATCCCAGTAGGTGGACTGAAGACATTTTGAAGGTCGCGGGTAACCGGTGGATGCAAATGGCCTATTGTCGTTCAGAGATGCTCAGGCATTGGACGTCTTCCGGCTGATGATGATGTCCACAGGCATCATGACATTATACTTGCAGACTGCTAGGATTAAAGACTTTGGTTTATCCACGTTGAATCTCGTAGATCTTTAAGGAGAAAGCGTAACTGAGTTCAAACTAAGTTTTTTAAAGTTAATTGCTTTTCGTTTGCCACGGTTTTATCAGTTTAAATTAATTGTTCAAGTTTTTATCTGAAATCTTTCAAAGTTTTGCTCAGTTGAGACGAGATGAGACCTAATTTTTGCTATAAACTGGGTATTTTGCAGGTAGTTTAAAAAGTAATTTAGGGCGATGATAATTTCAGTGAAAAGAGTTCTATGGTTTCGTTGCTTATTTAAAATAGTAATTGTCCTTACAATAACCCTCCTTTTTCGTAGTAGGGTTAAAAGCGCCAAATGTTTCCCATCCCGAAATGTTATGCGATTTCGATGTTTTTCATACGTTATCTACACTGTGAAAAACTATGCCTATAAGATCAATTTTTTTGAAATTTTTCGCTCTTAGTTTGTATAAGTAGAAAATCCTCGTAGTCCCAAATTTCCTTATCTTGCCTTCACGTTCAGCGTATAACAGCTACGGTTGAATATCATTTCAAAGGAAACATGTCGGAAAGATCACTTGAAAAGATAATTTGGGCCAGATTTAGTTATAGACAAGATAGTGGTATTATAGAGGTAAATGAAAAAGAAAAAACTAAAGGTTTAATACCTGCTTGTCCATACAATAAGTGCCAAATGTTTTCACCCCTAAATGTTATCCGACTTTTACGATTTTTTTATATGTTATCTACACCGTGAAAAACTATGATTCTAGGGTTGACTCTTGAATTGTCTCAATATTTTCGTGGTTATAGGCACCTAAATTGATAAATTTTTTCGTTGAAATTATGTTGAAAGTAGTTTTTACTAGAAACAATATATTTTTTTTTAGAAGTTTAGTTTTTTAAACCGCACTCAACATGTCCAAATCTCGAAATATCCAAATCTACATTGTACATTTTTCATATCTCCTCGATACGTGAAATAGGGTCTAAAATAAAATCCAAAATACCTGTAAAATTTTCAGGTTCTGTACAACGTTTACGATATTGGCATAAGGGGCTACTGACCCCTATTATTCCGCGGAAATGGTACTTATACAAACCATTAACCTATCGCTTACACTAATCATAAAGTTATGTTTTCTAACACATTCACTCTGCATCATAACTCTTAACTTTTACAGCCTTAGCTTCCGTTCAACGCGTTTTCAATAAGCAATAATCTTAGCATTAATAAAATGCTTATACCAAACACAGGTCGTAAAATACATCGGAGCAATAAATACCATGTGCTAGAACCATCGGCGTACGTGCTTAAGTGGTTTAAAACCAAGGTACAACGGGGAAGCGTAAAATATGCTATGTGTACCAATAAAGGTACCATATATGCAATATTTATTGGATTCAAACTATTGTTTGGCTATTAAGTAGGGGTCTATCGCATACATTTTAGTACTAAGAACTTATACAGTAAGATTTTAGTAGGTGTTTACTTTTTATTATTACACGGATTAACAAAATCGCGGGTAACAACTAGTAAATAAATATAGAAATAACCTAACTTTTGGACTAACGTAACTTTGAAAATATTTCTTAACTTTTTGATGAAATTTTTTGATTTCGGGGGTAGTCTGTTATCACCCCCTAAATAATTTAAAAAAAAAACAAACAAACATACAAACTTAGTTTTCGACGGTGTAGATAACATATAAAAATATCAGACTACGCTTTTTGTATGGACAAGACGGCGGTATACTCTATTCTTTATCATATACCTACTAATACTACCTATGTTTCTATATTATCCATATTTTCATCGGCTTTTAAGGCGGCTTGGACATTAGCTGACTAACCCCCGAATACTGAAACGTTTGTTTGTCTGGCACTAAGCAAATGACAAAGGCAGTCATAGACTTAATCTGTCGTCAAAGTTAACAAACGTTTCAGTATTCGGGGGTATATACGTAAATGCCATCTAGTTTTTCAGCAGATAGCTTTCAGCACTTAGCAGATTTTTCGGGGGTACAATTGTTTTAATGTTTTTTTTTTGTCTTTTCGTGTAGATTTTCTTTGCTGTTCATATATGTATGTAGCACAGTTCACACTCTAGATTCTGCATTCAGGACGCTCGAAGCGCACCACGCATCAGTCTAAATACACTTATAAGAATTACTCTGATGGTTGATGGTTAGGCGCAAATAGGCATAACCTTAAGATAGCGAATGGGAACGCTTGGTCGCACTCCCCGCGACCCGCGCCTTCCTCAAACTTTGGTGACTTTTTGTAGGAACAACGAATCTCGTAATGCGGTATCTAGTTTGATCTGTGGTATGTAGTTTTGCCTTTTGTAGCAACGAGATGGCTCAACGGTTAGCGTGTTCAGATCGCACTTGATGTGGGTTCAAATTGCAACAATGGGCTTGAGCTACCGGTGAAGGAAAATATCATGAAGCAACCATAGCATGGTGTTTTAGACGTTACTACGGCTGGCTAGCTGCCACCCTCAAACTGAAAACCAGTCACCGAACATCTAGCGGTGTCTTCGACAGAATCACTCGTGGTCGTGAGCCGGTTCCCTTTTCAAACACGACATTAAGCACTCTCGACTACGTCGTCACTTCATCAGGTGAGTTTATGGTCAAATTTCAAATGTAGAAAAAACTCCGGACAGGTGCGATTCTGATCCGCGCGTCCAGTGCTTCGTACAAATGAAAGTACCTGACCGAATATTGCAAACGAAAAGGTAAGTCGGACGTATGAACAAACTTAAATTAGAAGTTGAAAATATCTTCCCCCATACATTACATCGCGTGCAATTTTCAAACTAGACATGTAAGTTTGTAAATGCAAAACCGGTGCAGCAAACATCGAGTGTCAAAATATGTTTCAAGGGTCCGCAGACTTTCAGAGATTTGATATTAATTTCAACTAGATTACTCCACGCGTTCCTGAGAAGGATGGTCTCGAATGACAGTGAGAGACAGACACGGATAACAAGTAATCTTATAAGGGTTTCTTTTTCTCCTTTTTAGGTACGGTACCCTAAAAATAACATTCGAAAGCTAATAATAAACATAATCCTTAGCCAAACAAGCTAAATATACCCAAGATGGGCACTCGAGTGCTGCAATATCGGTAACCCAATAGCCTTTTATCTGGCGTCCATTAAAGCTGGTCCATCCATCAGAGTAATGTAAAACCACTTATAAATAAAGTCCGAAAGCCAAGGGACAAAATAAATCTGGGACTAGTGGTGTACTACGATCCCGTTTATTATCTTTGTCATTTGACGGATGTCCCGATTTATTACGTTGTTTTCTTGGTTGTATTTTTTTATTGATGGATTTACTGTGGTTTGTATTTATTTTCGTACTCGTATTCTGAAATTAGGTATAAGCGAAGTTTTTGCAATTGTTTTCAATGGATTTGGATGGGTTTTTGAAGAAACTGACTATTATATACTAACAAATGTACATAGAATTATTAGGGCGCAGGCCAATCAATATGCAATTCAATTGGGGAAAGTATGGTATTTTGCGCCTAATACCTTTGTGAGTAATAATTCGATTGAAAAACTAATTACTCGAATTCAGGGTTGGTCCCATAATAAAAGTTGTTCACAATCATGAGTACTATGAGCCCTTTTCGGCTTAGCATACCCTTTCCTCAAACCCTGTATTGTCTGTGATAATGATGTAGAGTTTTTCAACTAAACTGACAATTAGCTACAGTTTAATGTTTCAAATTGCCTAGCCTTAAAAAAGTAAGACAGTGATAATTTTATTAGCGTTTATTAATAACGGAAAAAATTAAAAAAATCTCGCCCCGTATCCTTTCCAGGCTAAGTTTATTCGCTATTGGTTTTTTCTGCAGAAAAACTAAAAAGATGATATAATACTACTGAAAGATATAATTTTCTGGGAAATGATGATTCAGATTCCAATACAGAGCTACTTTCGCATTCATAAAATTAATCTCAGGCGATTTAAAAATAACAAACGATATAAATGCAATTGCCGTAACTACCAAGCAGTCCAGTCTCGATTTTCTCATCTCATCCCATCCCTAGCGATTCAAAATCATGCGATAAATCAAACTGAGGTTTTTACATTTACGTGGAGAGCATCCTTTTCAGAAGGGTTTTAGCCATTCACGCACTCCGAAAGGTAGCACGTTTTTAAAAGGCATTCCCTTTCTAAGTAAGGTATTCCCTTATATGGATTTAATGGGCTATCTTCGCTTCGATTGCCAATGTATTGAATAAGATTACCATAATTTTATCGAAGAATTCTCAGGAACTGACGTCCTGCCCGACAATTTTTTTTTTTCGAGCGTTCGGGTAGAAAGTTATATCAGATATGACGTTAGTTTTAGTAAGTGTCGAGTTAAAATAATAACTTAATACGGAAACTGACACCCACTAGAAAGTGATCGAATTTATTTATTGACTAACTGACGAGACGAGCAAGTCGCTCACCTGATGTTAAGCGTCGTTGCCCATAACAGTTCAATGCCACCCAAAATTTTGAACTTCAACAGTTCCAGACTCTGCGCGGCACCGTACTGCGCTCGTCACCCTGAGATATATAACGTAACTGAATAATTTATGTAACAGATGCCACTTTAGAAGAACAATATACTGAGCTCGCGTATACTCATTAAAACCAGAAATTACTTATTCAAGACTGAGAAAGATATCATCTGAAAGCATCAAGTATAAAGATACAAATGAGAAAGACAGCTCATTTGTGTGAAAACGACCGCAAAGATGTGTGAAACAGTATCTCAGAATCCCCCGTTCATGGTCGGCGATCCATCAAGTGGTATGACAACGTAGCGGTAGGTCCTTGTATGTCGCCCACTTTGTCTTTGATATGACGTATTCAGGACGATAATATTGGGCATAAATATATTACTAGTAGTTCGCGGAGAACTGAGACCTGGCGATCTCCATATCTTCACAACCCCTGTTCAGTATATTTGAACTTAAAAATTGTATTGAAATGAGCTACTTGCCTACAAAATTTCATTAAGATCGGATGAACGGTTCGCAAGTTATCATCGGACAAATATACACACAAACATACAATCATACATACAAATGCCGATTTGTCCAAGTAAACTCTGAGACTTTCGCTTCGCTCGGTCAATAATATTAGTTTGATTAATAAAGACATATCTAATGGGGTAATTTTAGAAAAAAAACACATTTTAAATACACATGGTAATCTGAACCAACATATTTATGTAGCTTAGTTAAAGTACAATATCTGATTCTAAAAGTATCAAATCAATTATATAAATGAGAAAAAAATACAGATCATTTGCTTAAAAACGACCGCAGCACGAGTGAATCACATCTCCATTCATGGTCAGCGATCCATCAAGTGGTATGACAACATAGCAGTGCTTGTTAGTCATCCTCTTCGGTCGCATTAGGTGAACGTACTAAGGTTGGCCTAAATGGAAACGATGGTAAATTATACGTAATCTGTAGCAACGTTGTTTCTGTATCCATTACTCCCATGCTCATCTCAATAAAAATAACGGGTGATGAGGTGCTAATCTCTAAAAATCTCCAAATCTAAAACTTCTATGCAATATTTACTTAAGAAATCTATTAAATTTACCTTATTTTTTTTTTTTAAACTCATTTAAAATTACCATGACTTTTTTTTTAAAATTAGTAGTTAGTAAACAGATCGTATGAAAGGTTACCCATAAAGATTTGACATAAAGAACGAATGCACAATATATATATATATAATTTATATATTATGTCAAATCTTTATGGGACATATTCAAAAAATAATAAAACCTTATTAAGTCCATGTGATTCTTGTTTTAACTTTGATGATTGTAAACACTTTTATTTGAGAACTAGACTATGAATTTCTCACCACCTTCCCTTAATATTTCCCTGTGTCAATGGTTCTAGTGTCGACAGTAAATCACGCTCAGATGTTATCCAACGCTGTCTCTTTCGATGAAATTTATAAAAGCTTTCGCGATGTGTTTATTCTTAGTACACAAGGGAAGACAGCAAGACTTTTCGGGGTAAGATGTGACGTCACATCTCACTACAAATGATGTCATGGTAGCGTATATATTAGAAAAACGCCATCAAAGTTTGGAAACCTTGTAATATGTAATATATATGTAATAACTCTTAAGTTTGTGGTTTTAGTGAATAATGGCGTTGGACTATTTTCTAAACCTAAATGCTGATAATTTTTTCGTTATCATATTAATTTAGTTCAGTTTTTAGGGTTCCGTAGTACTACAAGGAACCCTTATAAGTTTGTCGTGTCCGTCTGTCTGTCTGTCTGTCTGAATCATTTACAGCCTTATAACTTCCAAACTTATAAACTTAGATGCATGAAATTTTGCACAACGATAGTCTAAGTATAGACCTACAGTTTCAAAAAATAAAATAAAAAATCTTTTACAATTATGTTAAGGTTTCCTATACAATTTTTTTATCAGACGTACGGTTTGCAAACATGGGCCGACAAAGTTGCTTGCAATGTGTCCCCTCCCCCCGTCCCCGTCACCCCCGCCATTTCTAAACTATGCATCTCAGAAACTTGTTATCTTCCATGTTGATAGATCTTAATAAGCTGAAAAAACGGATAAATACTTTAAACGTCCTACGCGCCTACGGAACCCTACTAAGCATGGCCTGACATGCTCTTAACAAGTTATTTTGATATGATTTTGGCATTTGATACCATAAATATGCCGTGACGTCTTATATATTAAATATATTTTTTTTAGTTTTTTTTTTTACACAATTAAACAAACTAACCCATTTTGAGTTCTCTATAAGGCATGAATATTATGGGATAAAAACTGACTCGCTCTGGTTGACGAACTAGTATCAACTGATCCTAAGGTTTTTCGGGGCCAGACCATAAGCCCGACGATGACGTCACTGGATATGGTGCTCCGCTGGGGTAACCAACTTTTCTATTCTTACACAGTTGAGGCATATGCCCAGATAAAGAAATACCGAAATAATTGAAGGTAACTTAATTCCGAACCAGAAAACTAATTAAGTTTATTCCCTTATCGACCTTATCCTATTTCCCGAAGGTGTGATTAGTTATTACGGTGCCTTCGTGTGAGTTAGTCGTCGCTTTATTTATTTTGTTCTTGGTTACTTATCGTTGAATAGCAAAAAAAAAAACGGGTCATGTCAAAATATTACAAGACACCTATAACATTGCCAAACTTGCCAAATTTAATATCTATCAAATTCTTTACTGTGGCATGACTTGGACTTGCCTGTGATTAACATTGTTTGACTGAGAATACATGACTGAATACAATAATAACAATAGTCATCATCAGCCAGAAAACGTCCACTGCAGAACAAAAGCCCTCTTAGAAAAGGGGTCGGTTAGTACTATCCTGATCCCCACACTTGGCAGGCGGCTAGGGGATCGCAGGACGTTCACTGTTTATTAAGAGGATGCAAGCTGCCCGTCCACCGGTGGTTCTGTACGCAGTTTTAGGACGTACCCGGGTATGACAATAATAATATCGATTATAAGGAAATTACATTTTACTTCATGTGATATACAGGGTTATAAGGAAAAGGTATGCTAAGCCGAAAAGGGCTCGTAGTACTTATGATTGTGAACTTTTACTATTGGACCAAACATGAAAACGAGAAAAAAAACAGCTGTACCATACATTTTGTCGAGTGTCATTGACATTTTACTATGGAACAGCTGTATTTTTTCTCGATTTCAGATTTGGATGTAACTTTTAAAATTTCGCGATTTTAACACATATTTTAATGTTTATTATAAGGACTTAATCAGGTTAGTTTTAGCGTGGTTAAATCATGATGACAAACATTAAATTATTCAGATTTGGAGTTGGTTAAAAGTTGTTCATAATAATGAGTACTATGAGTCCTTTTCGGCTTAGCACACCCTATCCTTATAACCCTGTATAACAAAACTTGACACTAAATACAAACACACTGGAGCCAAAACAAAAGAGAGAAAAAAACATTGTCCAGTTTGCTTACTATCGGACGGAGCGCTGTTGTTTGCTAGCGGAAGTTATCTGTTATTTATTTTGTTTTTCTAAGTTTGTCGCGATGAAAAATGAAGAGGTTGTCACATTGTGTCGAGTATCTGCACCATTATTATTCTTATTCTTATTCGAGATGGGGGCGATGAGTCCTGCACTGACGTCCCCAATGGGGTGTATTGTGCATTTCCCTCTGACAGCGTCTACCCGAGCCAACCCAGCTCCTTGAAATAACGGAGCGAGGCTCTGGGCCGCTGGCATAGCTGCTCCAGTGGTTTAGATGGTGTTAACAATGACCATTATTATTAATATGTATGTTGAAATATTATTCTACGATAGAAAAATACAATAAAACTGATTATTATGCCCTACGTTGTTATCCATCAAAGCTAATATCAACATAATAATGAGTATGGAAGAAGGGTTGGGACATGCATCTTACCTCAAACATTAAATAGTCTTCCCAAATCATTAATAGGAAAAATTCATGGGAAAAACTACAAAATAGTCAAATATGTAATGAAAAAATATTTCCTACTAGATAAATATAAATAATGTTTTTGTGGGGTGCATGCCCGGACAATCCTCAGTGTAATAAGTAAGTAACATAGTGACAGATAATTGTTGTCAATATAAAGAAACTTAAAAAGAATGCCTAATACACAATCTTTAATTATAAGATTAAACTAAGCATGATTGTAAATTTTTTGTAATAGTAATACAAAATATTTTTTTTTTAACAGTTGTGAGTATTCGTGGTCACATGATTAACCTAAGCAACCAAAAAAATACATAACTTTGATATTTCCACAGATTGAAAATCGGGTACCTTTTTTAATAGTTTGTAGAAAAGAGCTAAACAAGGAGTATTATTAAAAAACAACATTACCCGACTGCAAAATGTTGTCTATGTCACTCCGGACGTAAAAAGGAACCCAACGACATCTCACTCGTCACAATCGGTCAAGGAGGTATTATAGGAACACAAACATAGTTACATACTCACATATTTACATGCATCCAAAAAACATTACCCTCTATTGGGCAGTCGGGTAAAAAGAATTTGCTTTTGATATTTTTACTAATTGGGCATAATATTCAAATAAAGATTAATTATGTCAGGCGTGTAACGCGTGTAGTCTAAGTTTTATTTAGCAGCCCAGAATTAAGCTGAAACATCGTGACGCTACACTAAATTATTTTCGTAAGCCTTGTACCACAAACCAAAGACATGTTTGTTTGGACTAAGATATTTTGTGTAACGTATTTTGTTTGGACTAAGACATTTTGTGTCTTGTCTATTAGCAAACTCGTATTGAAATGTAGGTCTTCGATAAATGTTTTGTGTGGTGAACAACATTTGTAGTATTGGTGTGTGGTGCGCCTAACTCTACAAATCTGACCTACTGACTAACACTAGGCACGTGCACGGTAATTCAAAGCTACTGATAATCATGAAAATTAAAAGCATGTTCAATAGACAGAATACAAAACCTTGGAAATGCTAGACTCTTACAAATATAATTATATTAATTTTAAAAGCAATACTCAGTTACGAATGTCTTTAGTTACGCAAATCCAAAGATATACTTTTTGGAAACGCAAATTTAAGGCTAGTCTTTCACATATTTGAAGATATTGAATGAATGAGTGGACATTTTAAAATTTAAGTTTATACAGCCAATGCTGTATAGGTTTTCATGCTATTATATTTTATTTTAGCGAAATAGTAGAATAAAAAAACTATTTTTTCCTTCCTCAATAAAATAAAAAATGTTAACATAAAAATTGTTTTAAAACATTGATATCGGTATTCTTAAGATAATTGATTGTTTATATTTAAAATTTCCTCTCTGTTATCTGTAATATTAAAAAATGTTAAAAAAGTGCGAACGAGATAGCTTATTATAGGGCTTTAATGTTATTGATACTTTGATAAGAGAAATGTATATCCACGTACGAAATTGCCAATCTCTTATAGCTCCTTCCATGCGTAATTTTATAAACTTGTATGTTATCTACGCGTTACCGAGTAAATCCAATCTTATTAGATTTGATAAATGAAATTCTTAGCTCTTCTGATTACAGCCAAATTTATTTGGATAAGACCTCGACGTGCTGCTAGTCTCAACAAAGTTATTTGAACGCGTATGACTTCTTCCTGACCTATCAAAGCGAAGGCGCGGCCATGATGACAGCGATGAATGAATGAATGAATGAATATTTTTTATTGTCATACAGTTGCGTTCTTAACAATTACATAATATAAACAAGTTAAGAATGCTTCCATTATGGACTCGTCAACTTGCTACAATTTTTAACAATATTAATATTATTATATTATTATATCACTGTATAATTGTATTATGTGCTTGTTGTCTCCCTCAAAAAATGACAATCTTAGGAGGATTTATCAATTTAATTTTTGAGAAAACTTAAATTCATTTACTGAGATATCACGTGAGCTGTATAGATGCTTCGTCAAAAAGGTCAAGATGGGTGCGCGGGGGCAGATTGGAATTCACAGAAAAGAGGCTGGGAATCGTTCCGAGATTTTCTCATAAAGCTGATATGCTAGCAACAAAGCAATGAAGGAGCGACAAATTCCACCACAGAAGAGAAAAAATTTTTACTAGTAATCGTTTTTTCTCTTCTGTGGTGGAGATATTTTTTTTACTAGTAAATTTTTTTGAAGACTTCTTGTTCAAGTCTGCTATTAGACGTCCACTAATGGACGAAACCTTATCATTATTAAGGAGGTGGTTGCCATAATCTCCATGCTTGGCAGGCGGCTTGGGGATCGCAGAATGTTCACCGTTTACTAAGAAATTTGAATGATGATTAGTAAATATCTGTTCTGGGTGTTCACTGTACATGTTTTTCTTTCTCTTAAATTTTTTGTTGCACACTTTGTGTATTTAGCCAGTGTCCAGTTTCGTAATATTTCAAGTGAAGTAAAGTATTCCACAATTGATATTGGTCTTAGTCATAGACTAAATCAAACAAAGTAAGTCAGTCGAGTCCAAGTCATGCCCCAGTAAAGTGGATACTTTACCGGGGTTTCTATGGAATTTTGGAAACAACACGAATATCATGTTTCACGTCATTATAAGTATTCACCAACACTAAATCCACTGACTCGAATAAAACTTTGGAAAATAATACAATGACACGACATGATTTCTTTACGTTCCCGCCAAAACTCCGTCCATGTCTTTGTGTGTGTTCCGTGGCATCCCTTGTACAGGGAACCCTAGTAAGAAACTATCAACATATCTGTGGCGTACATAGCCTCAAAGCATAAAAACTCTAGCTATAGCTATGTAACATAAAAGTAAACGCTTAAAGTGATTGTCAATCTGTTACATTTCCTGCAGGACCGAATTCTTGCAAGGATACGGTAGATCGGCAGATCAGGATACCTTGCTACCAACTTATCAGCAAAGTTGAGTGGAGGAGCCACTGTGGTATTTTCCAACCAAAATTGACAGCTTCCCGTGGAAACTTTAAGTTCCCTCATTTGGCCATCTCTCGAAAAAAGTGGATCATTCTGTACCAATATCGATTTCCATCGGGTTTGCCGCTCGGCTCATTCTAATTTCGTCCTTGAGCAACTTGCCTACTAAGCCGTCAAATTGCTACAAAAAATATGTTTCAACCCTTTTTCGATGTTTATACAACGTTATTACAACGTAAAAACAACTTTTCGATTGATCGAAAACTTTTGAACCGACATCTTAATATGAGTTGTTTGTAAAGGCCAAATTATATCATACGTTCACGATAAATAAACGATGTATATTTCTTATTTGTATATCTTATGTTCTTGTATCTGGTTCGATATTTTAATTGTTGTTACTACAGACGCGACTACAGACGATTTAACAGGAAGATAGCTCGTACCTACTTCGTTTTCAAGAAAACAGTAGTAGTTTGCACTTAACTGTGATTTTCGGTGCACAACTGTGATTTCCACCTATAGACATCTGCTAAACAAGGGGTGTTGTAGGTGACATTGAAAAAAAAAAATTACCTCGAGACCAACTTTGAAATCGCTAAAAATAAATCAGCTGTTCCATCTTGTAAGGGGTTAGGATATTTAGGCTTTACTACAAGTGGCGCATTGGCATTGGTAATCACCACTAAGCCACTTGCTTATGGAAAATGCCCTAATCCCTTACTGTCGACGATATGTATGGAGCTGATTATTTTACTATGAAAACTGACGTGGTTTTGACACATATTGTTTTAATAAAACGGGAATACTCACGTTAAATTGAGTCGGTTATTCCGACTATAGTTTATAAGTCACACTTAGCATTCCTTGATAAAGGTCACAGAATGTGATCGAAACTATAGTCGGAATAACCGAGTCAATTTAACGTGAGTATTCCCGTTTTATTAAAACAAAAAGCTGATTATTTATTTCAGAGTTACAGAAATGTTCCAAAACTGAAAATTACTCATAATTATAATGATGAGAACAATGATATCAATCTTATCGTAATTCAAACCTGGATCTAATGTTTGGGACTCAAAATACGATTCTTAATATTTAGCTCGCTAGGTTGGTTATTCCTTCGTCTGGGATGACCAACATTTTCCAATAAGAAAAATATATCGTGCTTTGAAATGAGAAATATTGTCAAGTTCAGAAATTGGAATCGGAAAGAATGCTGTTTTAAATCCATTCCGCTCCTGAGTCACATATCTTCAAGATCAATTGTGAAATAAGAGTGTGCATACGAATATTCGTTTTGTCGCCTTCAGTGCAGTATATCACTGTCTACTGTTCTAGTAATTCAGCAATCATTTTGCGTTTCTTTTTATAAAACAAAAAAACAAATTTCTGCCTTTCTTAATATATTAATATTATAATTCTAAATTTAGTTTGAAGGTTAGTGAAATAATTGTGACCTAACAAAAGTTTTACCCTCTAAAATGTTGGATACTATATAAGCTATGCTCATTAATATTTATTTTTGTCTAGAACTAACAGCGTCCCGCGGTTTCACCCGCTATCATAATGGACCCGTAAAAAATAAAAATTGCCTATGTGTTAATCCAGAGTATAAGCTTCCTCCACATCAAATTTCATCCAAATCCATGCAGCCGTTACTGAGTTGAACGGGAACAAACACACCTATATACTTACGCACAACCTTTCGTATTTATAATATTAATATGATATTCTCAAACATGATATTATTCGTATATTATGTGTAGAGCATTCTTCTGGCAAATTTGGCTTCGAAGGTCAAGTCCTTATTTTTTTTTTTAATGGTGAGTAATATTCAAAATAAGAATTAATTATTTTTGTTTCCTCTAATCTCTTTTTCGGACTTAAATCGATGTGCAAAGAGATTTCGTTACATTTTGCGCAAGAGAAGCACAGCGTTTATGTAAGAATTACACAAAAACAGTCTACTTGAGAACATCCTCCATTTTTGAAGGCGGTTAAAAGAACACAATAAAGAAAAACAGATACATGGCATGAAATACAAACAAAGAAGTTGTCCGTGATAACACCTCAAATACCATCCTTGCCGAGAATTGAAGCCGGGATTTAGACACAGAAGGCAGACGCGCTACTACTAACCCTTACTGGTGGTTGAGTTTTTAGTTTCATTTCTTATCCCATACTCAAGTCACAATCGCTACATACATCATTATAATGCAATCCAAACTTTTATAGATCTCGTGTCTTCGAATGAGGGAATTTAAATTCAAAATACAGACCTGCAACTCGTGTTCGTTTCGTCGCTTCTCTCATACATCACTGCTATTGCACACGTCTCCGGGAAGCTTTGTTTAGTCCACTTAAGCGGTTCCGCTCTGCTGACCCGACAGTTCCGCTTCTCTACCTCTCAACCTATATTTTAAAGAAAATTTATGGCCTCCGTAAGTTGAAACTGTGGAAAGGGAAAACTGCTAAAACTCTGAGTACAATAAAAAATGTGGATTGGTTTGTAGTTCTTTTTGACTATATAGGTTTTTACGTGGCTCATGTTATTATCATGAGTTCTGTTTTCTTGCTTTGTCATGGGGAAGTATGTTCTTGTTTTTCACCGACTTCCAAAAAGAGGACTCCCTTGTCGAAAGTTTTTTTTACCTCGGAATTCCGTCATGTATACACCGATTTGCAAAACTCTTTTTTTATTTCAAAAGGATATCAGATTGGTCCCATTTTTATCCTAATGTAATCCTGATAATGGGAAACATGAGGAATTGAGGGAACTCCTGAAATGTTAATGGTACATATATGGCGATTTTGGTATTTTCATCAACAAGTCGAGCATTTGCATTAAAAAAGTATCATTTGGTAAAGTGGAACTGATGAAGAAGACCACAAATGGCCACAGGATTTCCACAGTGGTAAGTATTTTACGGGCGGCGCCAAAATCATCTCGATAGTGCATTTTTTCAGAGTATTCAGAATATTTTATTGAAGTTTTTTTTTGTTAATATGATTAATTGTGTTATCACTGGACGTTACTTTTTTCGGTCTTGCCCCGTAGACGATTTCCCTCTAATTAACCATACCTATAGTGATCCGCTTAGCATATCCATTATTGTGGTCGAGCTCATTACCATTGGTTGGTTCAATTTCCTGCTCGTAAAGTTCAATTAGCACTCTGTTGAATGCTATTTTCTTAACACGTTTTTTTTTTTGCAATTCACCTTTTTAGATACCAATTTACCTAAAAGAGAAGCTGTATGTTCAGCAGTGGACGGCTTCTGGTTGATGACGATCTTGATTGAACGCACAATGTTTGGGATTCGCTGTATATTTTGTTTTGTTAGCTTTTAACTCCATTTAATGCTAGCCTGTCTTCAATGAAACCTCTTTTTTATTCGAGTTCGTTTATTCATTTCGCAGCTAGTATGTCCCTGTTAGTAAGCTATGTGTCTACTGGCTATAAAATTTGCATAATTTTGCCCCTAGAGCTTTTGGCGCGAGAAGTAAGTTTGTTTCTGCAAATTTTATAAGCCTACCGCCTCCGGAGGTTCGACACACGTTTTTTGTGTCGCAGAACTTTAGGTTATTTAGGTGTACAGAATTTTCTGCCTCTTTTACGTTTCTTTTGGGAGTTGAATGAAAAATTAGTGTTCTTGCAGTTTGACAGAAGCGCCGACGAAAATTATTCTGCGCATAAAAAAAGATACGTCAATTTTACACATCCGATGGCATTTTTTTTTTTTTTTTTTTTTTTTAAACGGGTAAAAATTCACAGTTTTTACACATTAACACTCAAAATAACACAAGTAATGGAAAATAATAAAATGACACGACATGATTTCTTCACGTTCCCGCCAAAACTCCCTCCGATGGCATTTCTCTTAACTTTACTATAAATTGAAATATTGCCATTGTTGTCACCGACACCAATTCTTTATAGCTTCAGCCGGTCCGGCACTCGAGAATTCAGGTTATGCAAAGCCCTTTCGCCTTTCATTCTTTGTACTCGCATATTTATTTTCCGCAACGCTACGTTATCTTGTTTTTTGCATAAAATTGCAACAGTTTAAATTACCCTATTTAAATTTCTACGTATTTTAACGCAGTAAATCTCTCTGAGTCCTTTATGCCCCGCCTTTGGGAATGGCTAACACAATTTAACTTGACTTTAGGAAAACAAAGAAAAACACAAACCTGAATAATTTAAAGCCTGCAAAACCCTTGGCCAGGTGACCTCTTCCAATTGAATTATATCTCTTTCTAAATTGCAAATTGTCTCATTAACTTCTTTCGCCTTTGGTTTTACTGTCTTAGGTCTAGTATTGTTAAATTTTATATTGGATTGGAAAAGCTCGTGAATATTTTCTTAAATTGATTCGATTTTGTAAAACTAACAATTCGCTTGTATTTAGTATTCCGTAGCAAATTAAGGAATCCATAAACCTATCACGGTTATTTTATTCAAAGATCAGAACACATACACTTGGTATGCGTATAATATACATATAGATAATTATATTCGCTACAAGAGAAAATGTGAGATTTGGAAACGTATATAATAAACCTTAATAATAATAATTAATAATAAACTTTTATAATAAACTCAGAATACTAGCACACAAGCTGAATTTAGTTTTAAAATTACTACGACTCAAAATCTGTAACTTACGAAATACGCCAACCTAGGTTATGCTTATGTAATGTCAAATAAATTTCGGAAAAAAACAGCAATGCTCGCTAAGAAATTAGATTTTAATTCATTGTAATTTATTTTTAAGTTTGCTACGGAACCTTACCATGAGTGTGTCACGACACGCACTTGGCTATTTTTTCGATATTAACGCTCATATAAACAGGTTACTCAGATTAGTATGCATTACTAACTGAAACAGCAAAACGCTCTAAAAGC
Source organism: Apocheima hispidaria (assembly GCA_947579745.1). Classification (NCBI taxonomy): domain Eukaryota; kingdom Metazoa; phylum Arthropoda; class Insecta; order Lepidoptera; family Geometridae; genus Apocheima; species Apocheima hispidaria. The sequence goes on along the minus strand of OX388153.1, from coordinate 4,011,563 downwards.
AATATTTTTGTGAGCCCATAAATGTTGACGCATTAGTATCTTATTTGTGTGTCCTCTCACTCTCATTGCGATGGTCATGGGAGAAGCCGGGATAACAACTATTTCAATTGCACTAAAATAAATTCTAAAATATCATCAAACTCAAATCCATTATATTGTATTTAAGCAGTAAATACTGAAATGCTCTACAGTAGTTTGTTCCTTGTTGAGTTTCACACATTTAATTCCATATAAAGTGGGTTTGCACTCTCGGTTTTGCATTATATAACGGACCACCGTTCCGCAGGGTTGGTTCGTATTGGCTTGGCATGCTTCCAAACAAAATCTCGGTTTGCCCAAGCTTTGGGATGTCGGTGCACGCATACGGGAGTACAATAATCACTAGATTATAATAATAATAACTCTTTATTGAGAAATCCATATGGAAAAAAAAACATTGAGTTTTAGAATTAAGAATTAAGTCACAACTTATGTTAATTAAGAAAACAAAAAATAATTATACCTAGTTAGGTGGAAATAGCCACCCAACTTTTGTAGGTTGCAGTTATGAAGCTATTATGAAGCTTCGAGCTTTCATGTACAGAATTAGATTATACAATCTAATAATTATAATCAGAGAACATTGAAAGTGCGCTTAAAAAACAAAAAATACATCCATCATCAGCCTGTAGACGTTCACTGCGGAAGAAAGGATCGCCCTTCCTCCCTCAAACTGAACGACTGCTGAACGGCTGAAGAATTACGGAGCCTCTCGTTAATATAAAAACCTTGCCCAGGACTGTGTTCAGTAAGATCTTCTTAAAGTCTTCTAAGACAGGCCTTCTTGGTCCTGGTTACACTTTTTTTTTTTATAAATGCGTTCTTGCGCTTTGAACTTGTTTGAAAATATGAACAGGCAAAATGTAGTATATACCACAAAAAAACAATGCCTGGCATTCCGAGCGCTGATATCAACTTATGTCCCTTTCCGCCATTTTGTCGTCTATTATCAACATCTTTATCTAACGTAGCTCAATTAGTACATACCCCATAGTACAATATCTGGCAGATTATGGCATTACCATCATGATCAGCCAGAAGGCCTCCGCTTTTACATAATGCCAACGTTTGGCAGGTGGCCTGGGGCTCGCAGAACGCTCTCTGTTTGTTAAGAGGACGCTAATTATTAGGCAGAATTCCCGTCCTCCCGTAGTTCTGGTTACAGCTTTAGGAACTACTCGCATCAGGTGTGAACCATGGTTAAATTACTAACATCCTCTCAGACACTTCTTCTAAAAACACACATCCTCATCCTTACTAACTGTCTGTAACGGACGACAACAACGAAGAAATATATTACAACAAAGCAGTAGATATATTTATACAGTACATCTACCATCCTAATCCTTACTAATATTATAAAATTAAAAGTATCTATCTGTCTGTCTCTCTGTCTGGGTGTTTGTCGCGTTATCATTGTAGGTCGCGTTGTCGTTGTAGGTCCACGCGAACGAAGTCGCGGGTAACAGCTAGAACACAATAATTGTCTCGTGTGCAAGATTAGTCCAGCTCAATGTAAACACATAACACAATGTCAATGGTGTATTCAAAGTGTAATATCGCCCATTCTGAGGCGGTAGAGAGCGATATCAAAAGATTAATGACAGTAGGATGGCTCGTGACATCGAAACCAGTGTTTCACTGCACGGCGTAATGAATTCCTCTATTTTGCAACCGCTAAACGTCGACTCTATAACTATAGTGTTAAATTCAACCAAGTAAATGATTGTTCCAAATGAAACTTACCCCTTACAAGAGATTAATTCTAATACTGCCTTTGTCTGGCACTAAGCAAATGACAAAGGTAGCAATAGACTTAATCTTGACGTTTCTGTATTCGGGGGTTAGCTTCTATGCTTGCGAGTCTTATCTTTTGATTATCACAACAGGTTTCACAACAGGTTGACCATTCATTAAAATTATTAAGAAAACAAAAACTTATACTGAAGCTTGAAGCTTATACTGAAATATGATGTAAATATATATCTACTACTAGCTCTTACCCGCGACTTCGTTAGCAAAAAAAAGTAGCCCATGTCCGTCTCCGACCCTTACGCTATATCTATGCAAAAATTCAGCGTGATCCGTTCAGCCGTTTATCCGTGATAACTATATCTTTAGCCGTGATAACGCGACAAACACCCATACTGACAGAGAGACAGAGTTACATTTAGAATTTATAATATTGATTAGGATTAGGAAGATAGGTTTTAAAGTAAAATTTTTAAGTAGGAGATTCTTAAGTTTATTTTATATAGGTATCTATTTAGTGGTTGTCGTTATTTAATAAAAGTTACATTCATAAAATGTAAATCCATTATTGGCAGTCAGTTTGACTTTAAGCCTAATGTAATTATTTTGAGAGATGTGATTTTTTTTGTAAAATAAATAAAAATAGATGTACTGTATAAATATATCTAATAATTGGTATATATTTGTTTAAGTGTCTAATATTTTCGATCGCAATATCTAAACCACATTTCATTCTGAAATCAAATCGCTCGTTACAACTTTCAACGTCACGAGTCTTGCAATGAAAGAAAGCAATCAGTGGAGATGAGCTGATTCATCCCAGGAATTCCAACTTTAATAATCTCAACGTGACTCGAGTCTTATCCCGAGCCAATTACAGAAATACGAGGTTTCTTAACCTACTTTATATTTTAGTTTATGGGTTATTAATATTAGCAAGTTTTCAATTTATCCTTCTTAGTCTACATAAATGAAGATCTTCAAATGTCTCTGCCATCTTCAAACCAAAGTTTGAAGGTTAGTAGCAAAACCTCTAAAGCTTATGCTGCATTTTGAAGTCGCTTATGGTGTAGTCACAGATCACACCCTAGATTCTACTCGAAGCGCACCAGGCATCGGCCTAAATATACTTATAAGAAATTACTCTGATTGGCTGATTGTTAGGCGGGGTATGCGTAACCTTGTGATAGCCAATGAGAACGCTTGGTCGCACTACCTGCGACCCGCGCCTTCCTGAAACTTAGGTGACTTTTTGAGGAACAACGAATCTCGTAACGCGGTATCTAGTGTGATCTGTGGGTGTAGTACAGTCCACTTATTGATGTCATTGGGAAGTAAAATGTAACAAAGTAAGTACGTATGGTGTAGTACAGTCCTTACTTATTGATAATATCAATAAGAACCACCTCCGAATCTCAGCATGAGGTTATATGGTTCTGCTACTAACCTACAAACTTCGATTCGAAGATAGTACATTAATTTGAAGACTATGTACCATTTTTCTGGAGTATGTGTAATTAAATGAAAACTTATTTATCCAGCTATGATGAATATTTCATCCAGCTATTTTAGTCTCGGACGTGTTGAGCTTATCCTTCTACGAATTCCACACCAAAGCAGTAAAAAAAATACTTTAGAAAAAATACTTTTCTATAATTGAGCTCAATGTTTTCTATTCTTTGTATCGTATATCGTTGCCTTACATCTTGTAAAGTCTGACAAACATGTCAGTAATTTTGTAAAGAGGCTTGACAAAAATACTGATGAGAGAAAGATAATTCGCTTTTATAGTCATTCGTCTTTGTAGCTCTGTTTTATTCACACCATTTAACAATTAAACCCCAACTAACGAGTGCACTGAGGCTGTTCCTAAAATACCACACCAAGTTTCTTCGCATGCTACATTTAGAACTAGTTCTTAAGAGTTTTAAGTGCCCACATACAAAGCCAAACAATCTCTTCAGCTCGCGCTTTGAAGCGAGCTTAGCGCATGCTTAGGGTTGCCATCTATCTCGTTTTACCCGGATGTACCCTACGTTGCCGGTCGTCTGGGGAAAACTGTGACACTTTTGTGTCAAGAGAAAAAAATCAGTTTTTTTACTACACACAACACAAATTACAATCTATACAAAGCATATCTAGTCGAATTGAAACCGTCTTCCCTTCCTTATTATTCTTATTTCACTTTTAGATTTTCATAGACGCTACAACTCAATTTTAATGAGGTCTTTGTAACAGTAAGACTTGACGCCTGGGCAGTGATGAGAGGTTGTTGAGGGAATAAAAATCTAGCTGATCTATATATATCCTTCAATAGCAAAATAAAAATAAAAATGTAGTAAAACCTCCGATTATTGCGAAATAAAGGCTAATAACATTCAACAAAAACACCATCCCCCAATTGCAATGTATGTGGCGTCATTGAAGACACTCTACACACTTTGATGGAATGTGTGCGGAACGAGGCCTTTAGAGACTATGGTTTAATCGGAGCGATATTACTGACGTCGGATTTTGTAACTGCATTCTGGCCAGCCCGAGTTCGACAAAGCCAAAGTTTTATATACGTTAGTGGAAATAGACCTAAAAAGATAATTTTCTGTTTTTATTTATTTAGTCTATATATATTTGTTGTGTACAGTGTGAATCACAGGGCGATGTGGTCGCTGAGCGACAAAGCTAAAATAAATAATAAAAAAATAAAATAAAATAAAAAAACTTTCAACGGCTCGCTTTTTTTAATAAAACATAAACACTGCAATTAAACATGCTTTCAATGATCCTGTGTTTCTGGTTGAAGACCATCATTCACAGTGAAATTACATTGTGTAAAGTAATTTAATATCTCAGGCGACGACCGCAATGCATTGCCTTGTATGGATTTGAACTTTCGAAGTTCCTGGCACCAAACGGTGGGAAAGCGTGATACTTACCATCAGGAGAGTGACTTCCTCGTTTCGACACACAGTTGTATAAAAATATTTTAGTTACTTTTGGCAGCACAGCAGATACAAAAACACACCCCCAGACACAAGTAGGCTTTAAATTCATTAAAAAAAAAATTAAAAAAAATTACTAGTCCTTTGGCAGTGGGAGGATTTCCGCCTTCAGAACTGTAGGTGTGGGTTCGATTCCTACCCAGAACAAATATTTGTGTGATGAACATCGATGTTTTTCTTTGTTTGGGTGTTTCTATGTACTCTATGTATGTATTTACTAAAAAAAATAGTTTTTGTATTCTATCAGTTATCTAGTTCCACAGATCAGACTAGATACCGCATTACGAGATTTGTTGTTCCTACCAAAAGTCACCAAAGTTTGAGGAAGGCGCGGGTCGCGGGGAGTGCGACCGAGCGTTCTCATTGGCTATTTCAAGGTCACGCCTACTCGCGCCTAACAATCAACCAATCAGAGTAATTTCTTATAAGTTTATTTGGACTGATGCGTGGTGCGTTTCAAGCGTCCTGAATGCAGAATCTTGGGCGTGATCTGTGTCTAGTTCCCATAGTAAAAGCTTACTTAGTTTGGGGCTAGATGGCGCTGCGCGTGAAAAACGTCCACCAATATCATTATTATAACTAAAATTGTAATGTCATATCTTTTGGTACGCTGTGCTTCTTTCTCTCGTTTTCTTCTGTACTTTCATTGTCAAATATTCTACTCGTTTATCTTTTCAGGCTTTGTATTACGCCGCAGCCCTACGCATGTCTAAAGTGGTCCCATTGTGACAACCTTTGCATAGCAAGGACAGTGCGAAAACAAATGTGGACGTGCTGTAAAGTAGTAATATTATATGAGCCCGAAGATGTTTGGTTTCGGAAAGGAAGCATGTTTTGGTTGCTTAACGCTATTTGGTTAGGCGATGTTGTAGTACCGACTTAAGGACTTGTTTATTTGTTAACTTCACTTAACTTCTAATGTTAAGGCGCAGTGACTGTTTTTGGTGACGGCGGAAAATCTCCGGCTGCATAGGGGTGCAGTTGGATTTTTATGAACTATACCTACCATCTTAAAACTCCTCGGTGGCCTGCCTCTGTGCCTTAAAAGAAGGAACCGGTATCTCCATAAGAACGCACTTATGCCACATAGCACGTTGCCTAAGGCAACATTTCCGGTAGTTTTTGTACTTACTATTACCTCAACAGTAGTTTTTAATATGTGCCCAACTTAAGATAGACTCTCTGCATAAATTGAATGCTATATGTGAAAATAACAGATAGTGATAATATTTTTAAGTTAAAATTAAAATTGAAATTATTATTGTTATGGAAATTATTATTATATTTTATATTGTTTTATGATGCTGACATTTGTGATTATTTTTAATTTTATGTTATTTTATTATTAATAATATACATATTGTAATTATACTTGACATTCATAAGTGTACAGTTTGTACCCACATTTGAGAATAAATGAAATGTAATTGAAGGAAAGAAACAAGTTTTTTTTGCATATTTCTCTTGTCCTTCGCCAAAATAATAACATGGATACTGCTATAAAACATCGGCAATGGTATTCTAAAGGTGCTAAATGATCAAGTTTTTTTTAATCTCACTCTGTATTTTTTATATTTAAAAATGTTGAAAGAGTGCGAAAGATAGCTGAATCACCGGAGACCTTAAGGGCCTTTAAGTGGAATGATAGATAGATAGATATATAGATTAACTCTTTATTGTTCACACAAAATTTTACATAATTTATAAACAGGCTTTAAAAGTAGTGTAACAACTGACGGACTCATCGCTGAAAGGGATCTCTTCCAGGCAACCATAGGATGGAGAGGATTCATAGAAGAGGTAGAATACGTGATAATTTTTACCTCGCAAAAACTTGATTAATTGTTGATTTACTTTTAAAATATGCTTTTCGTGTATTCCTAAACAAGTATCTTAAAAACTTAAAACACGCAACGAGAAACCGCCTTATTTTTGGTCCGCTAAATGCAACCCTACATAATGTATAAATTAAGTGAGTAATGTATCTCTAATCATTGGCTGCAATAACATACGTGCTCGCATTTCAGTAGCTACCTCGTTTTATGTTTTTTTTTCCAGTTACAAGAGTTCATATTTCTCTAGTCGTGACGTAAAGGCGTTTTTATGATAATTCTGCCTCTTAGCATCTACATAATTTTTCGAACTCTCCTCGGTAATAATATTTCATATCAATATTATCGCCCCTATATCAAACTATAGCACTGGCCCAACTTATGTTTTGAAACTCCGAAATTGGAAGTACGAATGTGCCCAAAAAGAAAAGTCTAGCTTGAAAACTAATGAAACTATCTAAAAAGTTCTGACAGAGTCATTTACATCGCGTCTGCGATTTGCATGAGTTATAGTCCTGTCTTGATCTCCGCTCTTAAAGTTTTGGGGCCGAGTCGGCCGAACCCCTTCATTTATTTACTTGCGGAATTCACTTAGCTTTGCGTGTAAAGCGAACGTGACTTCGAATTTTTCTTGTTTTTCTTTGCAATGTTAAGAAGTTCAGATCTGCTGTTTGAAAACAATAATACAGTTCAGTGGGAATACAATCCCCACTCTAACAGAACAGTACTAACCCCGGGATTCTGAAACGTTTGTTAACTTTGACGACATTCACGCTTGTCCATAATAGTTCACTGTTCAGTTAGTTCACTGTTGTTCACTGTTGTTGGCTGTTGTTCACTGTTGTTGTTGTTGTTGTTGCCGCGCATGGTTTTGAACTGTTACAAAACCATGCGCTGCAATGCATTGCGCTCGTCACCCTGATTGAGATGTTAAATCTCTTTATGCTCAGTAATTGTACTGGACACATTGCCCTTCAATCAAGACAGTAATGTTTGCACACTACTGCTTGCATGTTAAAGACACAAGTTTAAGAAATTAGAATGTTAAAAGTCGCCCACTCTCTAGTAAATCCCAAGAACTACCAAAAATACTAGTATTTAGGTATGTGACCTACAAAGTGCCAATGTCTATGCCCAGAAGGTATTAGAAACTTCCGAATGTCTGCGTCCGCAAGCATCTGGTGACGATCTGACAAAACCTCGGCGATTCCGACATAATTTATTGCTTTTATAACAGACTAACGTATTTTTTTTAATAAAACGGGAATACTCACGTTAAATTGAGTCGGTTATTCCGACTATAGTTTCGATCTCATTAGGCGACCTTTATCAAGGAGTACTATAAATGTGACGCGCGCGCGACCTCGTTTGCCTGGCTGGTTATATGAAAACAAATTGTCAAAACCACGTCAAAGTTCTCATAGTAGACTAACGCAGATAAGCAAGGGCCGGGCCACGGGAACCTTGTAATGGTATCAGGTAAACTCATTGGTAAATAAACCCAGTCACAAGCTGACTTCGTTGGTAAGCGGTCGTCGTAGAGAACGAATCGATAGATTTTGACAGATAGCGTAAATTTTCGGTTGGACATACCCTTACTTTCCAAATTTTTGACTTATTAAGTTGCTATCTACCACGCAGGGTTAATTCTAGTAGAAAGGTATAGTCTAGCTGACACTGGCTGATTGACTTGATCTTTATTGACTTTGTCATAACATTACACAAAGAGATATCCTTCTCGAAACATCTACTTGACTGTGACTTACTTTGTTTGACTTAGACTATGACTGAAACTTGTTTCTAGTGTGAATTATTTTACTCCACTTGAAATAAACTAGACACTGGCTAAATAAACAAAGAGGGAGCGCAAAATTTAATAGAAAAAATCATTGTTACAGATTTTTATAAAAGAAAACAAACAATTAAATGTTTCTCCGGAATATCAATACCACGTTAAGTTGGAATTTAATTAAAGCTTTCATGTACTTTTTAGATTAAAATTCAATGAAAGGGCCGAAGTTCGAAAAAAAATGCTTACCTGCCATGGAATTTCTTGCTTTATTTTCCAATTTATTCGTAAGTTTATAATAAAATCGAGTACCGAGAAAAACTGGAATCGGTGCGATTATTTCCGGTTTTTATCCGGAACATAACCGGATTTTTGCTAAAGCCTCTTCTGTAAGCATTACGCAAACAGCTTTAGGAGCCATGGAATCACCCGGATAAATTGCACCTTATTTTAGGCGGTATTTAGTTAAATGTCTCTCCTGTTACGCTACACTTATTAGATGGTAGGAAGGTAGCATTTCCCATACACAAGTTTTATTTTATTTTTTATTCTTGTATATTGTGAGAAGAGAACCGAGGCAAGGAATGAAAGATTTGATTATATCCGGCATTGCGATAAATAAGGTTGTAGATCGGCATTATCAGTCTATCATCTGCCTTCTCTCAGAGAGAGAGAGAGGATGGGCCATAATCCACCATGCACCCATAATCCACCATGCACCTAGTGCATGTTGGTGAATGGAACAAAATATTCATTTACCTTTATATATACATGCTTACAATAAAATATACCAAAATTATTTGGCGAATGGTTTGTTAAGTCTTTGAACTTTTGAGGTTCTTGGACATCCCGGTTTCCTCACGGTGTCTTATTTTATTGTTTTTGAACGATGGCATCGTAAACTGCACGTAATTTATTTAAGTACTATGGATTATGGCAACCCTCCCCCCAATATGGGAGGAGGCTTCATCCAGCAGTGGAAGTCTAAAAGCTGAATAATAATTATTTTGAAAAATGTTGATGTCCCATTTATGGTCATAGGAAAATTATTAATTTCACACGTTGTTTTAAACTGTTATACGGAAAGTGATGAGGTTTCTTTTGTTTAGCAACCTTTATTTGATTTATCGTTAGCTATAAATAGTGGTGACCCTTTTGCATGAGCCTTCAAAGGGATACCGTGTGGTTTATATCCTCTGCCGTTAAAACTTTGTTTTTCGCTTGGTATTTATGTTTTCGTATCAAACGACATGAAAGCCTTTGACATGGTTCGCAAACACATTAATAAATCTCCGGAACTGCCTCGTTTGCTCCGACCATTCACTTGGTTAATTCGTTTAACTGTATATTTTCTTCCGTACCAATTCCGCCAAGGTTGCATTGATTGAATCTCGCCGAATCTCACCTAATCCAAAGCTTTAGGTAGAGTCACTATTACATTGTTATTCACAAAACGATCGCTTTTAATCACGAGTAAGAAAACTTCTAATAAATTTTAACGCTCTCAGAATTGGGGGTCATTTTCGGGATCGCTGTCTTCTTAATATTTATTGCTGTTATAAAAGTAATTTGATTCTTCGTTTATGCCTTCTTTCTATATATTTCACGATGAAATGTTCCAGGTAAAAAGTCCTGAAGCTAACATAATAAAGTAGATCAAACACATTCGAGCACGTACATATATTTTACGTCAAAAAGTTACGAATGTACCGCGCTTATGCATGTATCTGATACTTATCTAGAGTATATTCGCGATTTATGGTAACACTTCCTCAGAACTCGCGCATACTAAACCGAAGCGGTTACCCCTTCCCCTTCCAGTGTTGCCAGCACTGTAAATTGCCGAATTACGGTACGGTGCACGCAAAATTTTACCTCGCGTAAATGGCTGACAATTACACAGCCTATTGTATTGAGTGGCGCTGAAATTGGCTCCGAAATTAGATACATTATTACGTTTTCTGTTTTGAAAACTTTCGTGCGAGGATCGGACAAACTAGTAGATTGTTTTCATACAACCGTAGTAGTAAATATTTTCAGAAACTAATAATTTGGTTTTGACTTGTGTTATTTCGAATGTTAATGTGTAAAAACAGTGAATTTTTACTTGTTAAGGTGCAACGTTTCGCTCAGCGCGGCAAATTCAAATTTTCTTGCGTTTTCTGACAATTACAGCTTAATTACTCATCGAGGGTTCATGAAAACGAATTTTGCGCCAATAAACAGGACATATCAAGAAATTACGGCTAAAATGATCACCTAGATAATATTGATTTAGCTACGAATCTCAATAAGCTGATTTTTAGCTTGGTGTTTGGTTTAGTGAGAAGTCTACTTATACTAGCTTTCATCTTGATTTTGTGGCTGGTGTAATTTCTTGATATAACTTATTTATTATCGCAAAATTCATTTTCATGAACCTACGATGAGTAATTAAATTGTATTTGACAAAAAACGCAAGAAAAATTGAATTTGCCGCGCTGAGCGAAACGTTGTACCTTAAGTGCTTGTTAACCATTCACCAACACTTGTGGATACAAGTGTTGGTGAATGGTGTAATGTCGTGAACGTCAATTTTCATGTTGTTTCCAAAACTTCATAGAAGGTTCTAGTAAAGTTTTCACCACTTTACTGGGCCATGACTTGGACTTGACCGTGACTTGCTTTGCTCGCCTTTGACTGTGACTATGACTTGTTTGATAATATTACAAAACTTGAAAATATATAAGTATACTTGACACTGGCAAATGCATAAGACGTGCGACGCCAAAATCCTCTTAGGAGAAGAAAAAAAAAATGTTTTCGATGAAACTTTATAATGTATGCTTGCTTAAATTGGAAATATAAGTGCTCTCAACTATGTAACAATTTATGAAAAAAATACCTAACTATTTTCTCGCGTTTTAAAAAAAAAGTACCTACCTATGTTGTTACAAGAATTTTTATTGAAAAGTAATAGTGGTAATGCTATGGCTTCATTTTTAGAATTTTAATATACATTTCATCAAAATTGGACAAGTAATTTCTGAAAAATGTATCTGAGTATGTTTGTATAAAAATGACACTGTCTGGGCACTTCTTCGTGATATATGATGAAAGATAGTCATAACCTATAACAAAATTCTACTACATCTGTTGGTTATGGCATGTTTCTGATGAATAGATACGTTTCACCATTGAGAGGGTTTGGACATTACTCAACGTGACAATGTTGGGTTAGTGGTTCTATCCGAGCCTAATGTTCACGTTGAAATATTTCGTGTATTTTCGTCACTATTGTTATTAACCGAATGGCGGTTTATAGAGTCGTGCCACATTTCACTCGCGCGTTTACAAAATTTGTAAATAAAGTGTGCATTTCTAAAAACTATATTATGTTAACGCAGCGTATCGGCTAGGGTTGCCAGATGGTCGGGATTATGTCTGGAACTCCCCAAATTTCATATGATGTCCAGAATACCGACAAAATGTGTTAATAATTAATCAATAGTTTGAATAATCTGCCCGCACATCGTATGCGTGCGCAGGAAAAAAAGCGCAATGCTGAGCTAGTAATAAGGCTACATAATAATAATAATAATAATATTGTCCAGGTTTTTCGGTTTTCCGATCTGGCAACCATTATGGTTGCCAGATCCGTCAACCGACGACGTTGTGAAATTCGCGGGCATCAGGTGGATGCAAATGGTAGACTCTTAGGGGCCATTGTTCAGCAGTGGACGTCTTATGGCTGTTGACGATGGAAATTAAGAAACATTTTAAAGAAATTTTAGAATACCATAAATATTTAAAAAAAAAAACAACTTAGATTAAGGTTTATCCAAGCCATTGACACCAAAAACAAAGATTTTGTTAGGATTTAGGGGTGATAAAAGACTACCCCATAAAAAAATTATCAAAAAGTTAGGAAAATTCACTAACTCTTTCTATTATATGTAAAACAGAGCGACAGCTATACAATTTCAAATATCGAATGCGTCAAAAAGGACTATCCTCTTAACTGGTACAATTTATAGGCGAGCTGTTTACTCGTCGTATAAACCTGGTCCTGATGTTTACAGATATTCTTTTTATCCTTTTGTTCCATCCGTACGCTCAAAACAACTTCATATATTATTCCCGGGAGATAAGCGACGACCTTGAGCGGGATATTTGGCGAAGTTTTATGAACCCCAGGTCGCCATGTTGTCAAATACGTGAGTGAAAAAAGTACTTGTAAGAGAAAAAGGAGATAATATGCAAATATTTTCAGACAAAAAAAGCTGAGGCTTAAAATGTAGGGATCAGAAATTACGTCTTCGAATTGGTTGAAGCTTTTATGAATAGTGTATACAATACAATATAACTTTATTATACACCAAAAGACAATTAAACTTAAATATAAACAATAATAGAAAACCGGTAGTATAATGGGCGGCCTTATCGCCTAAAGCGATTTCTTCCAGACAACCTTGGGATGGACAAAATTATGAATGAAAACAATACGGTCGGTAGTGTAGACATCTACTTAAAATATATATAATATTATCTATGAAAATACATGCATAGTCCTAATACTTACATAGAAATACATATAATAATTACACACTATATATAAATACTATAAAACTCACAATAGACTTTACATAATAATACATACGTACCAATTAACTTAAAGATAGTGTTTGTAAACGAGGTTGTTAAAAACCGCCGCTGCCACCGTATATCGCCGTGTTGTCCGTACAAAATGCGTAGTCGAAAAGCGTACTTCTAAATGTTATCCGATTTCGATGTTATTTTTATATTTTATCTACGCCGTGAAAAACTATGCTTGTATGTTTAATTATTTTTTTAAATTCGCAATATCTTCGCTGTTATAAGCCAGTTCCAGCCCAGGTTCGAACCCGGGCTGGCTTATACCGAGCCACTGAAACTCCCTAACTATAAGTATTTCACGGATGGCGCCAAGATAATCTCCATTATGTTAGTTAGGCGACTATGACGAAGCAAATTTAAATAAATGGTTCTGACGAAGTCTTTTTTTAAATATTAAAATTATAAAGACTGGTATACTTATGAACATCAAAATTGGAGCAATTCCCCATGCTGCTACTGGGTTTTCCTATTAAGGATCTGCATTCGTTGAGCTGTCACCAGCTGTCACAACTCCACTGCACCGTCCATTTTAATATCCAGGATTTAGGCTGGGTTGCACCATTAACAGTTAACTTTATACTACAGTCATAACTGCAGGTAAAACTCCCGTTAACCAACAAATAAAATTGCACCATTTAACTATGGTCAAAAGTCGCGGGCAACCGGTGGATGCAAGTGGCACGTTGTCGGGGGGAGGCCTATGTTCAGCATGGACGTCTTCTGGCTGATGATGATAACAGTAATTTTAACTCGGATTATGGTGCAACCCAGCCTCACTGTCTAGGTGAATGTGCTTGTTTATTATTTTATCGCAGTGACAGACATTTCTGATACAATCCATGTTCGCCGGATGTGTTGTTACTTTGTTGGATTTTATTATTATCTGGTTTTACTTCTTTGTTTATTTGCTGGTTATTGTGGGGCGATATTTACACAGTTGTTGTTGTGTTACTTGATTTGTTTGTGTTGGTTTCTTCTTGATGTGTTCGTGGTTTTACCAATATATTGAAGTTATCTGTTATGTTTGACCAACATTTTCAAGTCATACGTTGTTTTACAACCAAATCTACACAAAAACAAAGGAAATCTACACGAGAAGAACAGCAATCTCATACAAAAAAGTGTATCCCCGAAAAATCCGCTTAAAACTAGACGGCGCTTACGTATTTAGTCAGCTAATGTTCAAACCGATATAAGAGCCGAAGAAAATATGGTTAATATAGAACCATGGTATTAGTATATTTCAGCTATTTAAAGGTTTCGTTCAAATAAGATTGCAATATACGACGTAAAAAAAATGTGTCCAAAAATAATGTTTTCAAGCGAGCCTATAGCGAGTTTTGCAAATAAAATATAAAATTATTAATTTTGCTGATAATATTAATGCAAAACAAAAACAAGTCATTTATTTTTTCTGTATCAAGCTTAAATTTCTACTTCAAATCAAGTAGAAATTGTGACGATCATGACGCAGATTAAAGCACTAGCGACATCTTACGTCCTTATCAGTAGGTACTACAATCGAGCTAAGCATCTTTCTGTGGACATTAGCACTCTTAGTATAATTTATCTATGGTTTTACTAATCGTTTCAAGCTATAGCGATCATAGCTCGATCGTTAGTACGTTCGGATCTCACGCTACAAAGCGTGGGTTCAGATCCCAACAGTGAGCTTCATCTACCTGTAAAGGAAAACATCGGGAGAAGACCTAAATTAAACAACGTGCATGGTATATTTCCTCGTAGTCGGCTGGCTTGCTGCCATCGTCATTTGAAAATATGTCGCGAAGAATCTATAGGTTGTTCCGGCAGCCTCATTTGAGAGCCAGCTCCTATTCCAGGATTGTAGTAGTCAAAGGCCTAGCAGGCCAATCAAAAAATAAAAACAAGTAATATTATTAAAATAAGAAAATACTCGAGCACAAAATGTAGTCTATGTCACTCCGGACGTAAAGGGGAATGTAACGACACCTCAGTCTTCAAAATCGGTTAAGCCGTTTAGGCTACAGAAGGTACTATAGCAACACACACATGTACTTACATAGTTACTTACCATACTCGCATACTAAATCATTTATATACACATATACATTTATATAAACATACACCATAGAACATTACCCTCCTTCATGGGCGGTCGGGTAATGAGTAATTGCGGTCAATTTTCATTCAGCTCGTGCATAATAAACTATTTGTCTTTCATTTTCAGTCTAAATGTCTTAATAAATTAAGTGAGACAAATAAGTAAAGTTTTGTTCATGACTCGTGTATTTCAATCATTGAAAATTTAGTAACTAAAAAAAAACATTCGATTATTCGTAAGAATATTTAATCATACAACAATTACTAGGGATGTCCCCTAATAAATTGTCCCTAAACTGCCACAAAATTAAGGCTCGTGTCTGTCGTCAAACTAAGTGCTAACATAAAACAACAAAAGTGGCCCTTTCCTTTAAGGGATAAGGGCCTGAAACCGCAAGGTAGCGAGGGGTTATTTATCGCTAATATTTTATGCTGAACCAAGGGCAACTTATACAGGGTGTAAGGTGAGAGATAGATCAGCGACAGTTTGTATATAAAGGACCTTAAGGCCGCTTACAAACAAAACGTCTCTTTCGCTCGCAAAAACACCTATTTTAATTATACACAATTACTGAGGATGGTATTGTTTTTTTTTGTTACATTTTGTTGATTACAATATTCAGTCTGTATTAGTCAAATCTTCAAATAAATTTAAGCATATTGCATATTTTAATAACTGAGCAATAGAGAAATGAACATGAGAATTAATTTAGGAAACTCAAATCCAAAGTAATTTAATATTAAATGTGCGAGCGAGATAGAACTAAATTCGGTTTTCTGCTCTTGATACTCCTCGATTTGACTATGGAACAAAGCTCGAAATTGGAAAAAACAGCTTTTCCTCACATTTTCTTAAAGTTTCAATGAGTGTTTCTATTGATTAGCAATGTTTGCTGTTATTTGTTTGTTGGTTGTTATTTTTGGCTTGACAATATATTTTAATCGATGTGATTTCATATCTTTTAACAGCCACCCATCTCGTCATACATATCGCTGCTTACATCCTGTACAGGCACGGGCCCAACAGTTGCCCTTAGCTGTAATCGGCAATAGATGGATATCTCTAATTCCAACCTAGCGTACTTTTGTCTTAATCCAGGATTTGGAGAGAGTTATGGCTAGGATGTATACAATCGTATTG
The DNA here is from genome assembly GCA_947579745.1 of Apocheima hispidaria. Lineage (NCBI taxonomy): Eukaryota > Metazoa > Arthropoda > Insecta > Lepidoptera > Geometridae > Apocheima > Apocheima hispidaria. The sequence goes on along the minus strand of OX388153.1, from coordinate 3,995,294 downwards.
TCAAATGTTATCTTACGAGTCCTAAGCCCTCTAGACCTAACAGATGGACAAAGAATGCAGGGGGCTTTACTGTTGTTGTTCTTGGAGCGTTATTGTTCAGGTGATATTTTGCGGAAGTTTATTTTCAATATCTCTTTCAAAATACCGTTTTTATAATTTAATGTTTCTTATCAGGATTTAATAACGCTAAAACAATGTTTTTTAATTTATATACCTCGAAGTTTCGGCCATGTTTCAGTCGCCGTGGTCACGAGCTGACTCAACCGTTTCTATGCCGAAATAGCGTTAAACAATGCCTAATTGGTAGTGGTAAGGCTCTTCTGCAGAGTCCGCCTGGGGAAGTACCACACCTTTGCCAGTTATTCAACCGTCAAGCAGTAGTGTGCAAACATTACTGTGTTCCGGATTGAAGGGCAATGTTTCCAGCGTAATTACTGGGCACAGAGATTTAACATCTATTAATATCTCAGGGTGACGAGCGCAGTGCATTGCCGCGCATGGTTTTGAACTGTTGAGGTTCAAAATGCTGGGTGGCACTGAACTGTTATGAGCAAGCGTGAAGCTTAACATCACGAGCGCCTTGCTCGTGTCGCCACTAAATTAAATAAAAAAAAAAAAACTTCTCCATGATTTGTTTTACTTTTCTCGAGTATATCGAGCCAATTTCACGGTACAGTAATTCATTACAGTACCGTGAAATACTATAAATAAATTACTGACTGTAATCACAGACTGTGTTCGAGAAAAAAAAAAAACCTAACGTTTAGGTGTGCAGCATTTTTAGGGTTGCGCATTTCCATACAGGGAACCCTTACAGGTTCATCATGTCCGTCTGTCTGTTCGAATCCATTCCAGTACAAGTATGAAATTTTGCATATTTTTATAAATGCGAAAGTTTGTGTGTAAGTGTGTAGGTAGGTAAGTATGTAAGTGTATTTGTTCCCGTAGACCTCTGTAACGGCTGGACGGATTTGTGTATATGGTATGGAGGTAGCTTATTCCCTGGAATATAATACATAGGCTACTTTATACCCTGAAAAATTTAACCGTTCCTGTAGAATAGCGGGTGAAACCGCGGGTCGCAGCTAGTAATAAATATACGACACATAACTACATCAAAATATCGTTAACTAAATATTCAAACAAACCGTGATAAACACCCACCCCACCCAACTACTAATTTTAATGTAAAGTCAGTATTTGTAAACACAACATACACCACATATACAACAAAGCGAACTGTTAAATCAAAATTATAAATCATGACATGAAAAACACATTAAACTCGATTGATGACATCGTATTCACGGCAAAACACGGAATGTTCATCCACCATGGCAATTATGGGTGTTTCGATCTCATGTTAATGTCAAAAGCCATTTCAAAGGGGGTGTTAAAAAGGCATTAATGTTAATCAACGCATCAAAGTCGACTCCCGTTTGATAAATCTTCATGTAACCGCTCCACAAAAACAATTTTACATAGACTACAATAATTTGCGAATGCTGATTTGGTATTCGTTTTTGAAAAAATAATGCAATGGTGGCTCCTAAAGTACAATATTAATGTGAAGGAAATTGTCTTCCTAACCGTCGCACCACCGGTGTGACAGAGCAGTGTGAAGGTTAGTCGGTGACGATAATAATTATGAAAATAAAATAAAAACAATTTGCGACATGTAGCCTTTGTAACTACAGGCATAACGAGGAATCCAAAAACACCTCACGTCACAATCCAATAAGCTACAGGAGGAGGAAAACACACATGCATACACTCCAAAAGCATTATCGTATACCTACTTTTTTTTTCTTCTATCGCTTGCAGTTTTATTCGTCGTTTATTTTTGCGGTCATGCTTACGACTCGTCGCTATTCCTTGCGTTCTATACGATTACAATCCTCGCTGACGTGTCCCTTTACTCCAATTAATCCGGAATACCACAGTCGGGCGTCAGCACTTGACAAACCGAAATAGTCAGCGTCTGCACCGGCCCGATATGCGCATGTCGTGTCCGAATTAACTTAGCCATGTGTCCAATTCAATTTGGAATTCCGAGGTGAAATGCTCAAGATGAAGCAAGTTACAATAGCTTACAATATCTTTGTGTTGGAGTTATCAGAGAGGTAGCCTAATCTCTTAAACGTAAGCCTAATCCTAAGACTATTTTTTTTATAAAACTCTGAACATGGTACCTATAATATAATTATGTCGTGTTATTATATTTTGCAAGTACCTTTTGCCTTTGGCCCAAGTAAGAGAATTTTAAAGATTTGAAAGCTTCAGCCGCTGTCAGTCTGTGAAAAGTACGAGACGTACGTTCGAATGTTAAATGGTTCGAGAGCAACTGATCAATACATGTGTCCCTTTTTCTCTCGTACAAATATACAATACATACTTTTAATTACGTATACGTCTATGTTCGATTGTTTTGACTTGTTGTTTTTAAGGAAGTTGTGTGGTTAGGGCCCGTCCATTAATTTTACTTTATTTTTTAAGCCTGTAAACTTCGAAAAGAATTTTTGGTAAAGTTAATTATCTGGTCGTATTTGGCTACGTGTCAGTTTCACGGCATCAAGTAATTTAATAAAAATAATTTGGTTTGTTCTGCTTCGAGACGAAATCACGACAAATTAATGCTGGGTGAAAAACTTGTCAAGAACTTAGGTCAATGTTACTGAAATTATTACTGATAGTGTTACTAACATTATGAATATTATTATTTTATTCTCTCAGAATAAACTTCAAGTACTTTCAATATTTCTTTTCATTAATCGAGAGAGATGACTTGATGACTGATTAGGCTATGGGAATGCAACTAATTGTTTTGTGAGACTGATTTGGTGTATTTGAAAGTTTTCCAAACAATATAATATCAGTATCTGGCAAAACAAGATAAGAATATGAGTGTATCACTTTTGACAATCGGTTTCTTAGGAGTACCAACTTCTTCGTAAATTTTTAATAGATCTTAGGGAATGATTGTAACACAGGAATGGAATATCTTCTTTGCCAGCTGTGTGGCATTTTTTTCTTTTCAGGTAGCTGATTGTGAAACTCAGTTGCCATGTCGGCCGGAGGAAATCTAGCGTCGATTGATATTCCCAATCAAACACGATCGTTGTGTCGGAAAGCTTTCGAAAGCCCTTCAGAGCTTTCTTCAAAAGAAATCAGATACAATTTGATATAAATCAACATCGAGTTTTTCTCATCTTGATATCAGTATATTTTAAGTGGCTATCAAGCGTTGTATTGGAAATTCTTGATATCGGCTCAGTCAGGCATAATATTAATCTGGATCTGTAGTCATGTTTGCTTCAAAACTGGGGCATGATATTGGAACTAAAACGTTGAGCTTTAGAATGTGATACTGGGGTTTTAGGTCGTGGGTCGGGATTCGCAATATTGAACGGATGGTACTATTCGGATGCATGGATTAGTTTTTAGTGACATGCCAGTGAAGGTTATTAGTACAGTTATTGAGTACAAAATAGACCAGTATTGTTGTTTTGTTGGAATAGTTTATTTTACAGTGATTGGAAAATAGCCTCTATGAGCTATGACAGTGTGATAATATTGGTGTTCATAGATATCTATTACTGCATACACATATTATTACAAACTAGGCTAAAAATAATATAACCTTGGAGCCAGGTTCTAAGAATATGGCTTTAGCGTGGGTGCCTATCGTATATATATGAGCAGAATAAAATGGGAATTATGGGGTCGTTTAGATTTGGTGATCTGATCTGCTATTCAAGCAAGATAACACCTAAGGCCTGAGGCAACGTGCTAGGGGAAAACCGGTGCATTTCTATGGGGTTCCTTTGCCCCCCACCAGGCACAAAGGTAGGTCACAGGTTAGTGGGTAAAATCCCACATTATCTGGGTGCAGCCTAATGCAGCCGAGTGTAGTTCAAAGATTTCCTCTGCGTCACCGAAAAATATACTCTGCAGGCCGTTCCCGTGCTAGTCCTGCTGGACTTTCTTTCAGGAGGTCCCAGGTTCGATTACCGGCCGGGCAGATATTTCAATGATGAATTTTAATATCTGCTCTGGGTCTGGATGTTAGTCTTTCTTTGTGTTTTATAGCATCCCGACACAGGAGTAGTTACATCTATTAATCGTGAAGCGTTACAGTCATTTAAATTTTGCTGATAATACAATTACGTATAATATAATTACGTATTATTATATTATGATTTTGGGTAGGCAGGCCTCCAACTAGGTGAACCGACGACATTATGAAAGCCGCAAGTGGTGGATGCAACTGGCAAGTTGTCGTTCGGTGTGGCGCTCTAAGGGGGAGGCCTATGTTCAGCAGTGGACGTCTTCCGGCTGATCATGGTAATGATTGTGATGACTTATACAATTGCAGTTAGCAACTATTTGAATTTTTAATACATCTGAAATATGATGCGGTAATCTCGCTTCAGTATAATGCAAAAATAAACCAATTGATATGATAATGCGGGAGCAGTGCAGTGGCATTGTTTCGCTCTCGTAATGTCACAGCTTAAATGTTCAAAGCTATTTATTCGGCTCTGAGTTTCCAAATTGGCATTTTGCCTCATACATCGCGAAAAGGCTAATAATTTTGAGAAGCAATATGTTTGGGGCTCTTGAAATGCGAGTTCGAACGAACGTTGAGAAATACTCGTCTCGCTTGCGCATTTTCACGTTATTGAATATTTAAAATCACTAAGTGCGAACTTCCAAAAAGTATACTTTGTGCCTGGTTACAAAATTACAAGACATACAACAATAACAAGACATACAATTGTAACAAAACTTTTAAATAAACGTGTGTATAGGAACCCTGATTCTGCAAGCGAATGCGCGGATGAGGTGATATTCTAAGTGGGTTTGCATTTTTCTTGTCCATCACTGCAGAGAAATTGCCAAATATTGAGTTACTAGCCTAAGTAACTAAAGCCAAATGTGATCACCATAAGATATTTTGAATTTTTTCTACAGTGAATTGGCAACTAACCCTGCGCGTTGTCAAAGCTGTTAAATTTGTAATAGACACTTACCAACTCCTTATCTTACAAGTATTAAACCTACTTTCTCATAATATGCTTACCATCACTGATTAAAGCAAAACATTGCTAATTTAATACTCTCTAACAGCATGTGCCTGAACCTCGCCTGAACAGATACCGGGTAGCGTTGCCAAGAGCTTAGACGCAAACTCCGCTAATGTATTACCGAACATTTTCAGAATTAGCAAAAACGAGTATTGCGTAGATTCTGATGTTTGACTTACAGAGTGATTTTATTACGGGATTTTATATAGGATTAAGATATTTAGTAAATTTCTGAGCTAACAGATCTCTGAATTAAACAAAATAACTTTTAATTATCAAGAAAATTGTTTATTTCCTAATTTTAATATTCAAGAAGGAGCGAAGTCTTACTTCTTGCCATAAATCTTTTGGCTGTAAAAAATTTACGCATTAATTTAGATTTGTGTCATTTGACGGTTTTCGCGATGCTTTAGTTACTTTATTAGCTTTCTTTGTCTACAATACATACTTTCACTTTGGATTCTCCTTTATCACTGATGTACTTAAGTCTTTTGGATTTATTTCTTGTATGTTTTCTGTTTCGTGGAATAAATACTGATCCGTACTCACCTTGATTTCTACCAATTTGATCATTATTTGCTGGTCAAAGATATTGATGATCAATTTAACAAAGGATCTTATAATCTGGGGATAAAGGGACCGTGGCGGGTTTTGGGAGTTGAATAAATTGCTACAGGCCGCTGTTTTTCGTTTGTATATTGAATATAACTATGATATCATTTTTGGTGCACTGATAAGTGTTTTTGAAATGGTTTAAAAAATACTTTTTGTATTCTATTTGATTTTAGTATTATAAAGTTGTAACTTTAAAGAAAATATATTATGGTCGGCAAAACGTTTAGAAAGCAGAAAAATACATTGACAGGTTTAAATGAATTTAGATGCAGGAACTATAATATTTCGTAAGGCTTTCTAGCCTCGATATACTCCTTCACTCTCGGTAATCCTTGGACTGTTTCTACCAGTTTGGTGATGGTGGGGTAGCCCTGCTGTAATTCTTCTTTGAGAAACAGGTTCCCGCTCTCGATGATGCCAACGAACATGAAGTCGGCCCAGCTTAACTGTGAAATTACAAGAAATTTACATTTTTAGTATTGTAAAAAAAAAAAACATTCATGTGCTCTTCAATGTGTGTTTTCGAGTTCACACATCTTATACCAAATTATCCCATACGGTGGTACATTACGACTCCGGTATAATAAATTTGTTTTAAACAATCCTTACCAATGTTATACCCATTCCTCATCTGGAAAATCTAAAATTGCATATGGCTATGAATTCATTTATTAATTCTACAGCTTTGTTTTGTAAGATTGAATTTCTAATTCAAGAAAGTAATCCTATTGAACAGCAAGCATGAACAACTTTGAAACAATTGTGTACTAAGGTGTGTATAAGATTTTGACATACCTTCCCAACAAAATATCCATTGTTGTCCTTCAACTTCTTTTCGAATCTCGAGAAGTAGAAGTCTAGGAATTCATGGTAAAGTTTATTTTTCATTGCAGCCTTATCTTCTGGTGTTTTCGCGTGAATGAAGTTTACAACATCTAAAACAATTGATTGAACGATGTAATAAATATATTTATAAAAACTGCTAAATACTCAAATATGCTTTATCATAAAGCCGCAGACCACACTTTTGCTCACCAAAATTTTAGCAGCGATCATAGGCATAGTTTTATTAACTTTTCTTTCTGTTTTTTACTTTACAAAGGATAAACAAGGGAAGTAAGTAGGGAAGTAGAAGGGAGTAGTATGCATCAGTCTCCGTAAGTTTTTTTATTGAAATTTGCGGAAAAAACTAATAAAAATTAGGTGAAACTGCATATTAAGACCTGACTTTGATCTTTGACTTGACTGAGACTGACCTTTTTTAGTTGGACTCACACTTGGCCTTCCCATCTCCAAAGTGCAAAAGGCTTAAGAAGGATCCCACTTACCCAGAAAATACCTATGCACTCTGTTTTAAAGATACCCAGACTATAAGAGTTTGGATACAATGCTGCAGATAGAATTTTCCAGACCTTTGCAGTGCGGATAATAAAGGAATGTACTTAGTAATCTTACAAACTTACGCTTGTGAAAGTCATAAATGGTGAGGACTACAGAATCCAGTTGTGCTTGCTCCCAAACATCAGAAGGAAGGAGTTCAGTATTGGCTGCCACGTATCTTGCGATGCTTATAGACTGATTAAGAACTTTATGTCCATCTTCAAGAATGGGTAACTGTCCGTATGGTAAAGCTGTAACAATATAATATTAAGTATTATTTACAAAAAAAGTAATAAATAATGTAGTCTAAAAAGGAATTCAACGCCATCACGAAATCCGAAATCGGTCAAGCTGTTAAGGCGTTTGGTGGTCCCAAACAGACAAATATATTATAAGCTTAAATACTTCGATACATCAGAAAAAGATTACCTTCCCTTGGGTATTTCATTTTATGAATATCGAATATGCCTGATGGTAAGGCTTACGCTTGCCCTTAACAGGTACAAAGTTACAACAGTTCAAAACTCTGCGCAGCAATGCACTGCGCTAGTCAACCCGAATTATTACTTAAATCTATTTATTTCCAGCAATTTCGTTGAAACGTTGCTTTTAAATCCGGAACACGGGAATGTTTTCAAATTATAGCTTGTAGGTTGAATAACTGGAAAAACTGTGGTTGTTCCCCAGGCGGACTCTGCAAAGGAGTCCTACAGAAATATGCGAAAATGTGATAATTATCCGATAGCAACAATAAATATACAAATTGTTAATAAGTTATTGTTTTATACATATTACCAACATAAAAGCTAGAAATGTTCAATCAAACATACTGACACCAGTCTACGCCATCAGCGTGCATAAGCAAGAGCGAAATACGTTATTCAAACACGATAGACAAAGATACAATAAAAAATAGCGGATAGTGACGTAAGCTGGTGTAATGCCAGACCGTTTTTTATTTGAATCACGAATTAAATACATTTTCCAACTTACCATCTTTGACTTCTTGAATTGGCCATGTCTTGTATTCGTATCTCACGTCCTCGAATTTCTGATCTGTATAATGTAAAATATACCTTATTGCTTCCGCCAAGCCGCCAATATCAAAATATCGCAGGACTTTTGGCATTTTGGTATATTTCGCGATTAAAAAATACCCCAACTTAAGTGTTTACGAAGCAGTCGGTACGAGTAAATTAAAGGTCTTTTCTGCCAAGTTGGTTTGTTTTATATGTTTTGGTAAAGAATTATCTATTGTATTATGCTCTGTAAATATTGATAAAAAGATCTTAACCTCAAGAAAAAAATACTGTGGTAGCGCTTGTATATAGTGCATGTCATTCCGCTTACTCATTAAAAGATAGAGTTTTAATACTTTTAAATGTAGACGCTATTCTTATTGCTTTATAGTTGTTTTTTATATAATCGGGATGAATGTAGATGTGCTATTTTTTTAAGTTTCATGCTCCTGTCCTTCTCAGTGACTTGTAACAAAAACAATGACGGCTTCAGTCCGCTCGGTGTTGTATAGGTTTTATCCAAAGATAATAAAAGAAGTTAATCGTGTATGCAGAAAACTCTTTAAATACTTATAATTCACCGCACCGAGTGCGGGACGAAGTTTTTAACCCCGCTTACGTTTGGGCGACCCAAAATTCATTCATATAATTTTCCGGATCTAGACTCTAGGCCAATTGACATGAGTATGCTACTTTGCGCGTAATATTTTCGGGAAGGGGAAAAAATAAAAGCTACCTACCGGTAAAATGGACAAAATTTTTAATATTAATAAATAATAGATAAGTACGGAATTATTTATGTTTATCATGCAGTAGTAATTTATTGACGGGAAAGTCATAATGACTTACTTATATCATTATCATATTTTTTTGGCAATAAAATTAGTACAATGCGTACAGTGGGCCTCGCGAGCACAAACTTTTTTGCAAAATCTCAATTTCTCCTCAAGACCATATTTTGACATTTTGACCGATTTTGCTAATATTCGCTTTATTTGGTAATCATTATTTTTTACCACCTTATTTAACTAAAATTGGCCAGTACATGGCGCCGCAGCAAACTCCAAACGAACCCTTCTGGAGGAAATACCCACCCAATCAAAAACCACCGACAACAAAAAACTATTAAATTGTAGAATCTGTATTATACCAAGTTCCAACTTTGAAAAATACGACGTTGAAAAATACGACCTGTACATGACTACCAACATACGGACAAACGAAAGCAAATTTTGCGAGTTAAAGCAAAGATTTTGTTCGCTTTACTCACTCCGTCAATTATAACTATCTGTGGATAAAATATATCAATTTCAAAGTCAAAGTTTTCTACTTAGTTACTAAATTGGTAGTTCAACTCTCATTTCATTCATACTATTGATTTGCTTCTTGATCGATATGTCTCCATAAGGCGAGGTCAAGAAAACGAGATAATTAATATCACACTAATATATATGTGTAAGTATGTAAGCAGGTAAGTATGTAAGTTCGTTTGTTCCCGTTCAACTCTGTACCGGCTGAACGGATTTGAATGAAATTTGTATAGAAGTAGCTTACACCCTGGTTTAATACATAGGCTACTTTTTAATCCGGAAGAATATCGATTTCTGTAGAATAACGGGTGAAACCGCGGGACGCAGCTAGTATTTCCATAAAATAGTTAACTTAGTATTTTTTTATTTTATTTTTTTTAAATTTTGCTCCACGGACTCCGGGGGTGCCATTTACCAAATTTTACAAATATTTTATCAAGTAAAACTGAATATAGAAACTAAAGACTTTACAAAAGGAATATACCAACGAATATACACATCCAGTTCACATAACTACATACTATTGTATACAAAAGGTTATTATTTTTTCCTTGTAGATGAATATTTACCAATAAATAACTTTGACTTTGACTTTGACTTTGACTTAACATAGTATTTATTATTTTCAGTTGTTTTACTATTCGACACGGCTACATTTAGTGGGATTTTAACACAATCTCGGCCCAACCCAAGGTACGTGAACTAGATAGATTTTCGGAGGCGACGATCTTTTGATGTTCATTGCCTTTTTACACCCGAGCAATTGCTACTTGATCTCCGGTTTTAGTTCAGAAGATTTTGCTGGACCATTAGTTTTCCGACGGTTTTTCTCTTCATTTAATAGGTAGTCGTGAGCTGGGAACTATCTGTAATAAACATTAAACGTAATGGAAGAGGATTTTTTGTGTTTTTGAATGAGGATTCCATGCCCTAAAATTCCGGATATTTAGAGGCCTTCAAAGTTTGCAACATTATATTTACGAGTCTCGAAAGGTTTTTTCGTGTTTGTCATGAGTAAATTTTACATTTCTGCTTTGATCTTTTTAAAAAATGTGTGCTGGCGTCAAAAGTTCTTGTCGAGAACGTTGTTGTTTAAAAAGTATTATGAAGTTTCTTTGGAGTAAGACACGAAGGGTGTCAACTCTTCGGGTCTAACTACCCGAAGGGAGTCAACTCTTCGGTCTAACTACCCGAAGGGTATCAACTCTTCGGGTCTAACTACCCGAAGGGAGTCAACTCTTCGTGTCTAAGTACACGAAGGGAGTCAACTCTTCGGATCTAAACAACCCTTAAAGAGGTGAAATTGGGTGTTACATTTACTAGGCAAGCGAAGATACTTTTTTTTAATGTTCACTAAGGTTTCATCAGCTCATTAATCAAATCAGTCTCGAGTCCATGAAGTTCCAGTAATCCCGATAGAAAATCCCTGAATGCGGTCAGCGACGCATTAGGGAGGATTACCGACATGGCCGTTCTCGAACGCATTTCAGCACCGATTTGGGAAATTCCCCTCTGACCACGACTGTACTGAAGGCATCGAGACGTGAAATTAAGGATTTTCAGACAACGCTATTTTATAAATTATACTGGGTGTTCGGTTAGACGACGGTTCGAGAAAGCGAAGCGAGCGTAGTCTCTGCTTTAACTGGCAAAATTTGCTTTCGTGTGTCTCGCGTACAGCGCGTACTCGCATACAGGTAGTATTTTACAACTATCTTTATCAAACTTGGTGTACAGGATCTACAGTTCTGTAGATTTTTTTGTCGCCTGTTCAGTAGCGGTCTGGTGACTAAGAATGCACGTGCGCATTTAAGGGCCCACTCATTTAAGGGAGATAAAAAAAGCGTTGATTTATTTTCAGAATGTCATTGTCAATGTTTTATAGCAATTTTGATGTAAACTTTTTCGATTTTGACGAAGAAAGAAAGAAAAAAAATTCAACACCAAAATAAAAAAATATTAACATGAAAATTGCTTTAAAATATTTGCACAGGTATTCTAAAGATAAATTAAGGTTTATATTTTTTAATTTAATAAATATTATTAAATATAATTAATAATATTAATTAATATATATATATTTTTTAATATAAAAATAACTGATATGTAATGTAATTCTAAAGATAAATTAATGTTTATATTTTTTAATTTAGATCAGTTATTTTTATATTAAAAAATGTTTTTAAAAGTGCGAACCAAATAGCTGAATGGCATTTGAGCAATATTGTGGTGCGATTTCGTCTGAGCCATCTCTGAGCATTGCTTTGACAGCTGTGATGCGACGCTATGTTATACTATACCATAGTCTGATAGCTATTTAAAGGGGTGACTGTGGATGTGAAAAAATATTTAAATTAACCCTCGAGGTGTGCACAATAGCTTAATTGGATTCGCTGACGAGTTATTCGGTTGGAGAGCTCGTGATTCATTTGAATACAAATTTTAACTAGATGTTTTGAGCATGAAAGGCATTAGCAGCTGCGAACCATTTCTGTACTGTTGTTGTATAAATCGAATTAAAAGTAGTCCAAACTAAACTAGATTCTAAAAGCGAAAACTAGCGACGTACATAAAGTTACTTTTGAAGTCGCACGGTACAATTTTGCTCTACCTACCTTTTAGAACACCCTCTGCTACATAAATCGCTCGTGTCGCATTGGCGCATTTTGTAGGATACCATTGTTCTATAAATATGAACAAATTTTACTATTTCAGTAACCCAAAAACCGGGGGAAACTATATCAGAAAAATTAATAAATAAATATTGGTATACGTTTTTCACACAGCGCCATGTAGCCCCAAACTAACCAAGCTTGTACTATAGGAACCAGAAAACTGATAGTTTTTTTTTTTTAATGTAAATTCATACACAGATACAAAGAAACACCCAGACATAGAACAAACATCCATGTTCATCACACCAATGTTTCTCCTAGGGTGGGACTCGAACCCATAACCTACAGCTCAAAAATAAATGACATTCACTCTAAACGTACTGCATGTGTTTATATAAATGTCATCTTTGGATAAGGTATACTCGAACAGCATATAGCATATATAAGGGTGCAATATAATGACGCATTTCGCATCCTTATGAAGAAGGCTCGATTTTGCAGTGCGTCTGGCATGTTCTCTGATGCACGGGTTCCTGATTTCTTTGCAGTTATTCGATCTCGTGTTGCGTCTTTTTGAGACCAAATACGAAGATCGAATAACAGCATAGTGCAGGGCCTGTCCAATAACTTGTGTTGTCCGATCTACAGATTTTGGATATCTGTCCACCAGAGTAAAAATCGAAAGTAATAGTAGTGATGACTTATGTTTAATTTTAAATATTATTGTATTTAGAATTTTCTGTTCTTTCTTTTAAGCTATGGATTGCCACGCTGATTGTTTTGAGTCAATCGATCTAATTTTTCACCTACCCTAATTTTCTTTATTACAGGCCCTACTCCAGGCGCACGATGTGGTTGCCCGCGAGGTGTACGGTGAGGAGTCGCTCCGAGCTTCGCCTCCGCCCGTTAACGGGCGCACCACAGCACCACCGCCCGAAGACGAAGACGACACCGAACCAGAGTTTGAGAACGTGACGAGGGTGCGCCTGGTGCAGTTCCAGAAGAATACTGACGAGCCCATGGTAAGGATTCTGAAAGCCAAAATCAAGACTGAACATTGAAGATCCGCCACGCATAGTGATGTAGGTTGACCAATGCACGAGGACACGCTCCACCTTTCTCCAAAAGGAACAGAAACGGACAATAGGAGACAATAGGGGAGAAAGTGACCGATTACCGACGACAACGTAGCAGCCGAGGGCCATAATACACACGAGCTGGGTATCGCTTCTTCGTTTGAGTGATACATAGTGCTTTATACTACACTTAGGAAGAAAATACAAAAGACAAAACAAATAGAAAACTCAGATAAATAAATAGTAAGTGGCAAATATCAATTTGCGAACTTCGCGATAAATACTTTTTGTCTTGTGGCATTATTACAGACCTACAGATGTTACTCAAATAAGGGTGTCTACACATGGCCCGACCCGACATCGCTTGAAAGAGATGACTATATATAAGTTTCTGGGGAAGCGAAAGGGAGAAGCTATAACCTTAATAGTTTGTTTCTTTTGCTCCCGTGAAATTCAAATCTAGCTGTCCCTTTCACACGATGGCAGGTCGGGCCATGTGTAGACACCCTAAAGAAACAACGCGTTAACAATGGACTATCATATACTTTTTCTACCAAAGAATTTTCAATTTTTGTTTTCTACCCGCATAATTATTTGTACGATAGTAATGACGTACTTTCTCCCTAATTTTTTAAAAATTAATGCGGTAATTTTCGAGAAAGTGTAAATATAAAATCTATTCCGTGCACCAATGAGGTGCACGCTTTGTAGATTCGAGATTATATTTAGAGAGAATAATATATGTTTTTGATTCAAAAGTCATATTTAAACGAATGTTCAAAGGCCTTTGTAAATGGCTTATTGTTTGTGCCCAATTACACAGTATAGGCATCGCGAAAACCATAATTAATTTAGGAAACCGCGCAATCAGAGCCGACCATGATGAGCTAATGCTTACCGATAACCGTTCGTTACTGTCACCGCTTATAGGCGATTACCAGACTTTATATCCTCTAGACATTACATATCAAACTTTATTCAATGATGATTTAATTCAATCCAGCAGGTGAGGTGCGCGGATGGGGAATACTGAATACTGGTTGTTCCTTCAATGTCACAATTTCGACTGGCGTGTGATTGGTGGGCGAAGCATTTTGATAGGCACAATTTGTGCTAATGGATTCACTGAAAGTGCTCGCCATAATATGCTAACAGTTCTAGCACGCGAGTCACGATCTTGTGCAATCTTTTAATCTGCTCGTAAACATGACATAGATTGAACATAGATAATTTTCATTTTCTGGCATAAAAAAGATAGAACAACATTTTACCGGGTTTCCCGTTTTAGATGTCTATAAGTTGGGAGTCATTGTCACTTATAGAGGGTGACTATAGCGCTTTGGGCAGTATTTGGTAATGTTAACGATTCAAATTAATGGCCTGGTGTTTTCTCCCTAGGTTTAAAATTAGTGCTGAATCAGGATGGAATTCATTGTACTTTGAAAAGGTGGTTTGTTTATTAGTCAATTTCTTTGAGAATTTGTTACTGTTACATTTTGCTTTAGAGAACTAAAAGATGGTACCACTTTTTTCAAGATGAATTTAGATGAAAATTATGCAAACCAAACGCGGTCTTTTCAATTGCTATGGTTTTACATTTTTCATTTTATGCCCTGTGAGCTTGTTGTACTTGAAATTTCAACCGGAGCGAAAGGCGACATCCTGATAGTGATTAATTTCGCGGACAAACAATCATAAATGTTTTAAAGTCGCAAAAGTTAAATTCCTTAATTCTTGAAAAGGGCTAAATTATTTTACTGATTATTATTCTATTAGTCTATGGTCGGTGTCACAATTTATGGGGGACTAGGCGGAGGTGTGTCCCTAGGTACTTCATAGTTGTTACAGCGGCGAAAGGTAAAATATGAATCACACACAGATGAAAGTTTTCTTGCCAACTGTCGTTAGCGCTCGAAATCAACGTATTAAAACCATCATAATATGATGGCTTTATAAATAATATTTATATATTATTTATTTATTTATTATATAAAATAAAAGTGTAGTTCAAAACCGAACGCCACAAGTTTATTGAACAAAATTATTATGATAATACGTTTTCACCATTCCCATCATTATAAGATATCTTTCATCCTTTATAAACGATCTTATATTGTTAAGAGAACCGTATCAACACCTCTGTGAATCTATCCTTCCGGAATTATCCTGTATCAAAAGGTTCCATTGTGTAGTTGCGTGCGAGAAATCGTTTCAGATCAATGGCCAGTGCAAATTCAATTGGTAACGTGTCGAGGCTTAGAGTTTGTGATAGTCTGAACATGTTTGGTTTAGAACTTGCGTTGCTCTAAGTTGTATATGTGCAACGCCCAGCCCGATGGACCATGCGAAACACTTAGTAGTCTTACTAAAATGACAACTAGAACTACTGAACTTTAGCTAAACGCACTGACCATGTAAAGTTATTATTAAAGAAAATATCTTGTCCACAATAGAATATTATTTTACATAATCTATTTCAAGAAGATATTCAACGCTGTCTTACAAAAAAAAAAGACGGTGAAGTTTTAAAGGCTATGTATAATTTAAATTTAAAAGGTCCTATGGAATGAACTAAATATTCACATGTGATAATTAGTCACGCTCAAATCGCATAATGATTCATTCAGAAAGTAGATTTTGGATTAGTTTTCCATTTTTCCCACAAGGTACCTACAACATTTTATCTGTCTAAAAACTGTGGTTCATGTTATGAACGTGTTAATTGACTGACAAGTTCAGGTAACATTTTCTACCAGCAGACGATTTCCCAAGCCATATGCTAACAATTTCAAATCTTATTTCCAGGGCATAACGCTCAAGCTAGCAGATGACGGACGCTGCATTGTGGCCCGCATCATGCACGGCGGTATGATACACCGCCAGGCGACACTACACGTCGGGGACGAGATCAAAGAGATAAACGGGACGCCGGTAGCCAACCAATCCGTAGCGCAGTTGCAGAGGATGCTGGTACGGCTTCTTTGAAACCACTCACATTATAAGGAATTTTATCAACAATACCATAAAGATATGTTTTTTGCTGTATAAACTTTCTCTCTTTGTAAAAACTTTTCTTAGCAGTAGATAATAAATGTGATGTAGAAGAAAACGATTATAAATCTATTCTTCTACTTGTGTAACACAAGAAATGACTAACCATGTCACATTTTTCTGTGTATGTCTCCAGTAACATTTTTTTAATGCGTTTTTATTTCACCAGCACCAATAAATATGTCGTCTAGATAAGTTACAGAGTTAAAATGTCATTTTCCAACGATTTACAGCGAGAAGCGCGAGGCTCTGTCACATTCAAGATCGTACCATCGTACCGATCAGCTCCACCACCATGCGAGGTAATATTTCACTGTTTTATTGCCTTTTCCACATATTTTCTTCAGTTTTATTGAGACTTTCCGATACAACTTACCTATGCCAGACACAAATCAAAGCAAAACGTTTGTCTGGAAAAATAGTTTTTAGTTTCTTATACTAACGCTAGTAATGTTGTTTGATTTTAATAGTACTTAAGTTAGATGTTATTGACAAATACCAAGTTATAAATAACATTACCTATATAGTAGTGTGATCTAACGCTTGTTCTCGAACGCACACAGAAAATACGACATAGAAAAGTCGACAAGCGCACACAAATACACAACTCACAATAATGCTTGTCCTTAAAGCTGAATCCGATTGGTGTCTAAAAAGAAAAATTAAATTTTGGTATTTTTGTTCTAACTAGCTTTTCCGGATAAAGCCTTCGCCCGTGCTAGTAAGTAGCGAGATCCAGACCCTTTGCTACTTTATGGTTTTATGTTGTATTATATGTTGTGTTTATGTTTTTTGTATATACAGTCCTGTACCTGGGCATGGCTACGCGTACCCGCGAACTCCTCCGTTTCTGTGCGCTTGTTGTTCTTTTATCATCGCTTCACTACATCCTTCTTCTAAGTACCACGCACTTTTGTCATTTTTGTTTTCCTGTTATAAATAAAATCAAAATTACCGCCTACATAATTCAAAATGTCACTCTCATCGTTATCTTAACATCAAACTTCAAATATGTCGACACATTTTCACATTCATTCACATAATTAAAGGATGAGGTCAAAAATTGAATATTCATTTTCATCTACCCACATGTGAATCCCGTAATTTTTACATCCATTCGCATTCGTTCTTACAACTTTGTTGCTCAATTGAAAGTTGTCGGTTCTGCTGTCAATGTCCTGGATTTCTATGGAATGTAAATTTGCGTACATTTTGCAGATATTTGTGAGAGCACAATTTGATTACGATCCGTTGGAAGATGAGCTTATTCCTTGCGCTCAAGCTGGGATTGCTTTTAATATCGGAGACATACTTCAGGTAAGATTCTTGGAGTCCCTTTATAAATAGTAGCTAGTTGTTAAGTTACATTAGCGCTCAATTTTAACTCTACTTTTTACCGCCAGAAATTGAATAATATACATTATTTATTAAATTTTATTATTTAATATTTTCACACTGCCAAGGCCATGTCGTTAACTGAAAATGATAAATGATTACTATTAAAAAACTTTCTCAAATAGTCTCATTTTTATTTTGCGGCATATATAGATAGATAGATAAACTCTATTGTTCACAATATGTTTGTTCGTTTCTTTGTTTGTTTTTATTGTTCGCCATGTTCTTGTATAGGTGAATCTATTGAGATAACTGAATAAAACAAATACATCTTATTATTCGAGTTATGTCGGTCCAAAATAGTGAAAATTAGGCGTTAAGTTACATTCTTAATGTACGAGTAGGAACCACGTTTTAATAGAAAATTTTTAGGATTACCATTGCATTTTTCAGATTATTAGCAAAGACGACACCCACTGGTGGCAAGCTCGTAAAGATGCTTCAGGTGGGTCAGCTGGTCTCATACCAAGCCCTGAACTTCAAGAATGGCGTGCTGCTTGTGCAGCCGCCGAACGCTCTAACACTGATCAAGGTAACAATATCTTGAATGCACTATCCTACGTATGTACCTAGGTATTTAAGAACTATTCTGGTGGTAGTTTCTGTTTTGTGAAAATCATGAGCGCTGTTGTTGCGTCCATGGTTTTTCTAGTCAAATTGAAGGCTGTACTTTTTCTACTGCTGATTTGTGGGTTCATGAAAAAAAATATGTTTATAATTTAATTTTCGGATGTGTCACTCAATTTAACAGCGTTCATTCGCGTACATTCTGTTAATTGGTTCTTTATTCTTTTTGCCATCATTATAGACAGAATTGATATGTGATGTTCTTGTTTGATGTTGTCCTAGCAATATTGCCGTTGTAATTTATGGGTCATAATTTTAATTAAGTACAATTATTAAATTCATAATTTTAAAAGAAGCTCTTTCTGCTATGTTTCATTGTTTTTTGCTTGAAACGTTGTGTGATTGATTAGCTAAATTACTTTTAACGATAGTCTTTTAATTTACATTAACACCCTTGTTTCTCTTTCAAACATTACCATTACGGGATGAAGCTGTTGGTATGTAAACTTTTTTGTTGTGAGTAATACAAGCTCCCAATTAAACGTACTCGTATATTTTGTTTATAATTGAAAAAATGTCTTCTAAATTTGCATGGTAAATATACCATGCTATGGAGTTTTCCCAGAATACCTATCGATTCTAATCCGTAACCAGTACTTAGTTAAATTTATATGATGTACCTTGTTCTAGCCTCTCCAACTTGTCTCATAAGACTGTTAGAAAACGTAATTTGCTATAGAATATTTAAATGACGTTTTTTATGTGAGGGAGTTTGTGTAACCCCTAAAACTTTTTGGATGTGGGAAATGTTCTTTCAATTTAACACTTAAGATTTAATTACATTAAACTTCATAGTCATACCCATAGCCTACGTTTTTTGTCAATAACATCTTAATTACTCATCGTGGATTTATTGAAACCAATTTTGCGCCAATAAATAAGTTGTTTTAAGAAATTACGGGTAAAATGATTACCTAGATAACATTGTTTTAGCTACAAACCTCAATAAGCTGTTTTTCATCTTGGTTTTTAGTTTAGTGAGAAATGTACTTGTACTAGCTTTCAACTTGAATTTTTGGTTGGTGTAATTTCTTGAAACAATCTATTTATTATCGCAAAATTAGTTTTCATGAACCCACGATGAGTAATTAAGCTGTAACTGACAAAAAACGCAAGAAAAATTGAATTTCTCGCAATGATCGAAACGTTGCACCTTAAGTGTTCGTTCGCTTAGAATTTAACAATGTGGAAATCAAAAGAGATTCACAAAAATCTTAGTAAATTACTTTCGCTCGTATGATCGAAGATAGTAAAAACACACACCACCTGAAATGCAAACAGGCTCTCAAGTGAGGCTTGGCCATATGGCCATAGAATAAATAATAGTACAATACAGAAGACTCCAAGTTAATAATTCAATAAATGTTGATTCGAAATGTTTGCACAAATAGCGAACTACTCATGATAAATACTTAAAGGCGCGCAACGCTTTAAATAAGGTTAGAGTGATTGCTCTGTAATTTTCTCACTCGAAATGTTTGATTTAAACGATCTGTCCTGCCTGCGGGCTAAGATGCCCGCAGGCCGGAAGTGAGGTAAGGGTGATAGAAATGGCTTAGCGACAGATTATCAATTTGAGGATTGTAGTCAGTCAGCAGAGTACTAAAAAGCAATATTTGGAGAAATCGTAATGCAGAATTTAAGCAGATAATTTGAAGCAACATTGCCCACTGACCCCAAACACGTAGTGCCCAAACCTGATGCATGAAACATGTTGTAACGTTGTTGTGCCGCTGGACAGAGGGATGCGTGTCGCACACGGACGGTTGTGAGAATACAGGTATTTACATCTTTTGTCGCTTACCGCTTTTGCGATTTCAGTGGGATGCACAGGGTAACACGCAGTTTATTTCGTGTGTTACTAGTTTTGTGAATATTTTTTTCGATGGTGCATCGAACTCATAATAAATAACGCAACGAGTCCGGAAGACGCACTAGGTGGACCGACGACATTGTGAAAGTCGCGGGCAAATTCTTTTCATTTTTTTTATTTTTTTTTATTTTTTTTTTATGGATATTTATGGGGTACGGTTTTCGACGACAGCAGGCATCGAAAACAAGTGAAGCCACCGTTGCTGTCGCTTCGCTGTCCGCTGAGATCAAAATATTGTTTTGGAGTTCGTTTCATGAAACTCTTTGGCGATATTGCGAGATTCTTAGTCAGGGTGAATCTCAAATACACAGCCTGGATACCCCCGGGTACCTGGCTGCGATACTAAAGGGACGCAATTGAAATGGACACTACTATTTCATGACCATTTCGCGCTGACTACGAAATCTTACGCGAGCTAGTTGCCTGTTTTTATGTAGTTATTCGTCTGTGTCGATGTTTTTGCATATCACTTATTTTTATCAGTGCTAATGGCGACTCTGACTTTTAGGGGATAAAAATTATAATGACCCAATTTGTTTGGAACATAATCTGGGTGTGTCGGTTATGATTTTTTATATTACAAAGCACTCGAAACTTTTCTAAGTCTGTACATACACATATTGCTAAAAGGCAAACGTTCACTAACTTCAATAATACTGCTTACTAGTAATATATAATTCAGTGCAAACACTGCTGTTTGTTTGTTTTTTTAATTTACTTACATATTTTGGGTAAAAGCCTGTATCTGTAACGAATCGAAACTGTTTCAGGTTGGTAACACTTTTGTTTTAGGTTAGATTATGGTGCAACGTTTCGTTCATTAATTCATTCATTTTACCCGTAATTGCTTAAAACAACTTGTTTATTGGCGGAAAATTATTGGTTTCAATAAATCCACGATGAGTAATTAAGCTATAATTGATAAAAAACACAAGATAATTTGAATTTCGCGTGCTTAGCGAAACGTTGCACCTTAATAAGAGATAAATAATAGATTCTTAATTTCTTATTGTACTAGGATGCGTTATAGAAGCGGAAAAACACTAAATTATATTCTCGTGTTATTAAAACAAAATGTGTCAAAACCAGTTTTCATAGTAAAACGCCAGAAATTCGTTATAGATACAGATTTGAAGATTGATGATTCTGCAAAGTTACGTCATATTTAATCAAACTCATAATGTTTGTGGCTTTGTTAAAAAAATACAGACTCTGTCTGCACATGTGTCTACAAAGCACGTAGGCAATTTGCATGACTAGGAAATTTAATAAATATATAACTAACAGCATTATAATTACACATATGTGAGCAACTTTTAGTTAAAACTAGTTAAAAACAAAATTATAACTATGCTTGAAATTTGGCTTCTACATCTACAGCACTTAGCAAAAAGTACCTGTGCTTATATCTTTCAATTGATTAATTATCAAAACCTTTGTTCCAGTAAACTGCTCAATCTTCGGGCGCAAAAAGAAGCAATCAAAAGACAAGTACTTGGCGAAACACAACGCCGTGTTCGATCAACTAGATGTCGTCACTTATGAGGAGGTCGTCAAGCTTCCCTGTAAGTTTGGGTTTATTTTTGTCAGCAATTTTTTTTTTAATTCTCTTTTTATTTGGGAACTGGTCAATATTGACATGTCAGTCCCATCGTAATTAATTCTGTACACACATCAAACATGAAATATAAAGCCGTTACATACACCTCGTGGCGAGCACGCGGCGGCGCGCGGTGCAGGCGACCAGCTGGCGCGCAATCACCGGTGATCGAGCGCCTGGAACTCGCTGTTAACAATCTAATAAAGCTTCCATTGCGTCACATTTTGGCATTCAATCAGAATCGTATTTTGTTCACTTAGAGACCTTCGCTTCGCTCGGTCAGGAACCAAAGTCTAAAAAGTAATTTTTTTCAGCGTTCCAAAGAAAAACGCTGGTACTGCTGGGCGCCCACGGCGTTGGTCGACGCCACATAAAGAACACTTTGATTTCTCGCCATCCAGATCAGTACGCCTACCCCGTGCCACGTAAGTTTTTGGTTCAACCGAGTTGTGAAACAACTTGAATTTCTGAAGTCGCCTAATGGTAAGCTTTATACGCTTGTCCGTAACAGTTCAGTGCCACCCAGAATTTTGAACTTCAACAGCTCTGCAATGCACAGCGCTTGTCACCCTGAGATATAAGATTTCATATCAATTTATGCTAGTAAGTTTGCACTCCAGAATAATTTTGTACCCGAGTGACGCCGCCGTTGCTTTAAAAAAAAAAAAACAAAAATTATTTATTGTCCATAATTATTTTATCAACATATTATAATACATTTCTAGGGGACCTCAAACTCGGCTAAGCCTGTATCTTGAGGCCCGGTGGAGATTTACCTACAGGATATGAAGCGCGCGCTTACAATTAAAAAATAAAATAAAATAAAAGTACATTAAAAATAAAAAAAATAAAAAGAGAAATAGGAGGTCATTAAACTAAAATTACAATTACATTTTAACATTAAATTATTTAAATTATTAAAATTAAACATAAAAACATTCAAACATCAATTTACGAAATTTACGAAACTTACCTTAACTTGCTTACCAACTATGCTACGGCCGCACAACCACCGCTACATAATATATCATTTATGTAATTGAGGATGTTTGTCTCATATATTTAAATTTACTAAATTTCAGATACTACACGACCTCCAAAGACCGATGAAGAAAGCGGAAGAAGCTACTACTTCGTATCTCACGAAGAAATGATGGCTGATATAAATGCAAATGAATACTTGGAGTACGGTAAGTAAAAACTTCAAAATACCTACTTGACTTTTTTACTAAACCCATAGAGAAATTGTATAATAATACGTATAAAAATACGATCATAGATGATATTTTTCTTCTAGTGTAGTAAATCTTAGCTGTTTAACTTCTTACAAATTACAACAGTTGACAGCTCGAAGGACCATGTGTGCTGGTAATTGATCATTATTCAAAGCCTGCGTCAAAATAACTCATCGGTTTTCAGCGTCAGCATTGCCAAATCTACATCTTTTGCATAGTTTTTTTTTTTTACTCGGTGACGAGACGAGCAAGTCGCTCACCTGATGTTAAGCGTCACGCTTGCCCATAACAGTTCAGTGCCACCCAGAATTTTGAACTTCAACAGTTCAAAAATATGCGCGGCAATGCACTGCTCTCGTCACCCTGAGATGTTAGATGTTAAATCTCTGTATGCCCAGTTATTACGCTGGAAACATTGCCCTTCAATCCGGAACACAGTAATGCTAGCACACTACTGCTTGGCGGTTGAATAACTGGCAAAGGTGTGGTACTTCCCCAGGCGGACTCTGCAAGAGAGCCCTACCACTACTAACTAATTATAACGGTTCCAGGTACCCACGACGACGCTATGTACGGAACCAAGTTGGAAACCATTCGGCGCATCCACGCGGAGCGTCGCATCGCTATACTGGACGTGGAACCATCTGCTTTGAAAATACTCCGCACGGCTGAGTTCGCGCCTTACGTCGTGTTCATCGGCGCCCCGCCGTTGTCTAATGTTACTACTGACGTAAGTGTTGGCCGAAATACACCACAAAGTTTTGATAAGACCCGCTTGGAGTGGGTGTGTCCACATAAAAAGATTGCGAGACATATTTTCATGCCATGAAAACAAAATTTGGACAGGACAGATGAATAAAGCGCGGGAAGTCAACGATGCGATGTATAATAAATAGCACACTGGAGAGCATTATAGATTTGTTTGGCTTTCATGTCATTTTATATTGGAATTTTTTACCGCCAATACAAAGGGACATAGCTACCGCAGTCCCTAATATTGCGGTCTGACGCCGAACTTGAAATCCAGTCTCAATTCTAGGCTAGATTTAGTACACGTTCAATGTTGGCCAGGATGTATAGTCGTCAAATAAAATTTCAAGAAAAGGAGCGTTCCCGTGACGTTGTTGACCGTCCATAGACCTCAGTCCCTACGACGAAAGAAACCAAGAGGACCTGAAATATCTACAAAATAAACGTGCTAACCTTCAGTACCCCGGCGCTAAAAACGGCGACTATGACAGGAACAAATCAACAGATTACAGAGTACAAAACTACGGGCCTTAACATGGCGGTGCGGCAGCCTCTGGTTTCTTTCGTAGTAGCTCAGGCCACATACTTGATGTATGACAACTAACGCCACACAGCAGCTATACAGGCAACTATGTGACAAATGTGCCATGTGCCATGTGGGGAGGAGTGAGTAGTTCTATGTTAGTAGTTTGTGTGTACAAAGTAATGACTGTATGTCTGGTAATTACTATCATCGTATTAGTATAGTTGCCGAGATATTTTATTTTGATAATTGGCTACCATTGTTACTTGTTGTTCGACAGGCACAAAATCATTATCATCCCTTCTTTATATTGCAGTTCGTCTAGGTTTATTTTTGAGAAGAATGTATTTCCTTTACAGTACGATGGTGCTCTAGAGCTTCTAGTCCGCGAATCGGAACAACTCCGGCGCACATACGGTCATTATTTTGACCTAGTCATCGTCAACAACGACATCGACGACACCTTGACCCAACTGGAAGCGGCTTTGGCAAGACTGCGCTCCACTCCGCAGTGGGTGCCCGTGTCCTGGGTCTATTGACAAGATTTCTATCTGTGAACAGGATGGACTTTATGGCTCTTGGTTTAAAGTTTAATTTTGCTTTCTACTTTTACGTTATCTGAATTATCAATGACATTAGGACACTGAACGACTGGAAGTGGCATTAACAGTATCTTGGATCTATTGACACCTATAACAATTACTACCTATCGAAAAACCTTTCTTAGGTATTCGTTGAGATGTATGCCCGAAAAATATATATGAACCGGATATATCCTAAAACTGCGACCAGAACCAACGGGCAGCAGCGTCCTCTTAGTAAATAGTGAGCGTCCTGCGATCCCCAAATCGCCTGCCAATCGTGGGCATTAAGACAAGGGTTGCCATTATGACCCCGACTGGAAGGGGCTTCCCCCTGAAGGGCGAGGCCTGTGGTCGTTCTGGCTGATGATGATAAGGTAGTTATTCTATAGGTAATTGCAGTTTTCGCCCAATAGAGGTCTAAAGGTTACATTTCTCATATTATATTTTCTATTGAATATGTAAAGAAGTTTTTTCGATAGTAGATATAATTGTGCGTGGGTTAAAGATCCCACTTGAAAATTAAATTCGATGGACTTTAAGGCTTTGTGTTTAGA
The DNA here is from genome assembly GCA_947579745.1 of Apocheima hispidaria. Classification (NCBI taxonomy): domain Eukaryota; kingdom Metazoa; phylum Arthropoda; class Insecta; order Lepidoptera; family Geometridae; genus Apocheima; species Apocheima hispidaria. The sequence goes on along the minus strand of OX388153.1, from coordinate 3,970,000 downwards.
GTTGTGTTTTTAATGTTTATTTACTTTGTTTGTGAGTTTTGGAATAGATTCAAATCTCTACCCAATTTCGATCGTATAAAACGTTGTTACAACGCATTGTTGTTATTAAATGTCAGACAAAAAATTAAGAGGCTACCTTGTTTTGAAGGAATAATTGTATATCAGCGCCATCTATGAATGGAAATATAGAGTAAAAAATTGACACACATACAAATCGACCGTCGTAAAGGGCTCTACGTACTTGATTTTGATGTGTGTGATGAGGCTATATTCATGTTGACCAGTAAGATTTCAAAATATCTAAGACTTCCTGTAAACATTTATATTTTACAAGCCATAAAGTTCTTCTAGCTAACATACAGTTTAAATTATCTATTAATATTATACCGAAAGCGACAAGTATAAGCGAAATTAATCCAAGGATCGCTTCTTCTTTATACTACTTTGTCTAAATGAATATTTTGCAATGAAAAAATATCAAACAATCAAAAACAATTAAGTAGTGTTTTGAGGAATACCAAAACACACTTTACATTAAACAATGATATTAACACTCACCCCTAATGTAAAAAAAAAACAGTATACATAAACTTAAGTACCTCTAAGTATTTTGGAATAGTTACTGTCTTTTGCCTTTCTCGAGCAATATGAAAAATTCAAAGAAAGAAGAAGACAAAACACAGAGTGGTATGTACCTAGCTATCCAAAAACTTGAGGTAGTCTATGGGTAGCTTTGGAATAGTTTTAACATTGTCTTTTGTCTTTGACCTAAAATAGAAAACGACAAACCATAGTCCCTCTTATTAATAAACGCGGATAAACCTTGGAGCAGTTACTTTAAGTCTTCTGTATTTTTCAATCGAGTTCTTATTCCGAAAGAGTTCTTATTAATACGGGAGAGTGGAATTATTCCAAAGCCTTTATGCGTTTTTAACTAGGACGTGAAGGTTGTAGTTAACAGAAATAAACAGGCTTAAAATGTCACTGTCTCTCTCATCACTGCCTGTATGACGAGGACAGCAACATTTTTAGTTCTCTGTAGTTCTGGCAACTAAAAAGTTTTCAATCGACATAATGAGTTGACCATTGTTACGTCATTCAGTCAAAACTATTGTAATGACAAAAGACACGCCGTGTAGGTATTGAAAACTTATAGTAGGATTAATATAAATTATTGATGAATATAAACTCGAATATACATGATCATCTTTTGTAATAATGATGTGTTCATCAGGAAACTGCTGGTGTAGAAACCTTAAAACGCAAAATGCAATATTATGCAAAATGAGATTATTTAGCTTGCGGCATACTCAAGGTTTATTTAGAGTGAATGTTATCTTACTTTGTTAAATACAACAGTTATTGTTTGTCATTTTAAAAGAAAGTGTTTGGAATTTGTGATAAAATTTTAAAATACACTGTTTTTATTTATAGAGAAACGTTGTTAAATTTTAATTGTATTGTAACGAAAAGTCTAAAATAGCTTGCATATTTTTAACCGACTTCGCAAAAAAGGAGGAGGTTCACAAGTTGACTGTTTTTTATTTTTATTTTGTTTAATGACGCTCAATTTCAGTTATGTGCCAAAAGTGCGAACTTTAAAAAAAAATCGTCGTCACTTGCACACGACACTATCACAAGATTTTTGGAACAATGTACATAATTATACATTAGTGAATAATAATTTATAATAAATAAACCTATTCCTTAGAGGTGTACCGTAGCTCAAAAATGTTTACTACTTCTATTCTAAGATCTATCTATACTATTGTCTACTTTAAATCTTGTAGTTATCCAGTCAAAAGAATTGATTTTTGTCATTAATTGTACTTATGTAGGGCTTACTGGAAAGGATCAAAACGACAAAGAAGCTCATTGGAGTCTTTGATGACAACTTTTATTATAGCATGGGGCCAAAGAAACCTAAAATCTGAAAAAAAAACAAGTGACACACCTTAGAAAAAGTATATGTATAGAACGTCAGCTAGCGTGGTCGCACATGAGACAAAACATCACATATCAACCAATCCCGATCACCATCACCAATTTTCGACCAATCAGGATGCAGTAATAATAGTCGAAATAAATTCAACCAATCATGATGCAATAATAATAGCCTGAGTTAAAAAAAATGGACATACGTTATGGGAGAGAAATATTATAATTTTGTCCTTTTCCGTCATGAGTGATACTTAATTTTCAATTCTTTTTTCTGTGAGAAAGAGACATGTATCCAGCTGTCTATTTATTTATCTGTCTACGCACGTAACAGTGCATTTCGTCGACTGCACTTTTTTTTTTTTTAATTCTAGATTCATGCTGTAGTAAATGTTGTTCATAATGATAAATGCAATGGACCTATTTTGTCCCATACTGAAATGAATGTATGTCCATAAAAATGTACCTCCAATTTCCTTCTAATATCACATAGTCTGAAATGTGTGCAATCGGCACTATTGTAATTTCCAACAAATGTGAGCCCTATATCTTGTCACGAACAGCAGCATTTCAAAAAACACACTAGGTACGTGGGGCGAATGACTAAAACGGTGTGTTTGTCATTAAAGATTCTGTTGTACAATATTTAAAATAATAATAATATTTGCGAGTTTTAATTTAACTTGAATCGGTATGCGTTATAGTAAACTTACGCATTATTATCTTAAGCCGTCGGGTCATAAATCGTTCAATCTTTCTATCTCGCTCGCACTTACAGGTCTTATGGCGTGAAGTTTATTGCTCGAGGCTCAAATGATAATGTGTTTACAATAGTAACTCATGACTTGAAAATTACAAAATCGGCATGTATATTGTAAAGTCCGTAGGAACTACCACCTCCACTGTAAAAACGAACCGCATTCGACTAAAGGCTAGAAAAGAACATCAATTCTTTTACTGGAAAACTGTCTATTGACTATATCACAGGATTAGAAATCACAGGGTTGCAAGAGTAGTCATTTTTTCATAGTACATTGATTTTTACCTTCTGTTTTGACGTCGTTCTTTAGTGTACCAATCTGTATAGTGTTCGTACACATATTATTGCTTTGCGTTTCTTTAACCGTAACTAGCTTTTTTAAGGCAGTGCTGTGCACAACTTCGAAGTAAAAATGGGTGTGAATGACAGATAGTTTATTCAACCTAGCAGAACAAAATCGAACAATTGAATTTTTTTGCATGGGTCACTTAATCTTTTACATGTACATACATATCACCACGTTTCATGCGTGTTTGATACAATTTTATTATTATAGCGCCCTTAAAATGATACCAGCATATTATTTCCGGACAGATTTTATTATAGCTGTCTCTTTTACCCCTAACTTTTCGCATTTCTTTCGCACTCTTTGGCGGCTTTATGCAGATTGCAGTGGAGCCGAATTCAAGGTGCCACTTTGAAAGTAAAATCTAAAGTAAAATATCATTGTGTATCTGAATATTATTGAATCTTAATTTACAAAAGGGTATTAATTAATTCGCTGTAGCAATTATTTTAGTCTTGAAATTATTATTTTCCATAAAAGTTTCTAAGCTCTATGTATTTAGTACCGTAATTAATTTATGTGGTCTCAATATTCACTAAGTGTTCGTATTACATTGCATCGCTTACAAAAGCTAATTACTTGTCTGTTGTCAATGGCGCTCGATCAGAGCACAAATAATATTTCATATTAAAAGTGGTAATCATCGCCATAAATCGGGATTTTGGTTGTACCCCGAGATAAATATGAAATATTTGAAATTGAAATGGTCTTTTTTTTAAAAATTGTTTTATAACCTGTGGCGCCATCTATTTTTAAACCTTTCCAAACAGACAACGAATAAAAAATGATTTTTGTAACTAATTATTACACGATTCACAATGCTTACTTAATTTGAGTATCTTTTAAAACTAAAATAAAAATAAAAGACCACTTCATACCTATATTTTTTTGCATTTCTAAGGACTTCGTTTTTTTTTTTCGAACATGATTGCAGTCTTCATTTCTAACTAATCTTAAAGCTATTTTTGTATCCTTATGTTATTTACATTTAATTTATTTAAGGTGCAATGTTTCGCTCAGCGCGCGAAATTCAAATTTTCTTGCGTTTTATGTTAATTACAGCTTAATTACTCATCGTAGGTTAATGAAAACTAATTTTGCGATAATAAATAGATTGTTTCAAGAAATTACACCAACCAAAAATATAAGTTGAAAGCTAGTATAAGTACATTTCCCACTAAACCATAAACCAAGATGAAAATCAGCTTATTGAAATTTGTAGCTAAACCAATGTTATCTAGGTGATAATTTTACCCGTAATTTCTTAATACAACTTATTTATTGGCGCAAAATTGGTTTCGATAAATCCACGACGAGTAATTAAGCTGTAATAGACAAAAAACGCAAGAAAATTTGAATTTCGCGCGATGAGTGAAACGATGCACCTTAAGTCAATCGCGTGTCTGTATTTTTTTGTTGAATTGTTCATCAAGCCTGCACTATTACATTCCTGTATATAATAAGATGGTACATAATAATTATACGAGTAGTGTTTTACTACGTAATATAACTCAAGGTTTCACTAAATAATAATATACTAAATTAAATTAAAACATATTTAGGGTAAATAGAGTAGGTAGATACGATTAATGAATTTTCTCTTCTCCTAATCGGTAATCATTTTAGCTAACGTATGTTTTGATTCATTCAGTAACGCTCATAATAATAATTTTAAAAAAAACATAATTTTTTGAGAATTATTTTAGCAACATTGCTATCCATTTACAATTTACCTTAATTAAATAACTCATGTGTTTAAGGTACGATTAACGTCAAAATAATATTCCGTTGCCAATAAGTTTCGGCTCTTTGCACAACTAGTAGAAACATCTAGCTCAAACAATACCGAAAAAATCTTAAAAAAATAATAGTTAAAAATGTAGTTTTTCGTTTACAACCGATAAGGGCGTTATTCCATTTTCCATGATTTTTCTATCGAATAATGTAAAAAAGGTTTTTCGGTAGTGTTTACGCAAGGGTACAGATGACGCCACTGGTTGGAGGGTGGCAACAGGTGGCGCCAAAATCTTAAAATACCCTGTTAGGCTACCTTGAGACACTACGCACCTTGTGTAGGGATAAATTCAGAACGATTTTGTTAAATTTGACTATAACCTACTCATACTGCGTGATATTTGGTATGCAGAATTTACTACAATTGAATATTATTTTATTTATATTATGACATGCATATCATGTCCTCTCAGGTTTAATCATTCACACATTGAATTTATAATTAATTAAAATTAAAGTAGGTTACTTAATATTATTATAAACCTTTACATAGTGAGGAGAGTGTAAAGTTGTGCGGGTAGCACTTTTACGTTAAAATGTTGCCAGATATTAGACCATCGTGGAACATTGTGTTGCCCTTATAAAATTTATATTGGTTTCAAAGAAATACGTTTTTAAATTTTATGCAAAGTACACAGATTATCTATATTATTGTTAGAATTTTACTGAAAGTAGAAAAAAATACAAAATATTATAATTATGCTGAATTATGGAGTTACTTTACACTAATAGTTATTTTGTTGTAAGCACTGCAATGATTTTAAGATTAAGTAATACTGTTGCCGAATAGCGCGAAGGAAAAAACCCACACAAACTACATATAAAAATGAAATTTAAGTTTGTGTGTGTTTTATAAGTAGTGATATTCATGACTATCTTTACTGTTTTCGTTACGTACGAACTCAAAGTATGAAAACAGTTTATGACTTTAAAAACTATAGTTATATTGTTGCAACATACTTAAAGTAGATAGATTTATTCAAAATCATATTTTATTAAGTGTAGTCAAGGTGTTTTCATTTATTTTTATGAAAATTTTGTTTTTGAAGCATTTTTCGTCATGCGTAGCTTTTTTATTTGTCGAATCTGTCAAAAATAATTACTAAGGCTGCACGATTTTGCCAATTACACTGCCAATTCAAGTTGCGCGTTGTTCGAATTTGGTAACAGTTTATAATCTGACCGAATTAGATCAACACGCGCTCCGAACTGCATATAAGAATGGCGCGCCTTCTTGAATCGGCAATGTAATGAAGGCCGCAGAATTGAGCGACCATAACCCGTCGTTACCTACGTAAAATGTAAATATCCTTCATGGATGGATTAAGATGCCATATTTCATACATTAAACAAATGATGTAAGTAGGTACTTATTTGATTTCATAGTGCTACTCTGTTGGAATGAATGTCTAAAGATAAAAATACTTATCGAAGAGAATTAAAGTAATTTGTATTTTAAGACATACTATTATGATTAAACGAGAATATTAAAGCTAAGCATCACAGCTTGAAGTAAACCACGACATTCCATTTTGTTGTTTTTAATTATTATTTTGTTATGAAATAAACAATATTTATACCTATCTAAATATTTAGATTAATTGTGGTTAATAGTGTTACCGTTGTTGTTTGTGTGATTTTAATTATGTACTAGCCTGCTTGTGCACTTTGGCCACATCATTCTTAAATCGTATAGGTAATTCGGATAAGTAACGAAGGCGCTCGTCTTAAGGTGGGTTTAGATCAAACGCGCGGATGCTCATTCTACCCCCACTCCAACAAATTATTTTAGTTTGAAAAGAGGCATAGCATTATTTTGTAGTTCTATCTTCGTTGGCGGTGATTCATGAAACATTCTAGGAAAGTTCTAAGAATACTCGTTCGCTTGATATAAACAGCGCACGAGCGTGCGAACAGCTGTCTATGCCGTTCTTTGATGTTCGGAATCTTGCAAAACATCTTTAGACCATGTGCAAGAATTCCAGTTCTTGCTAGTTGGTATTCTTTTAGTAAATGATGAAAACCATTTATCGTTTACACCAAAGAAGCCAAACAACAACGCTCTGTGTTCTTGTTCTATATTGTTTGTTCTATGTTCGTTCGTCTAAACCCATACCTTTATTGAAATGTTTGGTAACGAGCGCCTCCGTGAATGACTAAGGGTGTCTACACATGGCCCGACCCGTCATCGCTTGAAAGAGATGGCTAAGTTTCTGGGGAAGCGAAAGGGAGAAGCTATAACCTTAATAGTTTGTTTCTTTTGCTCCCGTGAAATTCAAATCTAGCTGTCCCTTACACACGATGTCAGGTCGGGCCATGTGTAGACACTTTAATGATTAAAGGACAAGCACGTGCATAATACTCAGTCACGTCACAGGCACGACGCCGTCGCACCATTTAAAATATATAGAATTAATACTTTCATGAAATAAGTACCACGGCAATAGCCGGAACTAAGTAATCTAATTCATTTGATGACGCATTATCAACGCGCGATGACAGCGTCGCTTCTGGGGGACTTCTTTCGTGAAAAGAACTCTACCTAAACTTCGTTATCCTTAACTTCAGTTGCATCATGACAAGCACTTCTCAAGGTTGGCTTGGTTATTGCGAAAAAGATAGCTGAAGACAAATTTCATTGGAGTAAATGAAACAAACTAAGTACTAAGGTTTGCTTCTTTCTTCAGAGGCCTTCAGTAAATAGCGTTATCTGCGCGTTGATACCTGTGTAGGAAACGAAATATAAAGACACATTCACATACTCGACCACGTCATGTCCCTGGCGTGTGTGTGCACGTTCATCTATTGCACTTTTTTATTGTCTCGGCGGTGACGGCGAAAGAGTACAATCGAGGCTAGTTTTATTGTTAGATTTTTTAATCCCTGTTTTTATTTTCACAAAAAGAGTGCGGTCCGAAATACGCCAACAGTTCCAAGAACACTAACAGTGCTAATAAAAACCAATACGACATATTCTTGTCGTATATGGTTCTCGTTAGCGCTGTCTGCGTTACAAGTGCTGTTGCCGTAATTTGAAACGCGTCTAAAGTAGTTATATGTACCTACAAGGTACACTTTTCTACAACACATATTTTTCTTGTGGTTTTATGTCGAAACTACTAAGACCATTGTTTAGAAGAAAAAAAACTATAAGGTAGAAAAATCACTAATAAGAAAATAAAGTATCGTTTAAATATAAAATCACAATGAAATCGAATGAAACTATACTGTAGTTTGAATGTTATACCTTCACCTTGACTCTAAGAGTAAGAGTTGTTACCTGTCAAACTGAGACCCATTTTCTGTAACTAGGTACCTAACTAAACTCAAGTCTACAGTGTACCTAAGTATATTTTACCATCGTGAAAAGTTTTTCTTTTTCAAACACAATTTTTTCATTCCGGATAACGCTTAGTCAGGCTACACTGAGGAGCGATGAAAATAGTGGCAATTTTTTTGACCTAATATAATATCGCCATCTATCGACCGAGTGAAACGGAACTTTTTTTTTTCTTGTAACTGAAACGCTCTTGGCTAAAAGAGGAAAGCATTATTAAAATTGGGCTCTATAAAGCCAGAAACAAAAGCAAAAGACATTAATTTGGAAAATTATATATATTGTAATTTAGACTGTCAGGTAGTTAGGTACCTACTTAAAATGGGACTTTGTTATAAGATAAGTATTAAAACGAAGAATGTGTGAATGTTTAGTAACATCAAAAACTGATAATATTGAGCAATGGTTTTATCATTAACAACTAAAGATGACTGACGTAAAATCTTAAAATATAACTGTTAAAAATTTAATAAACCGCACAAAATATTGGGTTGTTTTATTTTTCTTTCCAAAAATTACATTGACAGCTTAGCATTAAGCTTATTATTTTTTTTTCTAAGATTTACAGATAATTATTTAATCCACCTATTCTATTCTGTCCTATCCTATCCTATATACTATCTGAAATTCTTATTAAACGGATAATTAATTAAACGCCACTTATTAAACGGTGATCGTTATGCGATGCCCAAGCCGCCTGCCAAGCGAGGAGAGTATGGCAATCCTTTCGTTTTCTATGGTAAGGTATGGTTTTCTATGGTGTGGTAAGGTATGTTCAGCAGTGGACGTCTTCTGGCTGATGATGATGATGATGAAAAAGGCGGCATATTTTAAAATTCACGCAAACGAAGTTGCGGATACAGCTAGTACCACAATAAAAACTGTCAATTTTATTGATATTTTTTATATATTTCGCAAGAAATAGCAGACGCTAGAGGTCTATTCCGCCAGGAGAACGTTCTCGTGGCGGAAACTTAGAACAACTAGTTATTCTACGTGGCGAAAAGTGATTTTCGCAAATATCTCAATAACGGCTGGACGCACAATTTTGAAATTACCATACACATTTACACGACCTCATGCACTAAATATCTATTACACTGAATTTCGACACTTTTCCGCTAAGAGTACGCACACCAACAACCGCCGCGCTCACTTATTATTGCTCGCTTGTAAACAAAATAAACAACAAGTTGTTGGTATTTGATTTTGTACAAACGCCTGTTCCCTTACAACCGCTTTTGCCTTTGTGCATGATGAGATGAATTCTCAACGAGTAACAACAAATGAATCACATCACACACGTGACTCGTGGGAAGTAGTCACACTAATATTATAAATGCAAAAGTTTGTGTGTAAGTATGTAAGAGTTTTTGTTCCCGTTCAACTCTGTAACGGCTTAGACGGCTGTAAAAGTAAAAAAAAAAAAAAAAAAAAACTGTGATCTTCGAGTTTACCTACATTTGTCCATAAACCATTAACCAAGATGAAAATCAACCCAAGTATATTAATTTTTAAAAGTAAAAGTTAAAAGTAAACCAATGTAGGTAATCATTTTTCCGTATTTTCTTGATTATCATCATCACTGGCAGCTTATTCAGTCCACTGCAGAGCATAGGCCTAATCTTTCTTTCGCCAATCTACACTGTTTTGTGCTTTTTTTCTTGTTACAACCAATTTATTAGCTAAAAATTGGTCATAATAAATCTACGTTGAGTAGACAGAGTTAACAGAGTACCAATGGCGGGAACGTGAAGTCATGTCGCGTCATTGTATTATTTTCCAAAACTAGTGTTATCTAAAGTGTTAATGTGTAAAAATGGTGGATTTTTATCAATTAGGTGTTCGTGAACGTGCACGAGTGTTGGTGAATAGTATAATCTTGTGAAACATGACTCTTCGTGTTGTTTACAAAACTCCATAGAAGTCTCTAGTAAATTCTCCACCTCATGATGTAAACTTGACCATGACTTACTTTGGTTGACTTAGACTATGACTGAGACTTATTGCAAGGGTGTCTATACATGGCCTGGCCTGACATCGTGTGAAAGGGACAGCTAGATTTGAATTTCACGGGAGCAAAAGAAACAAACTATTAAGGTTATAGCTTCTCCCTTTCGCTCCCTCAGAAACTTATATATAGCCATCTCTTTCAAACAATGTCAGGTCAGGCCATGTAGCGAGGTCTTTATTGAGCAATATTTAACTTCACTTGAAATATTATTACACTACTTGACACTGGCTAAATACACAACAAGTGGATCCAAAACATAAAAAAAACCTTGACTTCACCAAACAGCCTAATAATTGACGACCCGATAATGTACGGCCTGGAAAATACGACCGATAAATGGTATCCTAAGCTTCAAAATATCAGATCGTACAATATGGGCTGTCAACAAGGCTGTCAATAATCGGCACGTGCTCAAAAAGCATAACCATCAATGTACAGCGAATGATGTAATTGTTAATCTGTGAACCTGAGAAAAAATAAAAAATAGTACATTATCTTTCTATCTGTAATTATAATAAAATAAAATTTGAATCTGTCTTATTTTTACTATCACGTTCACATGAAGTACGAAATCAATAGAAGTCATATACACAGAGGATTTCAGCCAAGAGAGAGAGATGAGTTGTCTTTTATCAGGGTGTATTATGCATTATCTGGCATTATCAGGGCGTGCATTATTATACAGCCTGATAATTGATGTACTGATACATAGAATACCCGGCTGGCTTGATCTTGGCTTGATATATTTTCACGTCTCGATAATCACATCCTGATATTCCATGTACTGGTACATTAATTATCAGGCTGTGTAATACGGGCTTTAAATTATCGGGTTGTGTATTATTGTCTCCCGATTGAAAATATAATATTTTATTTTTAGCAAAAACTTTACAAATAAACAAGTGCGCTATTTTAAATTACAAGCAGTTTAAATTTTGTCCAAAATGTCGCAAAGAGAGCGTCGCTCAAATGCCGGTAATCGCATGGCAAAAATGTTAGACGACGAGGAAGAGGATGATTTTTACAAGACCACTTACGGTGGTTTTCAGGAGGCTGAAGAGGACAATGATTACGTGTGAGTGCTTATGTGTTATGCGCCTGATAAACGCCAGCACTTTAAGCATGCCCGTTCAGTATGGTAATGCAGCCAGCAAGCTAGATACGAGCCCAACTCTTAGTGGCTTTATCATTGGGATCAGTATCAGTGTTATAGGTTACCGGAGACTCCGAAGAGCCACACTAAGTTTTAGCTATTGATTTAGTGCCATATTCATCGCGTTCAATCGCGCAATGCGTAATTGTTCTCAATCTGACCCAAACAACAGTGGTCTTTATCTACAATCTGAAACATAATTGAGACTGCGCGATTGGCTGAGAGGCATGCTCCAATAATGCTAGGAACTGGGATTGAATCAGGTATACAAGCAGGAGGAAATGCACAATGTATATTAAACCCCAATTAGGGTGTTGTTGCAGGATTCAGCTTCCAGAAATTGAATATGAATGAGTGTTCGGTTACATTATGCTACAGGCAGTCTTCGCATTCGAAGATTAAACGAAGATTGCCTCGGATATAATTTTCATACAAACATAATATTTTTGAGAAATTTTACAAAAACTACAGTTTAGTTTTTATGTCACTTATATTGATTGAATTTGGCTATTTATTTACTATTACTTATTATTTCTTTTTTTAATTTTGAAGACCTTAAAGTGATCACTGGCGCTAATCTTGCTTCAGTCCCTCTCAGTTTGTGAAGAGTGCAAGACATACATTTGTCAATACATGCGATCTAAATATGCGCAAGATCTCTTTTTGGTAACAATATGTACTATACATATTTTTAATGATGTGAATGTTTCACTACATTATACTATTCACCAACACTCATGCATCATCAAGAGCACTTAATGGATAAAAATTCACGATTTTACACATAAGCACTCGATTTATCACAACTTATACAATAATACACTGATGCGACATGACTTATTCATGTCCCCACCAGAACTTGGGGCTTTATTTAGCCCCCATGTAATTGGGGTATGCAGTATAGGGTAATCACCAACGGCTTTCCACATTGTTGATATTTTTTTGTGCATGTACCTGGCCAAACATTGGGGGAGGGGGGGGTGACTAATGTCCAGGCGACTCCTATTTTGGGCAATAACATAGCATTGCTATCAAGCCTGGCGCTAGTAATAAGCACCTAATTATATTGTTTCAGTGAAGAAAAAGAAGTAGAAGACGTTGTTGATTCAGATTTTGATATTGAGGAGAATGAAGAACCGGTTTCCGATCAAGAAGTTGATGAGAAAACTAAACGGCAGGTTGGGACAAAGGCTTATAAGGTAAGCATAAAGAGAGTTCCAGCAGATTTTACCTAGTTTCTTTAGCAAATAATTGTGTTAATATAATAAGAAAACAGGGCCCTTACCTTGAAGTCCTTATTGCAATGTTTTCTAGGTTCAGCCATCGACAATGCTTGACCTCGAATATATCACGTCACGCAGCATTGGCGGCTTAACCTAAAAATCATCACAATAAACATGTCACAGTTCGGGCCCAGGTAAATTATTTTCTGCATATATCAATTTTTCAAAGAATTACACTTTTACACAACAAATAATTCCTCTCCTGATGTACCTGCGCATGTGTTGTAGAACAATTTTAGTAGCACGGCGCTTGAAACTTCGCTCTACCAATGGCAAAGTATTGAACGACGCGCGCTAAAATTCTGCGCTGTCATTGGTCTATCAAATTTCGCGCCAAAATCGCTGCTGTCCGTGCGCCACCTTGTTCGATTCGTGTAAGAGAGACAAAGCTAAAAACACATAACAAGCAATACTCACCATTTGCGCTTGCAAATAAAGTTCAATATAGAATATAGATAAATTATTTACACATTTACATTCGGCTACTCGCGTAAACTGGTATGCGCTTTTTTGAACCACGTTTTTTGTAGGACCCTAATAGGAAACAGAAGGCTACAGGACAAGACAATAAATTAAAGAAACCTGCTGAAAAAAAACCTAAAGAACCAAAACCTAAAGCAGAAAAGCCAGAAAAGCTGGATACTTCATATTCGGACTCTTCTATTGGTAAGAAGTTTGTTTCACTCTTACATTTCTTTTTACCCAACTATATGAAGCATAACGGAGGGTTATGATTTTGACCGCTGCTTCAAAAGTCTATACATGTTCATCTATTCCCTCAGCACATATTATAAATCCGAAAGTCTGTGTGTACTTACACACAGACTTGTGTGTAAGTATGTAAGTGTGTTTGTTCCCGTTCAACTCCGTAACGGCTGACTGGAATTGAATGAAATTTGGTATGGAGGTAGCTTAGACACTGGATTAACACATAGGCTTTTTATCCCGTAAAATATTCGGTTTCTGTAGAATTGCGGGTAAAACCGCGAGACGCAGCTAGTTACTTCTAAATTACTTATCATAATCAAATGAGATATTGTTGGAGTCCTTCATAAGAAAGTTGTGTGGCCCTTCCATAATTTTAATTTGAAGCTTGTAGGTACCATACGCATCCATTCATTTCATTTTGGTCGATGGTATGTGCAACAATTTTTCCACTCCATTATTCGGTTTCAGAACGCAACAAAAGACAAACAACAGCTGTGAAATCACTGGAGACGCAGCAGAGGATTAAAATCAGATCGGAGCTAAAGAAGAAAAAGCCCAAGAAAGTTGAAGAGAAAATGCCGACTCAGGAAGAAATGCTCGAAGAGGCTAAGATCACTGAAGAGGAGAACCTTAAAAGCTTAGGTAAGTTTTCTAAGGTAAATTAAGATACTACAAGTAGTAATACTGGGTAACAAATGGTTGGGTTAAAAATTTACGTTAGCAGTGACATGAGCTACATTTAGCAGTTGGGTATTTAGTTTTTCTTTTAATGTTTTTTTATTGATTATGCGCAAAGTTATATGCTAAGGTACATCAGAACTCTTTCCAAGAAAAAAAAAAGTTTGAAAATAATGTAGTACTGATTATTTAATATTAATGATTTATTTATTAATTACAGAAAGGTTTGAACAAATTGAATTGGAAAGAAAGAAGATAAGACCCACAAAGAAAACAATAACTGGTCCTGTTATAAGGTAATTAATTAACGATTTTCTAATAATTAACGGTAATAACTGGTAATTAACGGTTAACGCTAGTGACAACGTTAAACTAACAGTGACACTAATATACTTCAACTAGAGAACTAGAAATCGGTCAAGATGTGTAGGCTACAGGGCTTTGTATAATGAATGAATTAATGAATATTATTTATTGTCATACAGTTCATTCATAATTACAAAATTTAAAAAAGTTAAGAATGCTTCCATTATGGACTCGTCAACTTGCTAAAATTTTTAACAATGCTATTTATATTATTGTATATTTATATTAGGCATTTGGTGTCTCCCTCAAAAAACGACAATATTAGGAGGATTTATCAATTTTATTTTTTCTGTTTTTGAGTAAAAGTCAAATTCAGTTCATGAGAAATCACGTGGAATATAGGAACAAACAAACATATTTCGTACTTACATACCCTCCTTCTTGTCAGTCGGGTAATCTTTGCTTCTCGATTAGCAGTAAAAATATTTCTGTCACTTTCTACTGACAGCACAGAAACCTAATTAGACTAATTTTTGCCCGAATGACCAAGAAGTAAGGTATTGAGGTGTGTAAGTATGTTTGTGTCTTCCTTTAATACCACCTGCGGCCTAAACGGCTTGACCGATTTTGACGAGTGAGCTTCCTCTTTACTTCCGGATTGACATAGGCTACATTTTGCAGTCGTGTATTTTTTTTTGTTTTCATTATAATACTTGTAATGCTTATCCATTTCAGATATCATTCATTCGCTGTTCCGATTGAACCAAAAGAACCATTTGAAGACGAAGAAGATGAGGAAGACAAGGATAGCATGTCTGATGTTCCTGAACTGAATTTAAGCGACCTAATAAAGAGTGAGGAAGAAGGTAAATATCCTAACTAATATTGTAATTCAGAGGAATAGCGCCACAGTCGTATTAGGACCTATATAGCTTCGAGGTATAAAAATGAATACGTTCCTCTCGAGAAAAAAACTTCGTTTGCATGATTCAGAGCTCCCTACATTACAACTGTGAGTCCATAAAAAACGTCAAAAAAGGCACAAAAATGGATAGACTTCGTTCGCGTGGACCAACAAAAACAAGTAGCCTATGTACGTCTCCGACTCTTAAGCTATATCTACGCAAAAAATTGAGGTCGATCCGTTTAGCCGAAATAACGCGACCAACACCCAGAAAGAGAGACAGAGCTACTTTCGCATTTATAATATTAGTTAGGGTAGCTACAAATCCATAATTTTCAGATTTGGGACCCTATTCCAGTGCGCTCGAGATTATCTCGGTCACTCTCACTCCCGTTAAATTCTAAATTAGAGAGACAGTGACCGAGATAATCTCGAGCGCACAGGAATAGGGTCCTTGTTCTTTTACTTGTGCTGTAAGACATTGCTTCTTGCCAAATTTCATGATACTAGGTCAAAGGGAAGCACCCTATAGGTTTTGATTTACTAGCGAGTGCGGCAAAAGCGACTAAATATACTAAATATACATAAGGGGCCGTATTTTTACAAACTTTTATTTTCCTTGCAATGTTTGCATGTTACGAGTAAAATCTTCCAACTGAATTTTAGACCTGGGGCCTTATCACGTAACTCTGGCGGCGATGGTCTTCGTTTGCTATCCTGCTCGCTCGCATGGTGCGAGTAAGTTGGCGCGAGTGGGACGGCAGGCGATGATAATTGGCACCAGAGTTACGGGATAATGCCCCAGTTCCCCTCAATTGAGTTGAAATTTTTCACGCCTGTCAAGTTCCGATGACAATATATTATGAGAGCGAGCTGATCTGATGATGGCTGCGGAATGTGGAAAACGGAACTCCTCATTAAACAGTAGATTGATAGAGTTTGGACTCATGTATCAATAACGGTACTGTTATCTCTTATCTAATATCTGTTGTCGCGGGTCGAACTTGGACAAGATTGGCACAGGACCGGGATGAGTGGCGTACAAGAAGAGAGGCCTATGCTCAGCAGTGGGCGATTACGGGCTGAAAATGATGATGATGATGATCAATAGCGGATTTTATAAAAGCTTGCCTGGAAAAATATATTTTTCCACAAATAAATATTTGATTGTGTTGACTTAGAAGCTTAATTTTTTAACAGCTCCAAAGGACCGTATTCCTCAGTATTTGATAGTATCGCGCACTACGTGTGGTTGCTTGATAAGCTATATATGTAGGTACGCGATGTTTGTTAAATTGTTTGGTCCTACTGGGTTGAAATAAGGATGCGAGTAGGAGACGTGTGCTTTATTTGAGCACCAGCGCGGGACTGTGCTCTGATTCTTAATACAGTTAGAACTAGATGTTAGAACTATGATGTAGGCTAGGCCCTACATCTACCTTCCCCTTTAAAAAAAAATTTTTTACATAAGTAATTACATAAGTTGTTAGTAAATAATAAATTTTAGTTGAGACACATTTGATTCAAAATTACTAATTAAAATTACTAAATAATATTAAGGTACACAAAAATTAAAATTAAATGTTGATTATCTGAGGACTTTTACTTAAAGTTAGTGTTCAAAGTTTATAAAAGTCTTTGCAAGCACGATAAATGATCACTATTTTGTTTATATTTTTGCGCGCACTTCACTTTTTTTGTTTTATTTGCGTCTGGCACTGTTACACAGAAAATACTTTGCCCGGGTGATGAACTGCAGGTGATGCGCCTTGAAGCGCCACTCGTTGTGTGATAACTTGTGAGATTCGTTTGTCTATAGCCGTCCTAATCCGCTTTTTGCAGTACCGCCAGGCGACGTATATGACGCCTGTGGTTACTGCAGCGCTGACGATGACGACGGCTGCCAGCGACATCTTCATTGGATTGTCGTTTTCAGTTGTATGGGCTTCTTGCGGTGCAGCGCCTGCTGCATTTTGCGCGACGACTGTTGTCTTTGACTCGGGATGTCCCATGACGACGAGTAGAGTTGTGCAAGTCGGAGTCAAAGTGTCGTTCCCACAGATGAATGTCGTTCCAAAACGCAGTTGAAGTTGTTGACCAGTGAAGTACGAGGTAGCGTGCGGGTCCGTGACCAGTTGACGACTGGCTTGCAGTCGTGGTGAAGTGAGTACCTGCGGTTGGTAGGTACTGTGCCGTGTCGGTGTTATGTTCACAAGTCGAACATCACGGTCTTCTTGACTGTGCGACCGGATCTTGTTACTGTCGTTGGTGTGTTCTCCGGATCGCTAGTGGTTATTGCTGTTTTAATAGTTTCTGGTTTGGGTTGCTGAGTTTGCGGCCTAATCACCGGATGGTTCGGATGGCCTGTCGGGGTGTCAGTTGACTTGTAAGCAGAACCGTTTGATATAACGTAAGCAGGTTTGAGCCTATCAAGTGAGATAGCGACAACTCGAGACCCTAATTGTAAAGTATAATATTTCGGATTCCTTTTAACGACTCTGAAGGGGCCCGAGTATGGAGGCGTGAGAGACTTCCTAGCCTCTTGTCTTACGAACACGAATTCCGCTTCATTTAAATCTTTGTGGATAAAAGTTGTTTTTCGGTTGTCTGGATTTCTTGATTTTGGTCGGAGTGTTGCTAAGGTCTCCGTGAGTCTTCGGGTATACTCCGTATCGTTGATGTTTGCTGATGATGATAGTGGTATAAAGAAATCACCAGGTAGTCGGATATTTTGACCAAACGTCATTTGTGCGGGGCTATAACCACTGTCCTTCTTCACGGCTGATCTCAAGCCTAAAAGAACCAGTGGTAGCTCCCTTGCCCAATGTGCAGTGTCTTTGCAGCGGGCCATAATAGCTGCTTTTAGTGTACGATGCGATCTTTCGGTTTGTCCGTTTGCTTTTGGGTTGTATGCGGTTGTATGAATTTTTTCAATTCCTAGTCTTTTTGTTAGTTGCGTAAAAAGTTGCGATTCGAATTGCCTTCCCTGGTCAGTCGTAATTTTGGTAGGGCACCCGTATCGTGCGATCCAATGTTCCACGAATTTTTCTGCCACCGTTTCTGCAGACATATCTTTTATCGGAATAACTTCCGGCCATTTGGTAATGCGGTCAATCATTGTTAGACAGTAGATGAAATCGTCTGAAGGTGGTAGTGGTCCGATTAAATCGATATGGCAATGTGAAAATCTGTCTGATTTATCGAATTCGCCAAGTGGAGATACCGTATGTCTCTGTATTTTGGCTTTTTGACACGGTATGCAGCTTCTAACGTACTTAGTGACATCGCCGTTCATACCAGCGCGGCTATTCCCATTGCTTTTCGGATCGAATACGGGAACGTTTCCGTTTCGAATTGCTTTACAGCGATTCACAATCCCGAATTCGAAATCGTTTGACGGCTCAAATCGACACATCAGCTGATTTTCATTCGAAAAGTTTCCGACAGCTATTTGCTCTCGGAACCAATCCGTCTAGAGAGCCAGAGACGATTTCTTACAACAATTTACTGCTTAGACGAAGATACAAGATCCATGATTTACTGTGTTTTGGACTTTTAATTTATTTCAAGGTAAATAATTAACAAGTAAGTAATAAAACAACCATAGTAAAGTAATACGTAGGTATATGGAAGGACTTTATGACTTAAAGTGCAGAATAATAAATAATTCTGGGTGCTGTTATGGGCAAGCGAGACGCTTACCATCAGTCGAGGGATTTGCTCGCCTTGCCATTTGCCACAACAAATATTAAAAATCTTTTCTACATGTATATTTCAAAACCTACGTTTATTTTTAGATGGAGCATTTACTCGCATTTCGCGAAATGAATCGCCAGCGTGGGCGATCGCAGGGGCAACATACCCTCCTTCTTCACCGTTCCATACGAGACCTTACCGATCCTTTTCATGGCCGATTTTGGCGTCGCACGTTTTATCCATTGGCCAGTGTCAAGTATACATGGATACTGATAAGCAATAACATGTCAACCAACAAAAAAAAAAATTTTTTTTAATGTTACAGAACGCTTCTTTGTCAGCCAAAGGCTTCGCTACACGGCCTGACCTGACATCGTGCGAAAGAGATGGCTATATATAACTTTCTGAGGGAGCGAAAGGGAGAAGCTATCGCCTTGATAGTTTGTTTCTTTTACTCCCGTGAAATTCAAGTCTAGCTGTCCCTTTCACGCGGTGTCAGGTCAGGCCATGTGTAGGCGCCCCAAGGAAGCGATCTGTATCATTAACATTTTTTTTTTTTTGTGGTTTGACATATTATTGGTTATCAGTATCCACATATATATTCTCAAGTTTTGTTAGATGTTATCAAACAAGTCATAGTCACGGTTAAAGGCGAGCAAAACAAGTCAAAGTCATGCCCCAGTAAAGTAGTGAAAACTTTACCTTCTATGTTCTAAATTTCTACACTTCTAAACAATACGAAAATTCACGTTTCACGACTTTATACCATTCATCAACACTCGTGCATGTTCACGAACACTTATCAGGTAAAAATTCACAGTTTTTACACATTAACACTCGAAATAACACAAGTTTTGGAAAATAATAAAATGACGCGACATGAATTCACGTCCCCGCCAAAACTAAGTTTGACATTATTAGATTTCTGTTTACGAAGTATGCTATTTCAGAATTAAGTCTCATATTTTTAAATCTAAAATGCAATTTGCAGGATTGCAGTTTGCACTATGTAATTTTATTAATTTCATTGGTAAAACAACGTACATTATATTACGTTTTTGCCAATTGGTGGTTAGAATAAACTAAGATTTCGAATAGTTAAATTTCTACCATGGATTCAGTTTTCTACCAATATGAAACAATCTCTGCAAACGCTGCAACATATAGATAGGTATGATTGTCTATGACTACTCGATCGGAAAAACCCGACGAATACCGAAGTTGAATCCGCTCGGATTTCGGAATCAGGTTTTTGCTCTCATTCGAAAGCCGATCCGTATTCGAAGGAGATTTTCAATGTCGATTCGAAACTTTCCGTCTAGCTTGGGAATAAGCGTGCTGGCCAAAAATATCTCTCCGTTACGAGGCGTCGGGTTGCTGCGGTTCCGGGATGGCTCAATGTGTGCGTGCCAGCTATCCCTTGTTCTCGGAACTCGCGTGGTAGGTATAATCGAGCCTTTTGCGTCGATGTTTCGAATATAAGTTCGCTGTTTGCGTATGGTACGCAAACAGCGAACAGGTACCTTGAATGATTTAAATTCCAAATTTGGATTTTCTCGTAATTTTTCTAATTCATTGTCTTTTGTTTGGCTACTATGCAGTTGTTCGTAGTCAAAATTGTGCGGTAGCTGGATCTCTTGAATCCTTGATAGGAAATCCGCTGCGTCGTTCAACTCGCCCTCTATGTATTCGATTTTGCTGCAGAATTGTGCGATAAAATCTAACTGTCGCAATCGTCGCGGCGAATCGTTTTTTGATTCCTTCTTGTTTAGTGCGAACGACAATGGTTTATGGTCAGAGAGGATGATAACTTCTCGCGATTCGATCATGTATCGGAAATGTTTTACGGCGAAATATATGGCTAAAAGCTCTCTGTCGTAGGTGCTGTATTTTATTTGTGCGGGTGTAAGCTTTTTTGAGAAAAATGCTAGTGGTTGCAGCTGGTCGTTAACCCGTTGATTTAAGGTTGCACCGACACATAAGTTTGACGCATCAGAAACGAGAACGAGAGCGGCGGTAGGATCCGGGTGCGCGAGCATAACTGCATCTTGGATCATTTGTTTACATTTATTGAATGCGCTCACTGCGTCCTCCGTCCAATTAATCTTTGTCTTATCTTTGCGTTTTGAATTGTGTAAATATTTATCTAATATGCTCTGTGTCTCGGCGGCTTTGGGTATACTGCTGCGGTAAAAGTTACAGAGTCCTAGAAATCTGCGGAGTTCTTCGACTGTTTCGGGCTTGGTATAGTCTGTGACAGCCTTGACCTTATCTTCGTCCGGCCTAATGCCATCACACGTGACGTAGTACCCGAGGAATTTGAGTTCTGTCTTGCCGAACTCACATTTGCTTGTGTTTATTGTTATGCCGAATTGATTTAATCGCTTGAAAACTTCGCTCTAGTTTAGACTTTTTGCAACATTTGTCGTCACCACACTTAGTGGCTTTGTCACCAAAAATATAATGGTAATAGCATTTGAAATTGCTGTCGCCTGGTTTTGCTTTTTGTTGGCTATATTTCTCGCTACCCCTGCCGCGGGATTTCGATCTTGACCGATATTGCCGCTGATAGTTTTGCTCGCGTCGTGCCAGCAGGGGTTCGAACTTTTTGTGCATTGCCGCGATTTCCTGTGTTAAATGTTGGAGCTGCTCATCCACGGACTTGTTTACGCTGAACACCTCCGTGGTTCGCGAAGTCTCCATGATTTTGTCGGCTATTTGTGCTATGTCGTCGAGTTCTACTTTGTTGCATGCTGCTATGACGGTTCTGACGGTGTTTGGTAATCTTTTCAGCCATAGAAGTTTTATAGTTTCTTCTTGTATTTTGTTTCGCCCGAGCTCTTTCATTTTTCTTAATAGTTGTGATGGTCGCTGATCGCCGAGTTCAATTTCAGTTAATAATTTTTGCAGTTGAGTGGTTTCTGATTCTTCGTATACCAGTATTAATCTAGATTTTAACGCCTTATATTTGTCGGTCTCTGGTGGGTTCTCGAGTATGTCGCTAACCTGACTTAATTCGTCTCTACCTAACTTAGCTATAACAAGTTGGTACTTACATAAGTCACCTGCCTTTTGCGGAGTGATGATGGCCTCGAATTGGTGAAACCAAAGGCGTGGCTGCGTGGTCCAGAAGTCGGACAAGCGCGTCTGGATGGTGACTGCGCTGGCTGCAAGCTCGGCTGTCGCGTTGTTGGTGAAAGAGCTGGCGGAATGCTGCGGCTGTGGCGCGTATGGCACGCCCGCAGCTCCCGGTCCCAGGAGGAGCTGCTGGTAGTCTTTGGTTGTATCAGATGGGCTGGTCATTTTACTGCTTTTTTCGCTGGATCACCAATATAGATAGGTGATCACGTCGGGGTCACCAATATCGCGCACTACGTGTGGTTGCTTGATAAGCTATATATGTAGGTACGCGATGTTTGTTAAATTGTTTGGTCCTACTGGGTTGAAATAAGGATGCGAGTAGGAGACGTGTGCTTTATTTGAGCACCAGCGCGGGACTGTGCTCTGATTCTTAATACAGTTAGAACTAGATGTTAGAACTATGATGTAGGCTAGGCCCTACAATAGTAATTTCAACTTGATGCCTTCACGCTTAACCGGCGGATGCAAGTTGCAAATTGTTCAGCAGTGGACGTCTTCAGGCTGTTGATAATGATGATGATGAACTTCACGCGTTTCTGAGATACGGGTCTTGACGGAAAACGAAGTAATTCTCTAAGGGTTTATTTTCTCCTTTAGAGGTACGGAACCCTAAAAAATTAAGATTTATATTTCACTAAAATGTGACTAATGAATTGTGTCTCATTGAATGCATGGAAAATATAAAATAATTATTTTTAAAATAATAAACATTATAGGTCTCACTACGACAAATGACGTGGAAATGAAGGAACCGAAACCGGAATCGACCGATGAGAAGAAAGACGAAATACCGGAATTACAACCGGACTTTAGAGTAGGATTAGACATCGTCGGCATAGATGAAGAAATACCGGTTGCTGATCTTACTGTGTAAGTTTATCTTTCTTGTCTTGCATACAACATACATTAAAAAAAAAAGTTTTTTGCCTCAGAACGGCTTACTCCAGAAATCTCCTTAGACAATCCCCTGCTAAGGGGATATCTGAATTTTATGTCCTTTAATCCCCTTAGAATCTCATTTGAGATGGCGAAGGGGATTATTGGCCAAAAAATAACAGAAATCCCGAACGAACTGCGTCATTTATAAACCGATTTGGAAAATTATTTTTTCATTTGAGAGGAGATACTTCCAGATTGGTCCAATTTTTAACATTTTTAACCACATTTGAATTGAGGGAACTCGGTTTTGGTATTTTCATCAACAAGTCAAGCTTTTGTACCATTTTGTGAAGTGGAACTGGCGAAGAAGACCACAGGTGACCACAGGACTTCCGGTACACGTATTTCACGGGTGGTGCAAAGATAATCTTATGATAGTTAATTGACTATGATGAAGCAATGCAAATGCAAAAAAGCAAGAATGGTTCTGATAAAGTCGGTTTATTTTTGTTACTTTACAAAGGTTGCTAGTGGAACCGCCAAGAACGCTTCAAATAGAAGACGCGTGACGTTATAATTTTCAGTCACAAAGGCATAGGCTCTGGTCGGTCTCGGGCTGGCTCGGCGATAAGGACGACATGAACAGAGTGATTCCCAAGAAGTGTAAATGTGTTCCAAACAAAGCTATAGTGTTTCTGATTACATAGCTTGTTTTATGCACTCGTACAATGTACTAACTATGGCTTAGCATATCTTTTCTTATTGATCGTGGGAGCAAGCTGGCCTTATATTCGGAGGGTCGCGGTTACGAATCCGGGCGGGTCCGTACAAATGACTTCTTTGGAAGTTACGTACAGATGGCTCTGGCTTTTCGGTGAAGGAAAACATCGTGAGGAAACCTGCATATTTCCGGAGAAGAAATTCAATGGCGTATGTGAATCGGCCAACCCGCACTGGGTCAGCGTGCTAGATATGGCCCAGTCACCCTTCGAGGGTAGGCTGATATCCCAAAAGTGGGATTTAAAGAAAAGGCTGACGCAGCGTATGGTTGCAGTCACAGATTACTCTAGATACCGCATTACGAGATTCGTTGTTCCTACAAAAGTCACCAAAGTTTGAGGCGCGGCGCGGGTCGCGGGGAGTGCGACCGAGCGTTCTCATTGGTTATCTCAAGGTTACGCCTACTCGCGCCCAACAATCAACCCATCAGAGTAATTTCTTATAAGTGTATTTAGACTGATGCGTGGTGCGCTTCGAGCGTCCTGAATGCAGAATCTAGGGTGTGATCTGTGGTTGCAGTTATCTTTTCGAATAACTTTGTTTAACAGTTGGCAATCTTTCATTCACAGCAAAGAGAAAAAGACACAGAAAAAATACAAGAAACAGAACACGAACTTCTACGAGAGAACGTTGCTTTCCTTCGAGAACGACTTGGACGATAAAGCGTTCAACGCGTGCTTCCCGCAATTCAAACCTAAGAGGAGAAGAGACATGCTCTGTGCTGTCACTAAGTACGTAATCATCATCACCACACCATAGTAAAAGTCTTACTAGCTGTGTGCTGTAGTTTTACCTAAGATTTTCAGCTTTTCACTTAGTATCCAAATTGAAGTACACCTTTGCCAGTTATTCAACCGCCGTAAAAGCTGTATTGTGCAAATATTAATAGATTCCAGATTGAAGGGATATGTTTCCAGAGAAATTACTAAGCGTAGAGATTTATCATTTAATATCTTCGGGTGAAGAGCGCAGTGTATTGCCGCGCATTGCTAGCTTCGAACTGTTAATGTTTATAATTCGGGATAGCACTGAACTGTTACGGGCAAGCGAGACTCTCACCGTCAGGCGTGCGAATCGCAATTCTCTTAATAGCGTAAAAATGTATGTTTGTATCTCTCGACGATCTGTTTATGGTAATTTATGGATACCAAAATAATCATTTAATTGCATTGCATTTAATTTCACCTAGGTGATTATACATATATACGAGTTATCGAAAGACACTAAAGTGTCGCCTATGATTGCTCAGTTGCTATCACCCAAGTGGAATACACCACCATATCATCAACTTCATCAGTCGGAAGACGTCCACTTCTAAAAATTATCCTTCTCTTAGACCGCCACAGTGAAAGACAATTTGCTATTTGCATCCACTGGCTGCCGGCGACTTTCAAAATGTGATAATTCCACCAGCGGGCTTATCCTCTAACTTTGAAACGTTCGTGATTCTGATTGCGAGAGCATGCCATCTCGCTCGTACCAACTTAGTCGCACTATGCGCGGTCCCGCTCGCGCAACTCTCGCTATCGCTCTCAGTGTTACGGGATAAGCCCACTGGTGGGAGGCGTGCGCTGCGTCGTTCGGAAGACTCGAGAACCTTTCCTCCCTATCGGTTATCGGTTATTCCAGCGATGAGGCCTGCTCATTACCACTCGAGCTTGAAAACCCTGAAGGCTGTCGGTGACTTTGGTTCTTCGGCGAACATCCTCAAATCGTATATTTTTTTTAAAAACCTTAAATTTCACATTACACAATTATTTTTCCAGGAGGCCAGCTCGCTACATAGACCCAGTCACAAAACTCCCATACAGAAGTGTGGACGCTTTCCGCATCATCAGGGAAGCTTATTATCAACAGTTGGAAGCGAGAGGAGACAAAAACGATCCCCAAGTCACTGCCTGGTTGAAATGGCGACGAGCGAACGCCGCTTCGTCCTATGTGCAAATACATATTAAATGAACTCTGTTACCGGGTCTGTAAACTCAAAGTTGTGTAGCAAATGTTTAGAAAGGTTATTGGTAACACAGATTACCAGTATAGATTCGTTCTCAAGACGATCAAGGCGAAAGGGTCAAAACACCTAAAATAGACTCTTATTTTCTTTTTTGATATTTCATCTCCTTACATTCCGTTTCTTTCATGCAAAACAGATGGTCTGTAAATGTAAACAATACCTTAAGGTGCAACGTTTCGCTCAGCGCGGCAAATTCAAATTTTCTTGCGTTTTTTGTCAATTACAGCTTAATTACTCATCGTAGGTTCATAAAAACGAATTTTGCGACAATATATAGGTCGTATCAAGAAATTACGGGTGAAATGATCACCTATATGATATTGGTTTAGCTACGAATCTCAATAAGCTGATTTTCATCATGATTTTTGGTTTAGTGAGAAGTGTACTTATACTAGCTTTCAACTTGAATTTTTGGTTGGTGTAATTTTTTGAAACAATCTATTTACTATCGCAAAAATCATTTTCATGAACCTACGATGAGTAATTAAGCTGTAATTGACAAAAAACGCAAGAAAATTTGAATTTGCCGCGCTGAGTGAAACGTTGTACCTTAATAAATTCCGTCAACTTGACGGATATTGTTTAACGATCGCTACGCCATCTGTTTCGGATGAAACGAAACTGAATGAAATGTCAAAAAGGAAAATGGCTCATCGGCTCTACGCCTTACATTAAGAATGGCCAATGGGAAAACTTTGTATCAATCCTCCCAACCCGCGCTTTCCTCAAAGTTTGGTGACTTGGGGTCGGAAAAAAGATCTCGTGATGCGGTTTCTATGGTAATGTGGTATTAATAGACCTTATTATATGTAATTAAAGTTTTATTTCAAAAGTGTAGCTGTCTCAAATATTGCTTATCTGATTTCTTTCTATTTTTTTTAAATGAAGTATTGCGTTAGATCTCTAGCATGACATTATTTTGTAAGTAGATAAATATAATGTATGTAAATATTAGACTGAAAATAAAGTAAGTAAGGCCGACTGGAGTTTTCATTAATATAGATAAATCAAAAACATAAAAATATATCAATAAAATTTATTTCTTGAATAAATACTGTAAGAGAAGCTTAAAACTTAACAATAAGATTCAAAATCTGTACAAAATTGTACAAGAATATATTACTATGCTTAAAATTATTATGACATTTCGAAAAATACACATTCGTTTAGGCCAATCATATGACGTCGACATAACCGTCCGATACTATAAACTTTATCAAATTATAAAAATATTATAAATGTAATCCGTAAATGATAAAAAAAATATTATATCGCTTACTTATATATTAATTACCCTTGAGTATTAACTAATTTTAAGGTACTAGTGGAATACTGTCAGTACGATCAGAAATCTATAAATCAGCCGAGAATTTGGCATTCAATCTTAAATCTGGCACGCTGTTCCTTCTGCCTTTCGTTGCAAGTAATTCCTTTAACGTTATAAGACCAGAAGCTTTCGCGTCTAGACGGGAGTGGAACTTGGAGGGATCCGTCGTTGGCAAGTAAGGATATTCTCTGAGATAAGACTGAGCATTTCTTCCTAAGGTCTCGTTAGAAAAATCGCTCATTTGCGACGTGTCAGCTTCGTAGGCACTCATTTTGCTGTCGGAAATGTTTTCCATGGACCTGAAAGCCTCAAGAACAGCCTTTTTATGTGGTATACCTCTCAAACTTCCTTGTCTACTCAACCTTCCTTCCATTACGTCAGTAAATAGATCGTCTACGTGGAATTTCTCTGATATCTTGACCAATTTTGATTCTTTCGGCTCTTCTTTTTGAGTCTCATGCATTTGAGTCCAATACTTCGCTAGTTCAGACGATGGCATCGAATGGGATTTTTTCTTTATCTTTAACCTTTTTTGTGGCTTTTCTTCTTCTAGAGATTCTGTTGATTTGTTTATCAGCAACATTTCACATTCGTTTAGTTTCCGAGGCTTTTTGTTTTCTCGCAGTTCTTCAAGAGATTGAAAAAATTGCTTTGCTTGCTTAAATCTATTTTTGTATTCTATATGAGGCTGCCCAGTGCTATCTGGTGCTGATTCTTTAGATTTTTCTGGACTGTTTTCTACTATTTCTAATTCGATATCAGAGAGA
Organism: Apocheima hispidaria; assembly: GCA_947579745.1. Taxonomy (NCBI): domain Eukaryota; kingdom Metazoa; phylum Arthropoda; class Insecta; order Lepidoptera; family Geometridae; genus Apocheima; species Apocheima hispidaria. Next base: position 3,942,175 of record OX388153.1, on the reverse strand, counting down.
CTAACATAAGTGGTTTCTTTTCCTTTCGAATCCCTAGATGTTACATCTATGTCTAATGACTCAGTATCTGTCTTTATATCTACGCTTTCAATGCTTGTCGATTCCGAAAATTTGCTCGATCTTGAATATAGTCTAGGGATGACTTCCGGTGTTACTGTTCTGGATGTGCTTCTTATTTCTAATCTACTGTTTCTTGGCTCGTCTGTTTTCTTCTCAGCATCTGTAAAACAGAACAATTCTTAATCAATTTGTAGCATAAGTCATGTAAGCTCCTTACTTTTTTATTTTCTAGGATTTTGACTACCAACCTGAATTTACACTGATGGGCTGCCAATAGTTTTGTGAATCTACAGAACTTGGTCTATATATTCGCTTCACTTGCTTGGGCTCTTCTGAAGGCTTAGAAACATTTTCATAGAGGGATATAAAGCTTTTAACATTTATTTTCGGTAATTCATCATACGATTTATGTTTGTCTAATCCATCGTCTGATTCAATTGGCACTTTACTAAATATATCCATTTCAGACTTGCTTATGGATGTTTTACGTAGAATGTTACTCTTTTTATACTTATCAATGTGAGTCGGTTTATTGAATTCTTTTAAAGTTTTGTGAACGCTTGGTTTAATGATAGGAGCTTCATTATTGGATTTTTCGATTTCATTTTCATCAAAGCTTCTATTGAAACTTGGTTGTTCCAATCTAGGTCTTTTGTTTTTCACTGATACTTTTTCTGGAGTCCTAGCTAAGCTTTCTGTACTAGTTATTGCAGATAACTTATATGTTTTTTGTTCAGTTTCGTGATATGTTTGCTCTGTTTTGTGGTGTGATTGCTCTGTATCCGATCGCCCCACAAAAGTGCTGTTTTTCTCGCTGTCTTTTCTTTGATAAATGTCATGCATAGATTGACTTTTTCTTTGCATCCACGGCAAAGGTTCAGTGTTAGTCAAATTATGGAACAAAGATATACGACTGGAAACTAAACCGCTGTCGGGGCTGACTTCTATTAACTCTGTTGGGGAGTTTTCTTCAGGGCTTCTCGGTTTTACTATAAATGTATCTATCTTGTTTAAAATATGTTTTCGTGATGTTCCAAAGAATCGTTTTGGACTAGTTTCGAAAGCTTTGAACACTTCTTCTGGCAACTCTTGTTTTACAGGCACAGATAACTTTAGATTTTCGTTTGCGTTGCTTGTATTTTGAACTGGTTTTTCTTTATAACGCTGTGGTGATTTTGACGAACATCTCTCTGACCTCGATCTCAATTCAGTTTCAAGATCATCATTTCCTGATTCCAGTTTTTCATCCCAAAACTTTTTCCATTTTTCTACGAGTTTAACTTGACATTTTTCATCATCTTTTGGTTTTCCTACTAATTCTTTACATACAACTTCAGGCTTATTGACATTCACATGTTTAGTGATTTGAACTTGGTCTTCATTACCGGCACTTAAGAAGTTCTTAACTATTTGCTTGCCTTTCCGTTTGCTTAGTGAATCATGTTTCAGTTGTTTGGCAGATATTCGCCTTTTTTTGTGATTTTTTGTTGTTTCCTCTGTTTTTGCTTCTATTTGCCTTATTTTCTCATCCCAGTACTTTTTCTTTTCTAACACTATATTGCTTTTATCTCCGAATTGTGTTTCATCTCTGCCATGGCTAGGGAGTGTGTGAGATTGTTCGCTTGTTTGGTCGCGAAGGGATTGACTTGCTGACACTGATTCAGTGACATTTGTCTGAACCTCAGAAATCGTTCCTTCTTGTTTTGGCTTGTATCTTATCACATCTGGTGCATCAGATGCAGATTCGACACCCGTCTCAATCATATGTTCCACTTCAGTGTCTTGAAGTTTATTTTCTTCTGCAGCGGTAGTGGAACTATTTTCTGAATTAGGAAAGTATTCTTGATAGACATCATTGAGTTCAGCAAATGCCACTGTCACAGGGTCAGCTTCGTGTTGTTTCAAAGATTCCTTCATGCCTGACGATATGCTTCGGTCGGTTTCTTCAATAATGGGAGTAAACATTGGTCGCTTAATTTCCCATCTGTATGGTTTAGACTCATCTTGTATTCTATGTGTATCATTTAGCTCTTCACATGTCTCCCATAATTCTCTTTCAGCTGGTCCCATATTAGACAATTGTTTTTCATAGCTTTCGTCGCTAAGAGAAATCGTCTGTTTATTTAGTGAATCAGTTATTGTATTTTCATTATTGTTGCTATCCGGAGAGCCGTTGGTATCGTCAATACTTACATAGGCGGAGTCCCAAATATCTTTTCGAGGTGACAAATCGCGGATAGCTTCAGAAGTTTCGATTCTGTAAGGTGCATACTGATTGTCACTAGATGTTGAAGCATTTGAATTGTCAATTGGATCTGAGAGGCTTGAATCCAGACTGTGAAACGTTGAAGTAACAGCCGTTTGATCCTTGTGTTTTGGTAGTGCATGTAAAGGCATCGAATACACTGATGGCGATATATCATCTTCCAGTTTATCGTCACGTTTTACATCAAAATTTATATTTCTACGGTTTGATGTCACTAAAACTTCCATTGCTGGATCTGGAGAGGGGGCTCTTAATATTGGCGGCAAAGAAACAGGTGCACCTATTAAAAAATCAGTCACTGGTTGCTCATAATGCTGAGTTGACTGCATCTGATGCATGAAAAATGGATTGACGAACTCATTGCTTAACATTTCTTCTGGTATGAGCTCGTTTTTAGGGTCTAAATAGGGAGAATCAATACGATCTGATACGTCGCCAGTAATGATCTTGTAAACAGGAGTCTTTGGTCTCTCCAAGACTCTAGCATCTGTTTCGAAAAAGGGATTTGTAATTGATAATTGCGATGCTGTATCATTTTTTTCTACAATGATCTTAATAGAGCTGTCTCTGGTTTCTTCATTTTGAGAATTGTTTCTTTCATATTCAGTTTTCACGAACGTGCCCAGTTTTTTCTCAACTGTGAAATCTTCGCAATAATCGGTTAAAAACGGATTGTTGTTACTAAGTGAAGTAATTCTATTGTCTGAAATGTTATTATCATATGTTTGATCCTCTTCAAGTAGTTTATTTAAACTATCAGGGCCGCACGATGTCATGGTGTGGTCGTAAACCTTTGATAATTCTTTTTCAACAGTTTGATTGCATTCTTCCGCTTCATATATTGGCTTTGCCTTTTCTGTTCTTATTGACACTGATATATTTTCAGGAACAATGTATTTATTTATTTGCTCAGGTATCGTATACGACGTAATATTTGCATCAGTTAGTGTTGAATTGACAACGTCGGGAATATCTGTTTTATTTCTTGTACATATGAAAGTGTTTTCCTTTTTTACTGACTGTGATAGATTTTCTTTCTTATTTCTTGTGTTTTCAAACGCTTTGCACACACGGTTCATTTTCAAAACTTTCTGAGCCACTTTGTTGAATTTGTCTGATTTGATATCAGGACTTTTTGTACAGTTATCTTTGATTTCAGTAACATATGACCCTTCGTGTTGTTCGTCAGTACTCATAAGTTGTTTTGCTTCATCTTCAGTAATTTTCTCTAATACCCCATTTTCTCTTAACAACATTTTTTCCGTAACGAAATCAACTATTCTTAGAACCACTTTTCTGTCAGTTTTCACATCAACGATATCGATTTCTTCACCATCTTCTAAGCAGAAGCTTTCTTTTTCTAAGATACCTATTATGTTATAAGACGCTGTTACCATAAACGGTGATCCGGCTATATTCAGACCTCTACTTGTGATAGACACTTCATATTTTCCTTCCAACGGTACCGTGTAAATTATTTTCGTATGGTCTTGTCGCTTTAAATCCTCTATTTCGATAGCATAAACAGTTTTAGGAATATAGTACGTTTTATTCATATCGTTCTTTCCGTAAGACCTCAAGTAAGCCGCGCCTTGTGTGATAGGTAAGGCGTTTTCTGTAAAGGTTGGCTTTGATTGTAAACCAAGGAGCTTTTGCCTGAGCTTCTGCGCTTTCCCTAATATTGGAGGAAGGACGGTCATGCCATAAGTGTCTTTCGGTCCCCGTATTAAGATAGTGATTTCGCCGGGATCTAATGTTTGCTGTGCCGTTGGGTAGATTTTAAAGGACATTTTGTGGTTGACCTGAACAGCAGTCAGCCCCGAACCTTTCGCGACGTAGTCCAGGGTGAATTGGGTGGTTTCCGGTGACGTTCTTTGCGACGTTGGTTTTGAGACTGGTGGTGTGATTTTGGAAAGAGCTTCGCGGACGCGGTCTAAGTAGGTTGCTAGCCTCCATTCTTGGTGTCTGCTGAGTGAGTCGTTCGACTCCAGCTCTTGGCGGGAGAAGACCTGTAAATAATTACATGTAAGTTAGTCTAGTTAAAAAAATACTAATGACACTTTTTTCATCTTGTACGTAAATAGTAAGGCGTACATTTTTCAAGGGGGAGGCCTATGTTCAGCAGTGGACGTTTTATGGCTGATGATGATGATGAAATTTTTCATCGTCGTTCGATGATGTAGTACGGTAAATTTGTGTCAAATCACAAGCATGTATACTACTCCAGCTTATATAGGGAAAAAGGATTCTGAGTAGAAAAATCATCTTTGTTGAAAATCTACGGGCTCTGCAGGAGTAAGCTGCTGAAAACATTAAGGTGCTTCCCTTTGCTAATTTTATCTTTAGCCACCTTTCGAACAAATAGTACGAACGTTCATATTTCGACTACTTTTTAATTTCTTCGCATTTCGTTATGTTGACATATTGTGTGTTCGGATAGCCCTACGGTGGCAAAAATAACTGTTAAATACGATCAAACGCAGCGACCGTTTATGAAAAGTGTGAGCAGTAGTTGAATTTTTAACTATTTTCATGTTTTTACCACGATTCTGTAAGGCGACAGGTGTCTGGTACAAGTTGTGATTCGCGAATGCCCCTAAACTAAAGGGAAAAATGCGAATGTTAAGATGGGTGTTTGGAGTGACAAGAATGGACAAGATTAGGGACGAGTATGTTAGAGGAAGTATGAAAGTAGCGTCTGAAGTATGAAAAGATATATATAATATATAGGTAAGTACTCACAGGCTCAACCCCAAGATAATGGTCTGCAATAGCTTGCGCGTGCTTCAACGAGAGCCTCGTAGGTGGATGGCCAGCACAAGCCCCGGGCAGGTAAGCGTCTAAAACGCCGCAAAGCACCCAGCCGTGCCGCCATACTGTGTCCAAGTGCTCTACTTTCACGGGACCTGCTTCACCGAGCCATTGTAAAACAGCTTGCTTCTGCTCCTCGCTCGAGAAGACGACTGGAAACGAAAAGAGGACGTTTGAGAAGAAAATTAACTACAGTACTACCAAGTCTGAAAAAGGTGCTTGATTTTGTCTCTCTTGAACTTTTGCACAATTTTGTTTCTTTATCAAGTTAAAGCTTGCTCCATTGCGCGTCATCAGGGGAGAAAGCGGTCAAATGTAAGGTTACTCTGGAATTTTAATAAATAAACACTTATTTGGGAGGCACTTTTTACAATACAGACACGCGTTTTACTTCAAAACTGCTATGGGTTTGTTATTATTATATACAATTATTAATGGAATTAATTTAATTTATATTATTATTAAACTTGTATTGTCAATTATTAATGTAATGTAATGTGACGTGTAACTGGGTGTTATCAATAAATGATATGATTTGATTGTAACAGAACAGCGCGGTTTCGCAACACGCCGCGCTGCTGTAGCGGGCAGCCTACGGTGCTTCGCCTTGTGTGAAGCCGAGGCCGATATTGTCATTGTCCCTGCTGGGCAAAGGTCCTCCCACATCCACCAACCACGGTTCATTGCTGCCTCCTGCCATCCATCCCGGAAAACATCAAGTTCGCCACGCCAGCATTTTCTACGGCCTCCCTGGCGGCGTTCTCCAGCTGGAACCCACTGTGTGACGATCTTGGCCCATCGAGCGGGATGCATACGTGCCTTGTGACCCGCCATGTCCTATTTTAATCTAGCGGCTTATTGGCCCATTGTTGATAGCAATAAAATAAAAGGGCATCCTAACTCTTATAATTCAGAGGAATATAGCCGCAGTCGTATCTGGACCATTAAAGCTTCGAGGTATATAAATGAATACGTTCGTCTCGAGGAAAAAACTTCGCTTGCGCAATTCAGAACTCCCTACACAACACAGCAACTGTCAGTCCATACAAAACTTCAAAAAAATGCACAAAAATGTATCAACGCCACCTAGCGAACTATAACGAAGTAACTTTGCTCGCTTGTCGCGTTATCACGGCCAAATAAACTTTGTATTTTAACTATGTCACGGCTAAGCGGCTGAAAGGATCTAGATAAAATTTAATAAGGAATTAGTGTATATCACAAAGACGGACATAGATTACTTTTTTTATGTCCACGCCACAGATCACACGTCTACGCGAACGAAGTCGCGGATAACAACTAGTAGTTCGCGCCGAACTGAGACCTCGCGACCCCTATATCTTCACAACCCCTGGACCGATTCAGCTCATATTCGAACTTAAAAATTGTATTGAAATGAACTACTTTTCATGAAGATCGGATCAACGGTTCGCAAGTTATCATCGGACAAATATATAAACATACAAACATACATACAAATGCCGATTTGTCCCCGTAAACTCCGAGACCTTCGCATCGCTCGGTCAATTAAAAGTTAACATACTTAGTTTTTAGACTGCGCCGATACATAGATAGTCAAGTAGGTAACTCTCACGAATTTTTTTTTTCACTTTCAACAATACTTTATTGTTGATTCAGAGATTTTGTCTGCAATACAATAGTCTAGCTTATCTTATTTGCACGCTGTCTTATCAAGATGTTAATTATCATAACCTATAAACCTTGATCTACTTTGGTGGTCAAGAAAACAATATTATTACATATAGGCGTGGAAAGGACTTAAGTAATTCTTTAACAAAGCGTTCACCTACTTATTAGCGTTAAAGATTAGCATAGTGAATAGAAAATTTCACATGACTGTGACAGTTATTAGGATAGGTAAAACAAGATTTGTAAGACTTACTTCAGCGTGAAGCTCTGCTCCACGGCGTGAGAAACTGTCGCCGCGCAGTGCAGTGTTGTGAAGATAAACATTCGTAAAGCCATGCAGTACCGACTGAAGAACTTTGTAAGGATATATTGGTATCGTGATATAAATTGGTTGATGACTTACTGGCTTTGAAAGCTTTGTTGATATGCTTCAGCAGCGTGAAGAAGCTCTGCTGGCCCCAAAACAGCATGAGAAGTGTGCCCGGTCTAAGATTCGCCAGGGCTGGGATAATAAAATTTGGTCAAAATTTACTGACTCTTAAAGCGTTACCGATATGGGTCAGCAGTGTGTATAAAAATATTATAGACGATATTTTTATATACACGGCGTGAAAAATACCGGGCCTGTTTTGTATGGTGAACAGGCTAGGCGTTTAACAACAGCTTACCTGATATTAAATGGCAGCGCGGTCGAAGATGGCAATTATACTTAGCTTGATATTCGGACTGCCTCTTGTGTATGCGAGAACACTCTAATCAGTTACTGGAGCTATAAGGTTATTGGAATAATATCTGAGACTTACTAATTCAGAAAGCGTTGTCAATATGCCTCAGCAACGTGAAGAAGAAGCTGGGCTACCCGCAGAACAGCATCAGAAGCGAAACTGGCGCGAGGTAAACTGGGGCCACGAAGTACCAATAACAAGGAGTACCGCAAGGCTAAATGATAATACTTTGGCTTAAAACTTACTGGCTCTGAAAGCGTTGTCGATATGCCTCAGTAACGTGAACAGGAAGCTCTGATGGCCCCAGAACAGGGTGAGAAGCGTGGCCGGTGCGAGGTACCGCAGGGTTGTGAGGATGGCGTCCAGCGCCGCTGACCACATACCGCGCTCGCCCTCCAGCTCGGGATATTCGGGGATCGGGAACAACCCTGCAATGAGGAAATGGAGACTTTAAGATAATCTTGCTAAGCGTAACCTTTTCGAATAGTTCTGTTCGTCAGTTAGGTACTATCTATTAAGTATTCGGCGAAACTTGATGAAAAACTACTTTGTTCCTTGACGTCCAGACTGAGTATCGGTCATACCTAAGCAAACCATACAAATATAAACCCATCCCATATCCCATATCATACCCGTACAAAAATCTATCGACAAGCACATAAAGGGCAGTTTGACTGAGAGCTGTTCCCATTCCACGCTAGACTTGGTTGCCATATCTACTGTCACCTAATATCATATTTTGGGGTGTGGTCAAACGCCTAGCCATTCAGATAGACAGCTGGAGACACACGTAGGACGACTTCAGAGAAAAAATTTAGGCACGAGTCCACATTTTTCGTTATAATGTATTTAAGTGTGTACTTTGATTTCTTTGCTTCGATAGGTGTCCGCGCGGGAGGGGTCTAGGGGGGGGGGTGTAGTAGTTCAGTTATAGTTTATGTGCATAGATATAAGTGTATACATGTAGTACTTTAATGCTCACACCAAAAATTATAAGTAAGGGCAAACGCTTAAGAGAAAAAAAAAACCTGCTATTATAACAACTGGCGGCCCTAAGTATCCCCTCCATCCTATGTTCACTTAGAGTGCGAACTTCCAAAAAGTGTATGTTGTAAATATCTATTTGCGCGAGCGAGACAATTAAATAAATACTCTGCTTTGTCCCGTCCACTGACGGGACTAAGGGGCCTTTAGGCGGCCAGTTGTATATAATTATGTAGAGCAGAGTATGTAAGATTCGCACCGTGCCATTGGAAAGGACCATGGGCCTTATCATGTAACTCTGGTGGCGATCATCGCGTGCCGCTCCACTCCCGCCAACTTACTATCACCATGCGAGCGAGCGTGATAGCTAACCATCTCCAACAGACTTACAAACTAAGGTCCCATCGGGCTTTAGTAGATCTGCTCAACAATATGAAGTTTCACAGTCGTCCCCATCTCAATCTTGTTATACTCGTACCTAGTTGCCAAGTCGTCGTTAAAAAGTTTCTCGTTTGTCTGGAAGCTGTTATAACTTATGCTTCGGAGCTTTTGAAGTTCAGGTGAGGAAACATGTTGGAGCATATCTACAGCTTTATTTTCTTTTCAGTATCCAGCTATATTCTTGTTGTTTGGTAAAGGTTTCCTCACGCGGGCCTGATCTAATTTCGAAAAGGATAGCTAGAGATGAGTGCTAAGGGCCTATGTTCAGCAGTGGACGTCTTATGGCTGATGATGATTAATACATACTAATAATTAAATTATTTATGATAACGACAATATACTAGTATTTAACAGCAATAAAAATTACATTCATTAAATATATATAGGTAATAATTAAAAGAAATAACAGTAGATATCAGCGAGGTGGCAACTGCGAAAGATAAAGTTACATAACGTGATCTTAATGAAAGTTGTTCATCGTATAACCGAACACCCAATAGATGAACATCAGACTTAGCATTAACATTGCGCTTAATGCGAATTCTATCCGATCCTAACTCCGAGGGAGCTGGAATGATTTACGGACTGGCGAATTCATTTCTCCAGGCCCTAAATGATTCCAGCTCCACTCGATTGCTTGGTTGGCTTATTACACCATAGCGTTTTAATATTTAAAACAATTATGCCTATCACACACTGTGCGTTTTACGCGATCCTTTTTGCCTCACACCTGCAAATTGTGGAATGAGCTTCCACCAGCGGTTTTTCCGAGTAACTACAACATGGGGGTCTTCATAAGGGCTGTTAATCGAGTCTTTAAAGGTCGGCAACGTATCTGTGATGCCCCTGGTGTTACAGGTATCCATAGGCGACGGTGATCGCTTACCATCAGGCGGCCCGTTTGCTTGTTTGCCACCTATGGCATAAAAAAAAAAAAAAAGTTTATAAGGATACGGTGGGGCTGACATAGACTTGAAAGTCTAAAAGTCCCTAATAAAAAAAGAATTAAAAAAAATATGCGAAAGTAACTTATGCTACCTACTGAGGTACCTATAGACAAATAGACAAAGCGCTATGACTGCTTTTTCTATTTATAAATCAATCGTACAAAAAACGATACAGTATTGAAACCTCTGGTTCCCGAAGTGATTATAACATTGGTAGCATTTCGAAAAAATCTTTCAAGGACAAGGAAATTGTGGAGGACATACAAAGGATACTTTTATCTTTGAAACAGGGCCCGTACCATGAGGTGCTTATTGCGACGATTTTTAGGTTCAGCCGATGACACTGCGCGACCGCGCACCGTATGGCCGCGTAATAAGGTGTATGGTCGCGCAGCGTTCTCGGCTGAGCCTAATAATCATCGCAATAAGCACCTCACGGTACGGGCCCAGGGCGCAGTTATAATAAGTATACTAGTCTTTAATAGAGGCAGTCACACAATAACAAACGACACATAACAACTATGTGGGTACATTTATTGTGCTGCTCATTAGATTGTACCTAGGTGTGCTTAACCTATTTTGTGATAGGAGTGAAACAAAGAGTTTTTATCAATCTATCTATTTACCTATTAATACAATAATTAATGACTATACTTAGTCACAGAATAAATAATCCTATCAAAAGCGTAGGTATAATGTTAAAAAAGGCCAAGTCTCGCAAAGCTACCCTTCACCGTAAAAAGTTGTGAGGTCTCAGGTAAAGCCAAGTCAGTGATTTTATTTGTTTTGGAAGCATCTTTTAATTTTAGTGAGTATGGATACACTTCTTCAAGAACTTTGTCATAAATTGTTTCCTAATTAGTTACTTACCAATATTTGACTGTCCTGGCTTTACAAGAGATCTGAAAACTTTTTTATGGTAGAAGGATTGCTTTGCGGGACGACTTTTTTTAAAATTCTATGTTTTTGACGGGATCTAATTTTTTTGTAGAAAATCGATATTCGCTCGCTTAGGTAACGTAGCGAGAGGCGCTACGCTAACTGTTAATACTAAACGCAACCGAAAGCACTAGCGAAACCTACCTCTACCCCTAATTATACGTTAGTACCTATATTTTAAAACGAAAACTACCTACGAACTTGAAAATTTCACCTCAGATGAAATGATGAGCAGTGTGTCTGTGACGAACTTTGACTTTGAATTGAGATATTTCGTTTTAAAATATAGGTACTAACGTATAATTAGGGGTAGAGGTAGGTTTAGCTAGTGCTTTCGGTAACTGAAATTTCAGACTTCTAGCTTTACTCACAACGAAGATACAGGAGGCTCAAATGTGCCGTGTGTTGCTTCGAGAAAAGGATGGTAGATACAGCCATGCCCTTGTTGTTTTCGCACGACTTGGCGTGGGCACTGCTGTGCCTCCAGATAGGGCAATAATGTACTTTACATGGTTGATATATTTTATCAATCAATTATAACCATGTTATTAAGCGATATGCAAGGTCGTTCGTGTTTAAAAACTACCTTATCAACGATTCAGCGTAATCCGTATCGATCGATAATATTGTGTAAATAATCAATATGGAAATTAATCCGAGTTTATTTGTAACGTGGGAATATTATCAGAGCTGTTTTTTAATCTACGCTTGTGTATAACATAATTCATTGACTATCGAGCCAAACAATATTTAGCATACAAAGTGAAAAGGGTCTGGAGTAAAAACTGCATAAAAATTATAAAATTTCAATAACTTTTATTGTTTTTCATCTTCAAGCAAGATAGATTGGAAACAATTGTAATTTTAATAAGTCTTGGGTAATTCAATGATTGTTATATATAACCCTTTACACTCGGGTCAATACAGGCGTGAGGGTAATAAAAAAAAAATATTGGCGCCAATCCGTTTCGTTTTTCCGGATTCAACCGGTGTCGATCGTTTGTGAGGGATATTTTACGCGTGGAAAAAAATGCAGGCGCAATGTGCGGGCAGTTACTCACATGTGAGCAGCGATAAAAGATGGCTGCGTTCTTTGACGCCCGCCGCGGAGCGGGTAACTAATAATTTTTAATAGTAATTTTAGAGTTTTTGAATAGGGTTTTCACTAATGTTTATCGTTAAAGATTGCTTAGTACGTATATTACTTTAGTATTGTGTTAATCCCCACAGTTAAAGTACAATTATGTTGAAAATAATGACCGCTACGATCGTGTTATCCCGGGTGTAGGGTCGAAATATTATTTGGGAATATGTATTATTTTTCAAGATCATTTTTCGTAAATAAAATGTGTAGTTATGTTTTATTTTTAATTTTTAGTAGGAAACCTTAATGATGATCACATTAGGTGATGGAAACTTCTCCGACATCGAAGGTTTTGACGATGACGACGATGACATTCAACCTAGCATCTTCGGTGATATTCAGATCCCTGAACCAGAATCTGCAGCAGCACTACAGAAGGAGTTGGAACAGAATCCGATCACAGCCACTCCTGTGTCATCAGGATCAGCTCCGTGCCTTCGATCTTCGCGCCCACCTCCTAACAAGAGGCTCTAGAAGATACCATAAAAGATACCTTTGAAGCCTTTAGTCATGACCATTTTCTGCTGCTAGAGTCTCCTGTGAGGACTCAAAAAAAGTATTTCCCAAACTATATTTATAGAGAATTGTATGTAGAAGTTGCCAGATACAGAGAAGATGTATCACCTAAGAAGAACAGGCCAGGAATTGAAAATTAAGTCTACTGAAATGGCAAGAGTTTTTCCATTCATATCATCATTGGATGTATTCCCTATCCTAGAACGTGGATGTGCTGGAGAGGTGGATTAAAATTAGAGTCCTTAACTCGGCAAATGGTTGGGGATAGGTTCTTGTTGGTTCGCAATGCACTGCACGTCATCAGTACCGATGAACCCCCACCAAATGAAAGAAACAGCCCATTGTGGAAGGTACAGCCAATGATTGATCGAGTAAAAGAGGAATTAACACTTGAAAGAGGCCTTGATATGGTTCCATTTACTGGTCATGATCTGTGTCATGATGTTAGTCTGGTGTAGGTATATTCTGCATCAAGGTAGTCCGAAACAAACCGTGCTCCAATGGACTGGACAACTTCATGCTCGAGGTGAGGGTTTGATGCTCCACTTTAACATTTACCGAGGGCCAAAACCTTGTATGGAGATATAAGTATTGGTCTAGGACCTTCTGTGGTTCTCCATCTGGTCACGAGTATTCTACCTAGAAGCTGCATCTACCATTACAGATATTTTCGCCTGTCATATTGATTAAAGAGATGCACAAGCGCAATCTTCACAGCAATCGAAAAATTATGCTGAACAGGATACATGACCATACGGCGATCAATTTTAAGATCAAGACGGATGCTAGGAAGGTTCGAGGTGAATGTTAGCAGTGCGTGGCTAAACCCTCTGCCACAGTCAAGTGGAGGGGCAAAAAGGCCGTTTTGATGGCGTATAATTACACAGGCACGTCCTCAACTTCGATGGTGTTGCAAAGGTATCAGTGTAACCGAATAAATGTTAGAATAATGAATGCATAATAAATGTAGAGGATGGTTACGCACAAATTTGTTTAATTTTACATCAAAATACTATAATACCAGTACTAACTTAAATTACCCTCACGATCATGACTATGTCACGTATGACCTGCGGCTCACGATCGTGCGGGTAGGTTTCTGGGTTAACTACAAACCAGGGATTTTTAAACTTAATTTTTTTTGGTTACTTAGACTCGTTAAAAAACAAAAAATAACATTTTGCTACTAGAATCGCAAAAAAGTTTTTTCGGTTGTAAAGGGATAAGATACTTTACGTAGGTACTTAGTCAACGGGCGTACATAGCTCTACTCTCGATGTCCAAAATGAACAGACGAGAGATAATGAGAGAAATATATTTTCCTGTGCCATCATCATCATAGGCCCGTGGGTATCTTTTATCTTTCCAAGCAGCGTTATAAGTTTTGGAGTAGTTTCGTTTATGATTAAGTAGACGAATAGATACTGGATCCGCATTTGCGACCGCACTGCTGGCAAACCAGACCTTTGCGAAGGTGACATATTTAGCATTGCTATGCCAACGTGAGAGTTTTTCATAGGTTTCCTTCGTCAGAGTGTTTTCAGTCAAAAAACGAGCCTTCTAAAGAAATTTGAACGATTGACTGTGAAAATGATTGTTGCCGAAGCGTGCAAAAATCGAGAGACTGCTTATCTACAACGGGCTGGAGATTCAACACTGCGTAAACTCATTTGGCAATCGAAACTTTAGATATGCGCATCCAAACTGAACTGTGTCTTTTGGTATGATGGGCCTTTTACCTTATTTGGCTTTTCTTTTCGAGCTTTTGCGTACTTTTGCCGACTGCCAGAGTTAGTAACTTTTCATGCCAGGTGTTTTATAGTTCGTGTGCATGTATTGCATGGGTACTTATGTCCTGCCGCGAGGTGTTTGCGCAGTAGGTAATTATTTGAAAATTTTATTGCTGTCGCTATGTTCCCCGTGCATTCGATAGAGAAAGTAAATTTACCTAATATTTGATGAAATTAGAGTTTCGGGAGAAAACTATTATCGCCCCTTAATTATTATGAAAGTCTTTTGTTTTTGGTATCAATGGCTTGAACAAACTATTGATCTAAGTACGCTGATAGGTTATGCTTTAAAAAAAAACTTTTTTGTCATAATTGCATCGCAAAAAATACGCCTCCTTATAATTTTCTATATAGCTACGAAGATATTGAGATTAAAAAAACACCTTTAAGCATAGTTTTTCACGGTTTAGATAACATGAAAAAATAACCGAAATCGCATTTAGGGATGGGAACACTTGGAAAGCAGGCGGTTTACTCTAATCTAAAATCTACGCACGGAGTAAAAGTGTATCATCTACGTAAGCTAGGGTTCAATACTTCATACTTACCAATGCTTCGCGGGTGTTGGTCAGCCTGAACATCTTCCACGTACCGTCGCGCCAACTCTTCTATACTGTCCGACATTTCAGTTCCTATTTGCCATTTTATATTTTGCCATACACTAACTCACTTGAAGTAACTTCCCGGCTTTTAATCCCTGCACTAACGAGTTTGAAAATTCATTGTTCAATTTATGTTGATAAGCAGATGATTTTTAATCAAAAGTAATGTATTATCTTGAGTGCGTGACTGGTACCTACAGCAGGTACCAAGGTTTATGCTATTTGAAATTTTTCAATCTAACTGAAACGTTTGTTAACTATGACGACAGATTAAGTCTATTGCTGCCTTTGTCATTTGCTTAGTGTCAGACAACGGCAGTATTAGAATTAATCTGTTGTCAAAGTTAACAAACGTTTCAGTATTCGGGTGTAAGTTTTTTTGACTTTTAATTATAGGTATATGGTTACGTTAAAACACAAATTCCATCCGTTTTTAGCAAAGCACAAAATTTGATAGAGCGCACTCAATGAGTGTATGTGTCTATAAATGCATGTGTCTATATTATATAGCTATATAACTAAAGCGAAGACTGACCAATTACTTATGATCAAACAGATCAATCAAGCTACCAGGTACGCCACGAGTGCTGTAGGTGACAAGAATGATGAGCTGCTCTGTTTTTTGCTTGGGATGTGAAAAAGTCATCTGCTTAGCAACAAAGCAGATTATACTGGGCGTTGATTAGATGACGGCAATATTCACTATTATACTATTATACTTATCGTCGTGAACATCTTTTACAATGGAACCACATATGAATTTATCTGTAAATGGAATCCACAATGGAACAAAACAGAAATCGCGAAAATAAATTCATCCGTTCAACGACGGTTCCGTGGAAAAATGTCATCAGCTGTTTTTTTTTTCACGATTTATATGGAAGGTATCGCCATGCGTAACAATTCTCACTTCTCTATTTACCTACACAGAACTATAAGCTCGTACAAGGAGCGATTGGTACAATTCTGCCATTGATACAATACAGCAATAGCAATTTGTACAATCTTGGCGAATTACGAAAATTATTGAAAGATTGTTGGCCCCATAGTAAAAGTTGTTCATAATGATGAGTACAATATCCGCCGTCTAACGTAATACTTGGGTTATTTTTGTATTCATAATTAATCCTGATATTTTGGTCTATGCATTCTGATATCATTTTTCTGATTTCGAAAGTCGGTGCCTAGATACTTCAATGGGCCAATCAGATGTGATAACGTTTTATCAATTTTATTGCTGTTCTAGTATCGATATAGTACAGAATTCCCCTAAATAGGTGTGTTATATTTAAGCGCACACTCAAAATCTATAATCTAGTCTTATTTGAGGGGAAGGTAGGTATTTACTTAGACCCCCTACTATTTGTTACTATTATCAATGAATATGTACGACCATCCTGGCTTAGCTGATAACGCGACTGCCTTATGAGTGGGAGGTTTCGGGATCAATTCCCGGTACAGTATGGATAAATTCGTTCTTATAAAAAAGTTTGAGTGGACCGAGTAAACCTGGGCCCGAGTCGTGAGGTGCTTATTGCGAAGATTGTTAGGTTCAGCCGACGACGCTACGCGACTTCGAACATGCCGCGCGAAAGGTGTACAGTCGCACAGCCTCACGGTACGGGCCATAGTGTCAGTGAAAGCGTGTGACATGGCTATGCGTTTGGTATCGGACAAAATTTCAACAAAAGAGCAACCAAATAAAAATGCGTGGCGGATTGAATACGTCTCATTTAGCTACACGATCCATCTTACATGGCTATGAGGTAACTATACGATAGTTTTCATTTCAGCAATGAAGATTCTGTCGTGAAGGTCATGTAGGTACCTATATTCCTGTTTCCTTCCTGAATAATGACACAACAGAAAATTATTTTTTTCAGGAGAATACGTTTTTATGGAATAGACGGTCGCATAGTTACCTCTTAAGGGTGAACAGTTGGACCAAACTCCATACATCTTTCCCACTGTCCTTTCAAGAGTTTCAAGAGTTGCAAAAAAAAAAAAGTAATAATAATAATAAAAAATAATATAATAATTATTCAGGGAGGAAATAGGAGAATACGTTTGTATGGAATAGACGGTCGCATAGATACCTCTTATGATGGACAGTTGGAGCAAACTCCATACATCTTTCTCATTGTCCCTTCAAGAGATTCAAGAGTTTCAAGTTGTAACTTATTTACAGAATTAAGACACGTCAATCCGATATCAAAAAAAGAAAAAGGAAATGGCTTAAACCTATCAATGGATATTAAGATAACCAAAAGCATGAGGTAATATAATTAAATGCATCGAGACTTACTTTAATACAAAATCCTTATCGGAAATGCACCGATAACACCACTCGGTTCGATTTCCTTATCAAAAACAATAATTTCTTAGCAAATTAAACCTAACGCGAAAGAAGGTAACCACCCAACTATTCGTTTTTATTAACAGTCTCTGTAAATATCGCTTTATCTAATCGCGCAAACTGTTTGATTTGACAAACTTATAGTTGCGGTTGGTGAATCGACGAAAGTCGAAACTTTCGTATATTTTACTTTTGTCGCTTAGGAAAGTGTTTTTGTGAACGGAAAAATTATATTGGTCGTTATGTTTACCTACAATGTAAAGTTCCGTGATAAAAATGTTAGTCGGCTTTACAATGAGTCAGAAAAGAGATAGAGAATGACTGTATTTTTATAATCTTTGGTCTATAATGAGAGCATCGGACATTCGTGATTCAGCTAGAATCTATTCTCTATAAGATACAAGCTTTTTTAATAAAAATGTATTAATAAAAGTATCTTTTCTATCTCTATATACTTAGTATAAAATAAAGTCGCTTTCCGCGTCTGTCTGTATGCGTATACATACCTATAAATTCATCCTAAAGCACGCAACGGATTTTGATGCGGTTATCACCATTAATTTGATAATTTCTCATGGAAGGTTTATATATAAATTACAACCGTGCGAAGCCAGGGCGGTTCGCTAGTATATAAAAGGTGATGTATGTATGTATGTTCCCTATAAACTCAAAAACGGCTTGACGATTATTATGAAACTTTCAGGGAGTCTCCAGAATACTCCAGCAGGTGATCCTGTGAAGTTTGGTACCCGTAGTGAGGTCGCTAGTCTAATCACAAAGTATATAATAATTAATTAAATTATAATAGGTACATAATAATAATTCATCATGTCGTAAGGAGGATATTCGCCGAAAAATCAAAGTCCTACAAAGCTTTCAGGGTTTACAAGTTGAAGTGGCAATGGCACTGGGCAGGCCCACATCGCTCGAAGAACCAATAACCGATGGGAAAGAAATGTTATTGAGTGGTGACCCCGAACCGCAAGAAGCAGCGTAGGTAAGCCTTCCACTAGGTGGAGCGAAGACATTGTGAAAGTAGCAGGCAAGCGGTGAATGCAAATGTTCGATTGTTGTTCAGTGTGGCGCTTTAAGGGGAGGCCTATAACGCTCAGCAGTGGACGTCTTCCAGCTGATGATGATGATGATGAAAGTATCATAAATCATAGAATTGGTAAGATTTAGGTTAGAATTTTTATCCTAACTTAATATTATAGGTAATTCATTTAGAGGAATATAGTCACAGTCGTATCAGGGCCAATAAATCTTCGATGTATAAAAATGAATAGGTTTGTTTCGAGGAAAAAACATCGCTTGCGCGATTCAGAACTCCCTAATTACAGCTGTCAGTCCATACAAAACGTCAAAAAATGCACAAAAATGGATCAACTCCATTGAGCGAACTATATGAAGTAACTTTATCTCTCTGTCTGGAGGTTTGTTGCGTTATCACGGATGAACGGCTTAACGGATCTTGATAAAACATAGGACATAGGATACTTTTTTATGTCCACGCGAACGAAGTCACACTAATATTATAAATGCGAAAGTTACATGTGTTCCCGTTGAACGCTGTAATGGCTGAACGGATTTGAATGAAATTTGGTATGCAAAACACATAGGCTACTGTTTATCCCGGAAAATATTCTGTTTCTGTAGAATAGCGGATGAAACCGCGGGGCAAAGATATTATTATATAATAATGCTATCGTTAATAGTTCGCATTCTTCAGTCAGTGAACTGAAACCTCAGTCCTCTCAACAAAAATATCTAACCCAATGATATCTATAATAGGACAAAAAAGAGGAAAATTAAAATAAATATAAATTTAAAGAAAAAACTATAAATTATAAACGTCAGTGATCTTTACCACTTCACACCTCAGACGCACCACACACCACACACCGGTACTACAAATATTTACAGCACACAAACATTTAACATTAACATCGTAGACCTATATCCAAATGCGAGTGCGCTAATAGACAACACACCAAATTCTGGGCTAATAGGTATGCGACCTAACACAAATGTCTTACTGCACACAAATGTGTCTTTGGTGTGTGATGCGCCTTAGTTCAATGACTTTTAATACTTCCGTTTTTTTCTACCTAATAAATTCAACATAATTTTATTCAAATTTGGACTCTAAAAATGGCAATAACATAACACGTGGTTTCCCCACATTTTAAATGAGAAGCACGCGGGTGAAGCTCAGGAACTGACATAAAAAAAAAAAGTATACCATATATTTCGGGAACCTATGAAATTCAGAACTCATGGAACACATTTTGTTAAGTTTGATGTAAAGAAATTGCCCGTATTTTCGGTCAATAATAAACAACCTTGTGATATAATGTTTTGTTTACGAATTCCGCTATAACTTCCTGGTTACTTAAACTGACGACAATACTACGAATAATTTGCATAACAGTACTCAATATTGCCTTACGCAAAATACCAAAACAATTAAAATATTTTTAATTTTCCGCAGTACGAGCCAGACCGATCTGATAAACTATGAGTACCTACCAAGCTAGCATGCGATAAGATAATTGTTATTCATTAACACATTCCAGACACACCTGAGTTTACTAACAAGAGATATGACTCTAAAGAGGGCTACGACCGCTCTTCAAACAGCAATACAATACAATATGAGCTAATTTAACTGAAAGATAACACATTTACTAGCCCATAGCTGTATAGCGGTGATAGGTAAACGATGTACCTACTGATTCTGACTGTACATTTACGATCGGTTACCTCTTTTTTGATTGCCCACAATTTTGGTAAAAATAGTATAATTCTCGTAAATACGCTAAATATTTTACAAAAAAAAACTTACATACTAAGCTTTTTGTACCGCATCCGCACCGATACAGAACAGCCAGGGTTTTAAGCTAAGCAGTTAGTGATGGACTGCTCAAACTTTTTACCCGACTGCCCAATAAGGAGGGTAACTTTTTTACACGACTGCACGAAACAAAAAGAAGGGCTATGGTTTTGACCGGCTTGTATGTTCATTCGTTCATCTTTCTTATCATAATTTGACAAATGAGGTATCGTTGAAAGCGTCTTTATTGTCCGGTCGTTAGAGGCTTTGTGACTATACATCACAGTTGTATATGGCCCCCTCTAGAGAAAATAAAGTCATGTACTAAAACGTTTTAATGATGCCGTGTTGGATATCAAATGAAAGGGCTTAATTAGTACATTATTTCATATTATGCTGTTGCTCGCGGCTTTGCTTGCATGCACCTGATAAAACTACTAAAGTGGGTTTTAGTTTTTCAACCCACATATATCTTCCTCAACTGTATATTTGTGTGTTCCTATCGTTCCTCCTGTAGCCTAAACGGGTTGACTGATTTTGATGAGGTGTTGTCGTGTCATGGACTATATTTTAAACTCGAATATTTTGGTTTTCTTTTATCTAATTTGTCTAGAAATATTTAAGCCACAAACTAATCTACAGATCTTTGCATATTAATAGTATGCTTTGTATAACGGCCCTACATAACTTAAGGTGTTGACCAGACATTCAGGTATCTCTCAAATGTACCCTTTACCTTGTCCCGTCATTTCAAAGGCCAAACTAAAGATTAGAGATAATATCGAAAATTATCAAGCGTAAAACACTTATTTTTATTGGTGTTTGACAGTTTAAGACACTTCAAACGATAGCTGATAATGTCAAATGATGAATGATCCTTCCAGCAAAGAGAATTGAAATAAATCACATGGTTTCAGTTTACTAGTTACTGAGTTACTCACATGACCTAGTTTTGCTCTAGTTCTTTCTAAACTGAAGTGAGTGTATGTAAATAAATAAAATTGCTTTAAAAAGGTTTGCATAACGGTTCCGTGAGAGATATCGCTGTTAAGTATTCGATCAACAAGATTATTCGGGCGAAAAAAATACCTCCTTAACATAGAGAAATATACTTTTTTAAGAACTTACTAAGGTATTTATTGGTTTTCTGTTAGATTTTTAGAGCAGGCCCAAAAAGGTAAAAAATAATCCATATTATGGTGGGACTCTGATTTCGGTCCATCTGTTTCTTTTGTTAGATATCCTATACGTGCACTTAAATTAGGTACTCTTATACAAAATCAATTATAAAGACCAAACTTCACGTGACTGATACAATGGCTACTTTCCTCGCTAACAAGGGTAGCGATTCGAATTTTAATTACCACAACCAATTCTTTATATTGTAAATTTTAAACCTCATATGGCAAAGCCCGGCCCGCGGGTCGGATCTGGTCCGCCGCGGCTTTTGTTTCGGCGTGTGGAAAACTAAGCAGTCATACTACAAGTAGTAATATTATTTTAAAAAAAACTAAATATGCGACTGCAAAATTTAGGTAGCCATATCACTCCGGACTTAAAGAGGAATCCAACGACACCTCATTCGACAAAATTGGTCAACCTTGGGCAGTCGAGTAAAAATGTCAAAAAAACTACTGCACTTTAGCTAAATGCACTGCCCGTGTAGAGCCATAATTAAAGAAAACCGTAAAAAACTGCAACGACATGTACCCATTCCTTAACCGACTTACAAAAAGAAAGAAATAGGTTCTCAAGTCGACTACAATTTTTTATTTATTTTTTTGTTTGTTACTTCAGTACTCCCTCATTTGTGAACCGATTTGGAAAAATATTTTTATTTATTTTGAAAGTAGATATTTCCAGATTAGTCCCATTTTTATCAAACTGTTCTGATAATGGGATCCATGAGGAATTGAGTGAACTCCTCAAATATTCGAAGCATACATAAAGCGATTTTGCTCATAAACATAACAACAAGTCAAGCATTTGCATTCAGAAAGTATCAATTGGTGAAGTGAAACTGTTGAACAAGACCAGAGATAGCCATCGACAATCCACAATAATACGTGTTTCACGGGTGGCGCCAAAATAATCTCGATTATGATAGTTAAGCGACTATGACAAAGAAAAATTTAAAAAATGGTCCGGATGAAGTCGGTTTTTATATTTAAAATTATTTATAAAAAAACGTTGTTTTACCAATACGCAAACACACTCAATTTAGGCCCGTGACTTTATGAACGTTCCCAAATTTAGCCCGCGTCTCAAAAGGTTGCCCACACCTGATTTAAACTCAACAATTGCTCGAAACAGTCACGAGGCAAAACTTATGTCTACTAATTAAGAAAACCTTCAACCGTTCCACACATTGCTACACAAAAGGGCCCAGTATTTATGTATTCAAGGTTTCAACATCTACTTTTCCTGCGGAAACAACCACAGCAAAAGGTTAAGAACTCTCACAAAAAATCTCTTTTTACATAACATTTTGCATTGAACACACACAATTTTTAAGGCCTATACAAATACTTTCACAACTTTGTTTGAATAATTTTTGAATATAAATCAACGAGGCATTTCCGCGTTTTATTACGTAGACCAAAACATCAGTTGATTTAATTATTTTTTTGTGTTACTATTTTTATTACGCACGCAACGCCTTTCCGCACGTGGCGTACAGCACTGACTGATGATAAAATATTTTCTAAAGTAATCATTATCAATCTTTCATATCTGCGAGGTTGTTATGAGTTCTTTATGTACTTTTATGATATATTTTCACAACCATTCTACACTCAAAATACGATTAAATAAGAGTATATATTTCAAAGATTTATTATTATCTCATATACCTTAGCTTATTTTGACTTGAAATTTTAACTCGTGATTTTGCGTTTTATATTAAATGTCTTCATGTTTTTATCCTAACCGACAAGTAATATTTAAAAAATGGAACGTAATTTTGAAAAATCATTCATTCGTTCTCTTTTTAACGATACTCCACTCGATAGGAAGGTAAACGTTTTTTTTTTCTTATGCCGCTTTTCATGTACCTAGACCCATCTAAACCTAGTAGCATTGCGATTTACCATTTATAAATGTTTTAGCGAACGCTGTACCATAAAATTATAAAAAACCGACTTCAAAAGAATGCACAAAAGTAAATAATAATCATGAAATTTTGTTTCTTTACTTTACAATTTTTTTTACGAAATGTTTCTTCACTTTACAAAAAAAAAATGCCTTTCTTCGTCTCAATGGTAATAACTTTACGAATTATACACACATATAAATCACACAACACATAAATTTTGAATGACAAACAAATATGAAAATTGCGATTTGGATGTTTTTTTATGTTTTGTACACCCTGAAGAAGTATGCTTATTTTAAATTATCGCAATATGTTCGTAGCCACTTAAGAGTGACGAGTATTTTTGCGTTGAAATTATAACGAACAAAAGTAGTTTTTATTAGAAAACCAAAAATTATTTTTGAAAAAATAAAACCTACCTATAACCGTAAATTATTATTTATCATTGACACCAGAAGCAAAAGATTTCGATAAGATTTAGGAGGTGATTACAATTTTCCTCCGAAACGCTAATTTCAAAAGAAAATAGAGCAATACAATTTTCAAATACCTATTGCGCCAAAATCCCGCTTATAGAAAAACAATACAGCCCAAGGGTACCTTAACCAAGTCCAACACAACTGGTCACTGAGACTCACCTATATGGTTTATTACGAAAGTTCTACTTTACCGGTCGCTTTTCCTAACTAATGAGGTTGCGCTCAAACTACTTCAGAATACGCTATATTTCGCACCGTAATTATAAAGTCACTCGCATTCTGTCGCTCGCACAATCAATACTTTGTAATTTTATAAAACTAGCAACGCCCCGTGACTCGCAATCCAACAGAAACCATACATTTTTCAGAGATAAAAAGTAGCCTATGTGCTAAGTTAGGCCTTCAGAGCTACCTTAGTACCTAAACCTTATAAGCTACCTTAGTGTTATGAAAACTGGCGTGGTTTTAACAAATTTTATTTTAATAAAACGGGAATACTTATCGTAAATTGAGTCGGTTATTCCGATCATGGTTTCGATCACACCCGGTGATATTTTTCAAGGAATGCTATAAGTGTGACGTGCGCGCGACCTCGTCTCTTACATCTATGCTTCCATCATGCGATTTGTTCCTTTAGACTCGTTTAGAAGTTCGCTTCGCTCGGTAAATTAGTACTTTATATAGTAATAAACATACATTGCAGGACAGAGGGGCCGGTACCTATGGACTTCTGTGGAGAAAGCTTCGGAGCGTTATAAGGCGTAGTCTGAAAAGGCGTTTACGCCCACGCCAGGCCACCTGCCAACTTTCCGTCTTGCTCAATCTCCCAAGATACACAATGTATACTATATCCGATGCTAGATTATGCCGCACCATAATTATGGCACAATCTAGCTAAACACTTCAAGCGGGTTTGCCTGTGCTGCGGTAGACATAAGATTTTTCGATGGAAAATGTACCCATTTATATTTATTCTACCACATTATGATTTGGAATTTCATGTATTTCAAAGCAGCCATCATCCTAAGTTTTAGAGATTTAGAATCTACTAGCTGCGCCCCGCGGTTTCACTCGCTATTCTACGGAAGCCGAATATTTTTCAATTACTTTTTTTGTTGTCTTTGTCAATTGTATTGTTTCTTGAACATAAAATTTGCCCTTCCTTGTCAATGAACACAATTTGACATTGTTTAAAAAAATATCAAACACAAACAAACACCAGCAACACATTTCTGTTTATAATATTAGTGTGATGCTAGATTACGCCGTACTGTAATTATATCACAGATTATATGAGGCAACGCTGCATTATTTTGTGGGGCACTTTCGACTCATGGCCATAAGTGCCTGTAAGCCGGCGTTAATACACCGATTAAATTCTATATGTATATGTAATAATCTTTCGACAATACGTGTTACCCTTTTTAAAATTTTTAACATTCTTGTCATTTTAATAATTGGCTATTATTTTGTGAAGACGCAGCGTAGGTAGGCCTGGGAGGCCTAGGTGGACTCATGACATTTTGAAGGTCGCGGGTAACCGGTGGATGCAAGTTGCAAATTATCGTTCAGTGTGGCGGTCTAAGGGGGAGGCCTTTGTTCAGCAGTGGACGTCTTCAGGCTGTTGATGATGATGATGATTATTTTGTGAATTTTTGTCGTTTGTTTTCATTGTATGAGGCACGTCCTAGAAATTGGCTCCAACCCTTATTTCGGGAGCGAAAAACGGTTACTTCTTTCGGAAAACTCTTAAAACGGGTAATAACTTTCATATTGAAGAAATAATTTTTCGATCGGCCAGATCTTGACTTATTATGTCTAGTGAACAGTTCTTATTCTTTTACTATGGAAACTGATTACCTTAGTAAACCTTATAATAACGTGAGATGTTTCATGTTGTGTCATAATGTCCGGAGAATGTTGTTCGAGTACAGTTGCGCACACAATAATAACATATCTAGTTTAATATGTAGAGTGCACTGATGACAGATTTTAGGTAACGAAATTTTTATCAACTTTTTAAATTATTTAATAATCGCAGTAGCTGCGCACCGCGGTCTTTTCCTGCATTTGCCTAGATTGCCTCATGAAGATCGGTTTAGCTGTTTATAGTCGAGAAAAGGTTATACAGTCAGTTATAATCGAATACTGCATTGCATAAACAGACTGAATATATGCATAATAATTAGGTATACAATATAACCTCACAGGAGTATGAGTGAGCGAGATAGATATGCATGTTCTGACAACGAAATATACATATTATTTATTATATATAGAGAAAAATATTGTGATCCTTACATTGCGTGCATTTTGTTTGATAGTAGATAAGTGCTATCCGTTGAAATAACTACACACTGCGTCGCGTTGGAGCAAACATATACGTGTGATAAGTGCGTGTGTATGAGGCAGTCGGGAGCAGTGCGATGCGTGCCTGCTCGCTAGCGGGGGTCACAATCGTCTGAGTTCACAAATGGTGCGTAGTATACTTGGAAGCACCAGGAAGTGGCATTTGAAATGTTAATTCGCCCGACTGAAGCTATTAATATAAAGCGTGCATGCGAACTATAAAATTACTAGTACTATCCGATTAAAAAGTAGATTTTGATATGCGACGGCTATATTTTAATGCATCTACATAATTAATTATGCTAGGGTTTTAAACTAGCGCCATCTCATAGTTATACCTATTGCTTATTCTCTTTTCACGGTCAGTGTGATAATAATTAATTGATAAATGTAATATTAGTGCAGTCGACTGTACCTAAGAAGGTTTTCGTGGAAGCGTGTTCTTCTTATCTTTGTTTAAGAAAGTGGTTGTGGCCTACTTGCAATTTTTATGCAAGGTTAGATAACTGTTCGATCTAAAATTTAGTGTCACACTGTCACACCCTATTAGTAGTTATTTACCTACACAGTTATAAGCAATAAATGTTTTTTTTTTTTTACCCGACTGCCCAAGAAGGAGTGTAATGTTTTTTGGGTTGTATGCTAAGTATGTGAGTATGTTACGTGGTGTATTGGCTATTTTCCACTAAAGTGTTTAGTTGTGATTAAAAAGAAAACTGTTTGTCTTTTGTTTTTAATATGTCATTTTTAGGTGATGGCTAGCTACAAAGATAATATAGAGTTGTGGCGGGAACGTGAAGAAGTCATGTCGCATCATTACATTATTTTCCAAAACGATTTTGACGAGTGAGATGTCTTTGGATTCCTCTATACAGGGCTATAAGGAAAGGGTATGGTAAGCCGAAAAGGGCTCATAGTACTCATCATTATGAAGAACTTTTATTATGGGACCAAACCTGAAATCGAAAAAAAAATTCAGCTGTTCCTTATAAAAATACAATTCCATTCGACAAAATGTTTGGAACACCTGTTTTTTTTCTCGTTTTCAGTATTTGTCCCATAGTAAAAGTTGTTCATAATCTTGAGTACTATGAGCCCCTTTCGGCTTAGTATACCCTTTCCTTATAACCCTGTATCCATGGAGCGACAGGCTATATTTGCAAACTGGATTTTTATTTATTGACCGAGCGAAGCGAAGGTCTCATAGTTGGGACAAATCGGCATTTGTATGTATGTTTGTGTGTATATTTGTCCGATGATAACTTGCGAACCGTTGATCCGATCTTCATGAAATTTTGTAGGCAAGTAGTTAATTTCAATACAATTTTTAAGTTCGAATATGAGCTGAATCAGCCCAGGGGTTGTGAAGATATAGGGATCGCGAGGTCTCAGTTCGGCGCGAACTACTAGTTTCAATAATAATTTAAGTATTTTTTTACGTCGGGTATAGTTAGGAAAAATATGCAATAGCGTGTAAAACCGCATGTCACAGCTAGTAGGAACATAAATCTCTACACTCGAGTGGTTCCACGTAACCCACACTTTGGTCTAGCCTAGATTAAGTGCTCAGAATAATTTATCACGCACGAACCGCTGTTGTCGGATTACCTGACGTAAGTCTAGGTACTAGCCTGAATGGGTCTTGTAATGCCTTGCTTTGGGTTATAAAAAGCACGTACCTAGATGAATTTTTCGAGTGGGGATTTTGCAGAGGACGCGTTTGTGGGTCCTCTTATCAAACGGAGATCGTTCTGCGATCCCAAGCCTGCCAAGCGTGGTGTCTATACCAACCCGCTTTTGGGGGAGGCCTTTGTTGACAGTGGACGTCGTCGCACTGATGATGATTAATATCTGCTGTGTCTGGGTGTTGTTTGTACGTGTGTTTGTGTATGTTTCATGACATACCCAACACATGAAAACCTACTGGGGAGCTATCAGCACAGAATACCATATTATTTAGTACTACCAAAGACAATATCCTGTATAATTTATCTATGGTACTATATACATAAGGAACGGAAGTTATTGAAATATATATAAGAACTATAGCTCTTTATTTTTTTTTCTTTTAATTGAATTATTATTTATATTTATTAATTATTATTATTTCCCACGTTTTATTTACCTCCAGGGTGGCAGGAGCGGCGGCAGCAATAGCGGAAACCCAAAAAAGGCGGAAATATGAACCCCTTGGCGATGGATACTTATTACTGCCTTTTGGGGTAGAAACATTGGATCCAAGCGCATGGCTACACTTTAAAGATCTTTCTAAGCGGCTGATAAAAAGAACAAAGCGACCTTTTACCTTTTACTTTTGTTTGCACGACTCAATCTTCAATCAAAATAATTGTCAATCGCCTGTGGAGTCAATTGCTAACGCCAAAACTAAGAAGTGCGTGGAAGCCAGTCGGCATTAGAAGTGGGAGGCATTCATTACTGCATGGGAGGTACACACGTGTATGAGTTCGTATACAGACATTACAGACGTAAGCTTGCGTATGCAGGCAGTGGCGGCCTTAGGGCGGTGCAAGCGGTGCGTCCTAACCGGGCACCGTCATGTGAGGGGCGCCGGGGCGCCAAATACGTCTGACCACCTATAGAATAGCAACGAAATAAAATCCAGCTGCAGGCCTAGCACGGAAGCCGGGATAAAATTTTGTCTACCATATTTATCCCGCGAGAACGAGACGGATGTATCCATATTCTAGCTTTAACACGAAGACAAAACTGGTGGACATAACTTTATCCCGGCACCCGTGCTAGGCATGCTGGTGAAGACGCGACGCAGCAGCGGTAGCGTTAACGTGGGTAACGCGGCAGCGGTAGCGATAGCGAGCGCAGGTGGCGCTGGGGAACCGGATCGGAAGTTTGGTTTCGACTTTCGTCTCCGCTCGTCAAGATGCCTACTGCCTATTTGAAACCTCGCACCACCCAAAAAATTAGCTAGGACCGAACTGTGAAGGTGGTGCTATCAGCATTCATATTTTTAGCAGTGTCCGAGGTGCTCTACTATATTAGAATGAAGCGTTTATTAAAATATGTAAAACGCATCAAAAAACAAAACAATTTAGCTCCCATTTTCACCACTTAATTATTCGCAGATGTAAAGTACCCGCAAACAAAACAAAGCACAATGAAATATGCACCGAAACTGGGATAATTGACATGTCAGTACCAGGATGCACGTCGCCCGTGGCTGCGGCGAGTGCTTATATCCAGCCGGTGCAATGGCGTTTGAAAATGGAACTCATTTTACAGGTAAACAAAGCTTCTTTATTTAACTAGTAGTTCGCGGCGAACTGAGACCTCGCAATCCCTATATTTTCACAACCCCCGGACCGATTCAGCTCATATTCGAACTTAAAAATTATATTGAAATGAACTACCTGCCTACAAAATTTCATGAAGATAGGATCAACGGTTCGGAAGTTATCATTGGAGAAATATACACAAACATACAAACACATACAAATGCCGATTTGTCCCAGTAAACTCAGAGACCTTCGCTTTGCTCGGTCAAAAATGTCGTTTAAAAAAAATGTGAGTGTAGATTTAGACAATATCCATAAAATACTATGCTATAAAATACAATTTTCCAAATTTTTTTGATTTATTTATAAGTAATTTGAAGTTTATACGGGTTTTTAAGTAAGTTAGAGTCAAGAGCATGTCATGCTCCCAATAATAGTCATTGCATGCCCTAGTAAAGCGATAGAGACATCAATTGAAGGTTTCTATGGAGTTTTGGAAACAACATGAAAAGTCACGTTTTGCGACATAATACTATACACCAACACTCGGGCACGTTCTAGAAGACCATTTTGACATATTAACTTTGAAATAAAACAAGTTTTAGACAATAACACGACATGACATCCCGCCAAAAAACATTTTAAAAAAAAACAACTGCCGTGTGAATGTGGCGAGGGATAGGGAATTAGGGATAGCTTTTTTTTTTCTTCTCTTTCTTCCTAAGAGGATATTGGCGTTGCCCGTCTTATGTATTTGCCAGTGTCAAGTATACTTATATATTTTCAGGTTTTGTTAAATATTATCAAACAAGTCATAGTCACAGTCAAAGGCGAGCAAAGCAAGTCACGGTCAAGTCCAAGTCAAGCCCCAGTAAAGTGGTGAAAACTTCAATAAAGCCTTCTATCGAGTTTTGGAAACAACACGAAAATTCACGTTTCACGACATTATACCATTAACCAACACTCGTGCATGTTCACGAACACTTAACGGGTAAAAATTCACCGTTTTTACACATTAACACTCGAAATAACACAAGTTTTGGAAAATAATAAAATGAGGCGACATGAATTCTTCACGTTCCCGCCAAATTCCGAGGCATAGCTTGTTAGCTTGGGGACAGCATAGCGCAATGTGACAGCGAGTCAGTGACAGAAAAATATAGCGTGAATTAATGGCCGCTAGAGTGGTCAACAAACCCGGCTCTGTGACGCAGTGGCGTACTGCTTTAGTGAAAACACAAATATGTTTTTTGGAAAAAAGCTGCTGCTCCTTATGGCAGTCTACTGTTATGAATAAAAATAATTTATCGAAATAGCTGGGTATGTAAATGTAGATAGATAACCTATCTTTGTTGTTCACAGCAAAAACTAGGAACAACGGATTGATAGAGGAAAATAACTAATGTAAAAACGCTGTCTTATCGCTAAGAGCGATCTTTTCCACCTTTTCATTGTTTTTTTCTTTTAGATATATTTTTTAATCAACTTCCAATAAAAGGAGGTACCCAAGTCGACCGTTTAAAAAAAAATGTGTGTTGTCTTAGAACTCTGGAATTTAAGAACTGATTTGGAAAAGTCTTTTTTAATTCAAAGTCAAAGTCAAACCTTTAAACCTTTTAACCTTTTGTATACAATAGTATGCAAATTAAGTAGAGGCTATTCATTGAATACAATGATCATTTAAATGCGTAATTTGAAAGGAGATACTTCCAGATTGGGCCCATTTTTATCTAAATCCAGCTTTGATAATGATAATTGATATGGTCTTGTTGATACTCTCGGGGTACGAAACCCTAAAAATAAAAATAAAT
Organism: Apocheima hispidaria; assembly: GCA_947579745.1. Lineage (NCBI taxonomy): Eukaryota > Metazoa > Arthropoda > Insecta > Lepidoptera > Geometridae > Apocheima > Apocheima hispidaria. The sequence continues at coordinate 3,911,127 of OX388153.1, read as the reverse complement.
CTAGAGAACGCTGTCCGATAAAATGTCCGATTTCCTCTTCTGTGGCGATAATAGTCAAAATATACGTTTTTCTGGTACTTCCACGTGAGAGCTTATTTATTTGAAAAGCAATGCATTGTCCGTCCGTTGTGAGAGAGGTTTAATAATAGGCTTTGTTGTAAGATAACATATATTTAAATTACCGTTCATAACATCGCTGCAAAGTGTTGAATGGAGAACGAAAGGCAAGAATCTACATTGTTAATTTTAGTGGTTTTGACGTCAACTTTACCATTTTGTCGAGATATTGACGTTGATTCTGTATTACCATTTTCTAAACTAAACTAAATTCGAATGCTCTAAAATAATTTCCATCCTCCTTTCACACATTAAATGATAAGTGATGGAGGTAATTTTAGTCCTGTCAGATTGGTTTGGTTTCTAAGTCAGAAAACACAGGCCCATAATTATGGCCTGTTCTTTAAGTAATTCCTGTTGCTTGAAATAAAATTATTTATTATTAGTTGTATTGAATTTTGTATTCGATATCAGATTTTTTAATGTTTTATTTCGTACTAGTTGTTACCCACGACTTCGTTCGCGTGGACATAAAAAAGTACCTATCCTATGTTCGTCTTTGTGATTATATACAGTAACTCCTTATCAAATTTAATAAAGATCCTTTCAGCCGTTTAGCTGTGATAACGCGACAAACATCCAGACAGAGAGACAAAGTTACTTCCTATAGTTCGCAAGATGGCGTTGGTCCATTTTTGTGAATTTTTTTGACATATTGTATAGGCTGACAGTTATTGTAGGGAGTTATGAATCGCGCAAGCGAAGTTTATTCCTTGAGACGAAAGTATTCATTTTTATTTTTCGAAGCTTTAATAGTCCTGATACGACTGCGGCTATATTCCTCTGAATTATAATATTACTAAGGATTAATATTAGTGAATGGTACAACAGAATTGACGCCATTGAAACAGAATGGTATTTTTTTTTTAATCTCCGATATTAGAATAACTATACTTTAAGATATATCCGATGGGGAAGAAAGTTGGCCACGACGAACCGGAAGACGAAGCGTAGGCAGGCCTCCCACTAGGTGGACCGACGACATTGTGAAAGTCGTGGGCAACCGGTGGATGCAAGTGGCAGGTTTCGCCATTATTTGTCTTTTTTTTTCTCTTTCCTCCCTGCAGGATTTTGGTGTCGCACGTCTTATGCATTTTCCAGTGTCAAGTATACATATATATTCTTTATTCCGTAGACGTAGCATATATTTTGATGACGGGTGGTGAAATCAGCATTCGCATGTCAACAAAAGTCTATTATGACATAATTATACAATAATATTGTATCTCTTGATCAAATACACTGTAATTCAATTTAATATTAACCCACTGATGTGCTCGTTCACTTTGTAATTACAGGTGATTCGGGTTCGGGATAGAATAATATCCTAGGGTTGGCACTGTCTTGTAAACTTTTTGAATAGTTCTAATACGACTGCCCTGGTGGCTCAGTTGGTAGTGAGCCCTTCTGTGTTTGGGGGAGTGGGTTCGATTCCCATCTAGGACAAACATTCATGTGATGAATATTTGTGTTTGTCATATGCTTGGGTATTAATATCTATATACCTAAGTATGTATTTAAAAATATCTATGTACGTATATCAGTCTCTGGCAGCCATATTACAAGCTTTGCTTAGTTTGGGGTCAGATGACCGTGTGTGCTAAAAAGTCCCAGATATTTATTTATTATTTAATAATCTGAAATATTATAAATTGCTTTAGAATCGCTTGTGAGCTGATTAGTCAAGCTTGGTGTGCCATTCCGACCATTTAATACCCATAGAATAGTTACACAAAAACGAGAGATAAACAGAATGAGATTGATTCAAATAAAATCATTTTTATTCTCCATTAAATAAGATTAAATATTTAACTAAAATATTGTAGCTTAAGCGCGCATTTAAGTGTCGTGTAGCACCTACACTAAGAATTACTTCTAGTGTCATAGATGTCTACAAACCTTAATTATACATTATTAAACTCTTTTAAATGTGACATTTTTTTTTATAACGTTTTATTATATTTTATTATACTTAGTATATTATAATCTAAACTTAAATGTACAAACTAAAACTATAAACAAAATTAAAATAAATACTTGAATAAATTAAATCTAAAATATCTACAAATAAAAAACCGCATTTTTTATTTTTTTTTATTTTTATTAATAATCGTAATCGTAATTGAACGTTAAATCAAAGAATTACATTGGTAAGTTACTACATTATCTTATTGTTAGTTTGAATGAAATTTAATTAAATTATTAATAATTTTTGTACTTTTTCTTTATTTATGTTTTATTACTTTTTGATTTTCCTCTTGTTTTCTCTTATTGGTATGTTGTTCGTCGTTTTCAGGTGTGTGTACCCGGTATTTGGTGGATGTGTGAGTATGATTAAAGCCTTGTTCGGGCTTCACGACTAGGTATTTTTGACGAGTGGCGAGTAATTTAGTAGCTAGCATACAGGGTTATGAGGAAAGGGTATGCTAAGCCGAAAGGGGCTCATAGTACTTATCATTATGAACAACTTTTTATATGGGACCAATCCTGAAATCGATAAAAATATATCAGCTGTTCCATGGAAAAATGTCAATGACACTCGACAAAATGTATGTTTTTCTCGATTTCAGGGTTTGGTCCCATAGTAAAAGTTGTTCATAATGTTGAATACTATAAGCCCTTTTCGGCTTAGGATACCCTTTCCTTGTAACCCTGTATAGCTAGATATATCCGAGCAGCAAAAAATATTAGAGTAACTTGGTATGAAATATTTTTTTAACGAAATCAATTAGTCTTATTACTCGACTTAATTACTAAAACAGTTCGGCTTGAGTTGTAATCAAATGTCTTGGCAATATTTTAATTTTGTGACGGTTATTCTTCGTTACTTATGAATCGATCATATGCGGTGATCTTTTTCAAGGAACGCTATAAGAAAGATAGGAACGCTACCCGACCTCAAATAACGGGATCAAGGCTAGGAAGAAGAAGAAGCTATAAGCGTAACGCATGCGCGATCTCAATTTTTTACTAATTTTATGAATTTCACGCGATAATCATGTGTTTAATTATTTTTTTCAATTTTACTTGAGTATTCCCGTTTTATTAAATAGAATGTAAGCTAAAATCAACCATATCTTATTAAAAAAAAAAAACCTAACAACCCTACAAATAACGAAAAAGTACAAATTTTTTTCCGTATTTCTAGAGTCATAAAGTTCATAATGCATGAAAAACGCACCACGCCGCGTGATCCGAAAAAAATTGCAAAAAAGTGAGATTAACATACGGCATATTAATGTGAATTAATGTAGGTTTAATACTTACATAAAAACCACGAAAGATATCCTCCATCCTAATCTTAAGCGGGTTTGTTCAGGGACAACAGCTGTGCTGTGTCTGAATAGTCCATCTCACTAATAATATAATAACTATGCATATAGATTGCATATAAATATTGTGCCGTCTTGGGGGTACCCATCTGTAAGCTAGTTGCTTTACAGATGGGTACTTTCATCACGTTCGTCCCATTATTTTACTTTTCTGTATACACGTATTTTGGATTACAATCCAGTTCAGATTTTAACTTAAAATTTTGTATACTAATTAAGAAAACGATTGATATCTGTTTTGTGTACCTAAATAAATAAATAGTGACCAGGTTGATTGTTTACATAATTGTGGACATTAATTTGCTGAGACGCAACACGCCATTCAGCGAATTAAGCAATACCTACAGCTACCGTTTTGTTACTTCCTTTTATAATAATTGTAACAAATTTTAAATGCAAATTTTAAAGTTTGAACTGACATTAGAGACCACCTAGAGACGCATACTACACTAATATTATAAATGCGAATGTTTGCGTGTAAGTGGGTAAGTATGTAAGTGTGTTTGTTCCCGTTCTCTGTAATGGCTGAACGGATTTGGATGAAATTTGGTATGGACGTAGTTTATTTTCTGGAATAACACATAGGTTTCTTTGTATCCCGAAAAATTTAACCGTTCCTCAAGGATAGCGGGTGAAATCGCGGAGCGCAGGTAGTACCGTTCCTGATGATAGCGGGTGAACCCGGGGCGCAGGTAGTACATAATATACACTCTCTCGCTATGTATCAAAATCAAAATTTTACTTATTTAAAATTACTGAGGGTGACATTTCCAAATGTTTTTAATTTATTTATTACTAACTGCGCCTCGCGGTTTCACCCGCTATTTTACAGGAACGCTTAATTTTTTCTGGTTCAACAGTAGCCTATGTTTTAATCCAGGGAATAACCTACCTCCGTCCCAAATTTCATTGAAATCCGTTCAACCGTTAATCGTTGAACGGGAGCAACACATATGTAAGTGTGTGTTTTTCCCGTTCAACTCTGTACACTTGTCTTACATACTTACACACTTACAATAGACAATAGACAAATTTTTATTTATAGAAAAAAACAAATTGCACACAAGAACCAAAAACAAAAAGTTAGATAAAAAAATAAAATAAAAGGCATAATACACATTGTTTTTAAACACAATTTTTTGAATTTATAATATCAGTTTGATAACATTTAACTTAATTATCGTATACCTAATAAGTCTTGTAGTGCAAATCACCTTATAAAAAGCCATTATAAGATTAGCGATCTAAGTCAAAGCGTATATTACATTCCTATCAGACGTTTTTAGACTTGTAACTCGACTACTATAGGAGTATTTTGCTACTTGGGATAGACTACATATTTTACACACTAGTGTTAAAAACAAGGTACAGTTTTTTTTTTACTATGTTGCTCCACGGACTCCGGGGTCCGTGCCATTTATCAAGTTTTACAAATATTTTATCAACTAATACGGAATATAAAAACTACATTATTTTGTATAATGTTATATTATTGCGTGCGATGGCCTTTAAATTGGTGTCAATATGCGGATTTTACATACTACAGTCATGCAGTGTCATGTTATTAATCTCTTTTTCAGGTATCTATGTGAAGAAGCAAATTGAAGGAGAGTTGCAAGATCTGAATAATCGCTTCCGCTTTGTCAATGGACTTTCTATGCCTCGGAATAAGGTTTAAATTAGCAAACTGCCACGTCCAAAGACAAAGTACTATATATAGAATATACGTAACTTATAATCTCCGAGTTATAACTCGGAGATTATAAGTTACGTCAAGAAAGTCCGGACATTACGAAGTATTTGTAGATAAGCTGTTCGAAATGTGCATCGACGCGAATAAAACGAAGTTCAACAGAACAAGCCTGTCTAGTTTCCGGACAAGTAACGTGACTTCAGACTGTAAATCAGTCAATGTTTCCGCAACAGTCATATCATCCATAAATTTAAAAAAAAAACTATACACTAGATTATATAAAAACAGATTCTGATCGAACATATCTTTTTAAGCAACTGAATGACGAGACAAGAAAGTCGTTCGTCTGAATGTAAGCGTCACTATTTCCCGTAGATAGATAGATTAACTCTTTATTGTTCACACAAAATTTAACATAATTTCAAAACAGGCTTAAAAACTAGTGTAACAACTGGCGGTCTTATCGCTGAAAGCGATCTCTTCCAGTCAACCATAGGATAGAGTGGATTCATAAAAGAGGTAGGAGACGGGGTTTGCAATGATGGCGATTATTTGATACTTATAAACTTATTATATATTTGAAACTCGTAACAGTTCAGTGACAGCTATATTTGGAACTTTAACAGTTCAACAGCAATATATTGTGCTTGTCACACCAAGATACAATGTACCCTGCGAGCACACTATACTCCTCACGCTATGTTTGTTGTTGGTGTGAATATTTGCGGCCACGCATTGCTTGACTCGCCCATCTCTTCGCGCTATTCATCATTCATCCATTTTGCCTTTTGCCTTGCTTTCGCTCTCTATCCTTCTCGCCAGTCCTTTGACTCGCGCTCAAAAAACCCACTGCTTCCCTCCCCACTTGTCGATTATGTGGCCGCAGCATTAGATACTAAATCTCTTTTTACACAGTAATTTCACTGAAAACATCGCTTCTCAATTCGGAACGCAGTAATTTGCTCACTACTGTTCGGCGACTGAATGCATATGTTATCCCCTGGCGGAATCTACAAAAGAGTCTGACCATAAGCTAAGAGCAATTTCGATAAAACCAGCCAGCTTTAAATTTAAAAAAAAAGCCGCCACACACCACGCTGATACACACAAATAGGCAGAAAGGTTTATATTTCTTGAAACGATGATTCAGAACTAGCTTATACTAATTAAACCCACGCTACATAGACTAACGGTATTTAGTCTATTCTGTCCCATTATCAATCCGCAATGATTCAACGACGCCATCTCACTTGGTCCGTATAGCTAAGGTCGTAGGCGTAGAAAGTGAATTTAAGTGAAAACTAAACCAGTACAGATAAAAACGAGTAACTTCAGTCTATCGCTTATCCCACGTCCCTGTAAATAATACCAAGTATCGAATAACAAGCAAAACAGTAAACAACTGAACGCTTGATCAACGATCGTCTACTCTCGAAACGTGATATCGACTCTTTGAACTGATCTCGTTTTCCGATACTTCACAAACGAAATTCTACCTTAAAGCTGTTGATAAAAGAGCTCTCTTACTTGAGGGTATCTCTCAATAGGAAGCTTTCAAGATCAGTAAGGAGGCCGAAGTTAGCAGGTGCCTATTATGCAGACTCAAAAGCGTTCTTTATGATCGGAAATTAAACTGTATATAGAAGTAACAATAGTCTGCTATTAATAAGCAGGTTGAAGCTAGATTGCGAAGAAAAGAACCGGTTCTATGGTTCTTGAGACTTTCAAGGTCATCTAAGAGTGAAGATTGTTGGTTGATGAATGGATGGAATTGAACGTACCAAAAACAAATCATAGTAAAAGTTTGTTATTTGTTATCTACTCGTAGATGTGTTCATGTCGGCTTCGTAAAGATTTAAGAACTCGCTCGTCTGATGAAAAGTGTAGATGAAGTTGAAGTGGAACTAACAAATTTAAACTACTTTGGCCTAGGCAAATATTAAATACCACAACAAGTACTATAAACTCACTCCGAGATGACAATTAAAAAGAGACTCTCGACACATCGATTAAATTTAATTTTGGCACCCTCGTCGCAGAACGCAACGCGTGCTAGAATACGAGAGTCATCGTACTGTCACTTTCGCACTCGTTACGTTAGATGTAAACGCGATCTCGCCTGGGGTTTTCAAGTCTAAACGCACTCTCACGCTCGGAGTGAGACACAGGCCACACTGGCTGGTCTGCGACATAAAACTGTGTTGTGTAGCATTATTATTGGATTGCAGGGCAATGTTTCCAGCGTAATTACTGGGCATACAGAGATTTTACATCAGTCTAACATCTCAGGGTGACGGCGCAGTGCATTGCCGCTTATAGTTTTGAACTGTTGAAGTTCAATATCCTGGGTGGCACTCAACTGTTATAGGCAAGCATGACGCTTAACATCAGGTGAGGGACTTGCTCGTCTCATCACAGAGTAAAACAATAATAATACGTATTTTGATTCTATCTCTCTCTCTCTAGCTTATGTACTTGTATATTTGTTATAGAGCCGTAGATATTCACTAAAGCCAGATGTATGCAATTGTTCCCACATTTCCAGAACATCAAATTCGTTAGCTTATTAGGATATACAAAACAAAAATAAAACAAAACCACGAAAAACAAACATAAACTTCATCAAAAATGAATCTGAGTAAGAAAAAGCTACTTTCTCATAATATCCATTTTGAAACATCAACATCCTCAATATAATAATTTAATCCTTTAAGGAAAATCTACTTAATTGACTTTCCAACTTCGACTTTAAAGGGGTTTCGCTTTAATGAACAAACTTCTCAATAAACAGAAAAGAAAGCGAAATTATTTTTGTTTTTGTACATCTTAGTAGTTGAATTACGTGGCGAATGTAGCGGAACGACATGACTACTGGTGTAGGTTGAGAATATGATACTTAAAAAGAAACTTTGAATACGACTTTGGAATGGTTGCTTCTGCTACGGCCTCATTATCGGGATTCGCGAATATTCGAATATCGCGATGTATTCGGGCGAACACGAATGCCATGAATGTATGCAAAAAAAAACTCGATATAGTTCTGCAAGTTTAGTAAATTGTATGTCACAAGGTCGAAAAAGAATGATTTATTTATTTTCCAACTTACAACTATCATTACAGGTACCATTAACAAATGCGACAGCGAAGCCAAATTTTAGTTCATTAACTATAGCATAGCTATCTTCTTAAATTCACTCAGAGCACAATCAAATAGGTCAATTTCAACCGCAATGACGTTGAGACTGCAAAGTGCCCGTGTAAAAGGTGCCTCCTGCAGGAGATTTGTCCGCGCGCGCGGCGCACTCACACCAGTTTTGGCAGTCTTCGCCGCCACACATCCCTATCGGGGACGCAAGCTGTTGCAGCAGCTGCAACAGCTGTTGCAGTACATCCCGTTTGTGCTCCCTACCTCTCGTTATCAGATATTATCAGATAAAACAGAACTCAACTCAGAAGATGAACTCGTATCTCAACTCAGCTGAGCGAGTGCACGAGTGCTGCTTGCGGTAGCTGGACCGCTCGGAGTAATTACGCCAATCACGTAATAAGTAACACTTAGCTCTGTAATAGTATAAGTTTTCTTTGGTATATTTCATTTATAAAGTCTTTAGTTTTTCATGTTAAGTGTTAATTTAAAAAAGTTTGACAATAAGCACGGACCCTGCAGTACGTGGAGCTGAGCGAAGAATGATTGGAAAATAATAGGATAACGTATTTCTCTCTTTTTCTCGATCGTTTGTTCGATGGCAGTCAGCGTCTACCAAGTTATTGCGCGTGTTAACGCTCAAGTAAGCATAAGGTGCCTACTTAACTAAAATTGGTCGGCTATAATTATCTCATAATAATAACAATAATGATGCTGGGGCTGAATTTTTGAATCGCTCATATGATATTTCGCACGAAAACATCTTGCGAAATGACTTTTTAACAAAATCCCAAACAAGTTATTTTTTAAATAATCATATCACTAGCTAACGCAAATAGTGGTTTGAACCGTTCGAATTTACATCAAATCAATAGAAAATCTTGCTATTCGCATGATATTTCCGTGCGAATAAGCGCGATTCAAAAATTGTGCCACTGATATGGTAAGTTAATTCTGTATGGTATCTACTGCTTTTTTAGATTTATGAAAAATAATGCCTCTGTTTTTAATCTTAACTAACACATATTACACTACACTAGACACAACTAACTATCTATATATAGGGTGTGTCGTAATGAATGGATAACCCGTTAGATAGCTAGCTACCAGCGGGTGGGCAACACACGGACAATCAAGAAAATTAAATTAAAATGTACACTACACTAGACACAACTAACTATCTATATATAGGATGTGTCGTAATGAATGGATAACCCGTTAGATAGCTAGCTACCAGCGGGTGGGCAACACACGGACAATCAAGAAAATTAAATTAAAATGTACACTACACTAGACACAACTAACTATCTATATATAGGGTGTGTCGTAATGAATGGATAACCCGTTAGATAGCTAGCTACCAGCGGGTGGGCAACACACGGACAATCAAGAAAATTAAATTAAAATGTGCTGAAAAATTTCAAACATTTCGAGTTTTTGGTAATTTTAGGTACACATTTCATTTAAAATTATTTAGAAAATGTTCAATAACTTGAAAACCGTGAGAAATTACTGAATACAAATTTTAATTTTCTGAACAGTCATGATTTCATATCCGAATCGAAATAAAAGAATTATCCATTCATCAATTTTTTACACAGTGCCATCAAGCCCCAAACTAAGCAAGCTTGTACCATGGGAACCAAATAACTGATAGAATACAGGAATACTTTTTTTTTTGATCCATTTATTACGACACATCTGTATATAAAAATCAATTGCCGACTAACTGTCTCGCAAAACTCAAAAAAGCTAGACCGATTTGAATTTAATCAAATGCCGTGCGCTAGTTTCTCAAAAACACGAAAATGCCTCGACCGATTGGTACATTTTTATGTTTTGTTCGGGTGGCGTAGAAAAATAGAAACCACGCAGGTGAAACCATATAAAACATAATAAAAATATTTTTATTTCGAAAAACGTGCAAGAGGAAAACCACGTCGTGCAGCCAGTCCCCAACCTTAGATAGTAAATTTCTGACAACCACGAACAACGAAAAGCGAAAGTAGAAGGAAGATATATTTTCCTCTCATTTTCTCTCGTTTGTTAGATGGCGCCGAATCCAAATCTGCAACTCTACTATGTTACAAAAATTTATAAGCTGCTCTAAAATCTATTCGAAAGTTTCAACTCTTCAAGTTAATAATTAATAGGTCTAGGCCAAAATAAAACCATTACTTTTATTAATTCTTTGTTATGAATCAAAATGTTACAGTTTAACGCACTTATTATTACAAGATTGTTTCGCTATCATACGAGACATTGAAAACATTGCAACAACAACCAAATAAAGTACGCATGCGACCAACTTTTCTGTCCATATGGTCACATGAGGAAACTAAAAATCAGTCAATTTTGATCGAAAATTACCACAGTGGCTCCACTCAACTCTGCAAATAAGTTGATCAGACTGTAGAATGAAATGATATTCTTATATTTTAAAAATATTAAAATATTGGTGGACGTTTTTCACACAGCGCCATCTAGCCCCAAACTAAGCAGCTTGTACTATGGGAACCAGAAAACTGATAGTGGGAATGTGAAGAATTCACGTCGCGTCATTTTATTATTTTCCAAAACTTGTGTTATTTCGAGTGTTGATGTGTAAAAACGGTGAATTTTTACCCGTTAAGTGTTCGGGAACATGCACGAGTGTTGGTGAATGGTATAATGTCGTGAAACGTGAATTTTCGTGTTGTTTCCAAAACTCGTCCATAGAAGGCTCTAGTAAAGTTTTCACCACTTTACTGGGGCATGACTTGGACTTGACCGTGACTTGCTTTGCTCGCCTTTGACTGTGACTATGACTTTTTTGATAATATCTACCAAAACTTGAGAATATATATGTATACTTGACACTGGCAAATGCATAAGACGTGCGACGCCAAAATCCTCTTAGGAGGAAAAAGAAAAAAAAAAAAAAAAAAAAAAAAAAAAAACTGATAGAATACATAAAAACTTTGTTTTTTTTTTGTATATACATCCATAGAATACATAGCAACACCCAGACAAAGAACAAACATCCATGCTCATCACACAAATGTTTGTTCTGGGTGGGAATCGAACCCACAGCCTATAGATCAGACGGCGGAAATCCACCCACTGAGCGACAAAGCTAGTCGTTACATACATATTATACCTAGGTATGCGTATAAAACTATTTTATTGCCTTTTAGCAATAATCGTCGATATGTTGCTACTTTCTATCGCTTTTTTTATCGATTTAATCACTATTATCTATTGATTTCATGCGTTTTGTTAACAGAACTATTTGAAATTATGGCAATTAATAGACAAATCGAGCTATTTTTAACGTAGAAAATGGATTTTTACGAATTTACTGAGTTTTATAACCCTGATTAATAATCATTCAAGACTTTATTATACTTACGCGATTCAATACGTATCTATACAGGGTTATAAGGAAAAGGTATGCTAAGCTGAAAGGAGCTCATAGTACTCATCATTGTGAAGATATGGGACAATATGGGACCAACACTGATATCGAGAAAAAAATCTGCTGTTCCATATATTTTGTCGAGTGAGGCTACCCCCGAAAGGTGACAAGGCCCCTTATCGACCACGCTGGCCCAGTGCGGATTGACTGATTCACATACGCTATCAAATGTCTTCTCCAAAAATATGCAGGTTTCCTCAAGATGTTTTCCTTCACCGAAAAGCCACTGGTCATTGTCTGGTGGGGGTCTAAGTCATTGGTACTGTTGGTACGACGGTACCAACGTCGTGTTGGTCCAGGCGATGATACACAAATACACAAATAGAAATACAAATGAAATGATGATGATGGAATAGAAAAACGAAAATATTTTCAAGACGTCCTTTAATCGACTTCCGTTCTCATCGCCCCAATCACACTCCCTTCCTTTCATGCTACCCTCGCTTCGTTCTCAAAAATCAATTTCAAAAATAGTTGCCGTTACATTCATAACAATTCTAACTATTTAAAAATCAAACAGATCTTCAAATGAATTTACTTAACAGAAACTTACTTAGTCATTAAACAATATATCAAAGTATATAAAGTTTTAATTAAGCTTATCATGACGAACTTCCATATTTTGATTGATTAACTAAATTAATGGATCAATCTATACATAGCTGACACTAAATTAGTTTAATTGAATTGATATGGAACCGGCTCCTTCCTCCTTCTTTCCTTCCTCCGGCTCCCAACAGCCGGAGGAAGTTGTAACAGTACGGGCCCATCCAGGAACCCTATTCCTATGCGCTCAAGATTAGCTCGTTCACTGTATTTCTCACTACAAATGTAATGGGAGCGAGAGTGATCGCGATAATCTCGGGCACACAGGAATAGGATCCCTGGTTCGAACCCGAGACCCTAACCCCCGAATACTGAAACGTTTGTTAACTTTGACGACAGATTAAGTCTATTGCTGCCTTTGTCATTTGCTTAGTGCCAGACAGAGGCAGTATTAGAATTAATCTGTTGTCAAAGTTAACAAACGTTTCAGTATTAAGTCTATTGCTGCCTTTGTTATTTGCTTAGTGCCAGACAAAGGCAGTATTAGAATTAATCTGTCGTCAAAACTAGCAAACGTTTCAGTATTCGGGGGTAAATACGCGAGGCGAGCATGCTCACACTGAGCTATGACTTGCCTGATGTTCGTTTTATCGTCTCCGTCAAATAATTTCATCATGAACTGCAATAACATCGAACCATACAAACATTCGCGTGTTTCGCAACTTTATTTCATAGGCCGAAAATAAAACAGTATTAGAACGAGAACGGCACATAAAAATTTATTATTATCGTATTGTTATGTCACCCCGGAGAGCGAACTTTACGAAATCACATTGATTTCCAATATTTATTTTATAGAGTCACGAATTCTCTGCAAGAATAAACTGTGAGTGTAAGGCGATGTATTTTTTGCTGGTTATCAATATTTGAGCTGAAATTACTTCGCAACACGGTTTCGTATTTGGTTAGCTCAGTGGTTAGTAAATAGGTCTCAGTTCAATGACTTAACCTTATTTTTTACTAGCTGCACCCTGCGGTTTCACCCGCTATTCTACAGAAACGGTTAAATTTTTCAGGATTAAAAGATATTTAGCAAGCGAAGATTACGTAAGGCTAAGGACCTAAGTAATAGTTGGTTTTTAGTTTTTCAAGCTATAAATCTTGTTAATTAACTAACCAAAAACTTCTTGCAGACAGCTTATATGTTGGTCGTTGTGGACGTTTTTCACACACAGCGCCATCTAGTTGATTATTACTAAAAAAAAAAAACCTTGAAAGTTTGTTTTTATTATAACTACATAAAGGTATTGCTCGTTTGTATTTAGTTTTATGCGTTATATTATACGTAAAGGTATTATCGGTAGTAAACTACCGGTACAGATAAAAGAGATAGAAGATGAATTCAAATTTCCTAAGGCCCTAAAAGTTGTATTACTCGCGAAATCCTAATAATATACCCTAGACGAATTTTTGAAAGATAAGACAATTATGGAATAGTTTCACCCGCTCCGCACGATATTGCCATACCCAATCAGGGTCATTGATTACTTATTTAAAATATGCTAGTTAAGATCTGCATGTATTATACATAATGTTTGCAATAAATGTATTGAGTATTGTGCTTGTTGGTATTAAGTTTTTTATGCGTATGTCAGCTTCTAAGCTGCCCGGGCCTCCGCGTTCTTTTGCTGCTTGCGTGACGTTTTAACTAGAACAAATCCCGAAAAAAAGACAAAAACGGTAAAGATCCTTTATCTAGGTTTCCTAAAGCTGTTGAATTAACACAAGAAACAATGTCCAACTAAAAGTCTAAGACTAACAAAATCAATTAGGCTTGTCACATCGATTATGACTCAGACAGATGATAAATTGGCTGAAGAATAACGGAATAACGAGCGGCCGGAATAACTGCCGAAGGTGCGTAATTAACTTCAACTTGAGATCAAGTTGACGAAATTAACGTTAGGCTTCCTCAACTGTGGATGGATTTACCGTATTTTACTGTCAATCAAATTGTCATGGCCATTAACGAGGATTTTCGGAAAAGCTACTTTGGTAGCAAATTCAATTATCTTATTTAAATCAGAATTGAATCTTATTTATAAATAGCTCACAACAAAATGTTGCCATTTATGAACAATGAAAGCTAAGGTATCCGAATTCATTGATTTTTTTGTCTTGTTTGGTTTGACTTCATTGGTTTGGTAAAGCGTATTGTTGAGGAAAAAGAAATGGAAACACTAATATAAAAATGCGAAAGTTTGCGTGTTAGTGCGTTTGTGTGTCTGTTCACACAACTCCACAACGACTAAATGGATTGAGATGAAATTTGGAATGGAGGTGGCTTATCCTCTGGATTTATTCTTAGCTACTATTTAGAATATTATGTATTTTTTTTTTACCAAAACATTTACTACTATTAAAAGGAAAAAAAAACCGACTAAAAAATATAGCCTATGTCACTCCGGAGGTAATGAGGAATTCAATGACACCTCACTCGTCAAAATCGGTCAAGCCGCATAGGCTACAGGAGGTAATATATGAACACAAAGTTTGTAACGCCTATGTCCAGCTGAGAACTATGGTAGGCTGATTATGATGACACTATCTAGAAAAATTAGTTACGAAGTTGGTCCAGGCGATGATGGAATAGAAAAACGAAGATACTTCCAAGACGTCCTTTAATCGACTGCCGTTCTCCTCGCCCCAATTACAAAACCTTCCTTCGTTCTATCCTCGCTTTTGTTATCTCCAAAAATAGTTGCCAGCAAAAACTATTTAAAAATCAAACAGAGCATCAAATGAATTAACTAAACAGAAACTTACTTCGTCGTTACATTAACATTAAGCTTATTATGATGTACTTCCATATTTGATTAATTAACTATATTACCGGATCAATCTATACATAGATGACACTTAATTAGATATATGTATTGTTACGGACGTTGGGAGGAGGAACTTGTAACAAATTGCAAGTGTGCAAGTGGCCTGTGGCACGACTATACACGTACTTACTTACTTACCTACACCCCAAAAACATTACCCTCCTTCTTGGGCAGTCGGGTAATAATTAGGGACAACTAGTACAAGCGCCGCATTCGTTAGCTCACTTTCACACGTACCGTTTTCACTTCATTGACTCGTGCCTAATTTTACGTTTAATGTCAATAAAATACCTTTATAGGTCCTTTAATTTAGTTTTATTGAATACTTAATTTGCAGTGTCAATTTTACTGTTATTGGTAATTGGAATTTAAAATAATTGCTCTTATTTTTAAACTAGCCTGCCCCGACGGCTTCGCTCGTATATACTACAGTAAATTAAATATTTCACCTATTACTATTAGTACTCACGGGATATTTACCACGGTTATTATTTTTGTTGAGTCCCCAATATTTTGTCTACCCGTGAACATGGCGCATGCACCACCACCACGAAAGTCTAAAACAGTATTTTTCACCTATTTTAGGGACAGATTTTCAAAAGATCCTTTCTTCAATTTTTTGCTTAGTACACAAACCGAGTTTAATATTCATAGCTTCAAAACATATTTCCATATACATTTTAGGGGCCCATATTTTACCTCTTTCGAGGTGGCATTTCGCAAAATCTGTTCTTATTGTTCACCTAGACCAGGGGTCTCCAAACTACGGCCCGCGGGCCAAATCCGGCCCGCCACTGCCATCAATCTGGCCCGCGACAGCTTAAGACTAGTGGCATCAATCTGGCCCACGACAGCCAATGTTTTACTGTTGTTACTATTGCTGTGATAAGTTGAATGGAAGATAATGAAAACACAGAATGATAATTGATATTTGCTTAGGTGGGCAGAAAAATTAAAATTCTTATGGCCCTTGCAACATACCGAAAAAAATATTATTGCCCCAAGGCTTCAAAGTTTGGAGACCCCTGACCTAGACCATTCGAAGAGTATTGAGTTCAAATTTCATGTCTCTATCCACAGACAATGTATCTGTCTCTATCATAAGCGGTTTGGTATGTGCGTTGATTCCTAGAAAAAGCCTTTTCTTTTCTGTAATTAGATTGATATTTTACTCGAGATACGATTTTAGCACCCTTTAAAATGACCCCGCAAAATCTTTCATTATAGCTATCTCTTTTAATCTATTACTTTTCGCATCTTCTTTCGCACTTATGGCGAAACTTGGTTGCTGGGTGACAAAAGGCTTTCAGCAGACTGCAGCGGAGCGGCCATTTTGAAGATTAAAACCTATCTTAAGTCAAAAATATAACTGATCATGGCTCATTCGTCTCGCTTTCCGCTGCATCCGACCGTTTCACCTGTAGTTAGTCGCAGCAAGTTCCTCTTGCGACACAAAAAAAAAAAAAACGCGCGTCTGCAATTGGCCTAAATACAACTGTCATAACGGTACCATAGAGAGCAATTAAGCGATGTTCATTGTAATTATTTTTGGTAAATGATTAATAGCAGAAAGTATCGGTGCGCTATGCCGCTGTGGTAGTCCCGCTGGGTTTTGTCCCCTATCTTCCGTTTGCAGGTAATTTTGTACGTGTTTTATGTAAATAGAAAGGCATAGAGATTCACAGCGGTTGGTAAATGGTAAATTAGCTAAATGGTAAATCTTTTGTGAGCACAAAAAGATTTTTCTTTTTCTTTTTTTTTCTTTTCAATACTAAATTGATAAATGATCCTAATTCCATTATTAGATTTATTCTTTGTATTGTTGTTTGGACTTCATACAAGAAAAATAAATATGAAAATTTAGCTCCACCAATGTTGCTCTGTGTGTGATATAATTTCGTAAAATTATATCACAGTTATATTCTAAATGTAAAAACGTGTGTATATGTTGTGTGTTAGTAGGTATATTACCACTCAACTATAATAAGTACGTATCTAAACGATTTGGATGAAATTATTTATGGGAGTAGCTCATACCGAATATTGATATAGGCTAATTTTTATCCTGGAAAATAGATAGAGCGATAACTCTTTACTTTTTAAACGACTTCAAAAAAAGGAGTTTCTCAAGTCGACATTTAAAAAATTGTTACCTCAGAACTCCAACTTTTTTTAATATGAAAGGAGATACTTCCAGATTGGTCCCATTTTAATCAAAATGCAGTTCTGATTATGGTATCCATGAGAAAATAAGGCAACTCCTCAAATATAATAGGCATAGGTATTCATAGTAACATTTGGTGAAGTGAAACTGATGAAGAAGGCCACAGATAGCAATCTCAAATCCACAATGATAAGTATTACACGCGTGGTGCCAAGAACAATCGATAGTGCATTTTTTCAAAGTATTCTTGTAGTATTCTTATATGTTCTGTAGTATTTTGTGGAAGCCGTTTTTTTTTTGTTAAAATTATCACACAAGAAATGGTATACAATAACAACAACAATCATAACAACATCGGCCAGAAGACGTACACTGCTGAACAAAGGCCTCCCCATAGAAAAGGAAAGGGTTGCCATAATCCCGAGAAATGGCAAAGGACAAAAACGACTTCAAACAAGTATACTAATCTGGCGGCCTTTTCGGTAACAGATATTTCTTCCAGATAGCCTATGGTTAAAGAGCGAAGAGCAGGACAAACCGCGAGGAGTGCTAGTGTAAATATACTGATATCCACCTAAGTATTCATCTTAAAACATTAAGAGCCAATACAAGGCTTCATCATCATCATCAAATCATTATTCAAGAAAAAAGTGAATAGGTATCTCCTAGGCAAGCGTGCTACACCTTCGGCCAATTGTCGCTTTCCATCAGGTGAGATTGTGGTCAAACGCTTGTCATCGCACGAAAAACAGGCGCCCTCTAATGGGTGGATATACCATTCAAACGTACTAAGTACTTCTAATTCACCTTCTTAGTAAGAACAGCAGAGGTGTGGAACTCTTTACCTGCGTCTGTCTTTCCGAAAAAATTGAATCCGGGCTGTTCAAGAAAAGAGTGAATAGGTACTTCCTACGCAAGCGCGCTACATCTTCGGCCACATCGTCACTTTCCATCAGGTGATATTGTGGTCAATCGAATGCCTAGTACGAAGTAAAAAAAAAAACCGGAAGACGTCCACTGCTCAACATAGGCCTCCCCGTTAGACCGACAACTTGCCACTTGCATCCACCGGTTAAATGATTACGAGATAATAAACACAAACCAACTAAAGTAACGGGACCGTGAGCACGTCCGCGTCCTTATTGGCCACCGGTTGAAGTACTTTCATCAATAAAATCACAAACAAAACGAGTTGAGAATTTGTCAACAGTTAAATAACAAATAATCCCGGCATACGGGACTCAAAAACAAGTTTCACTTTCCTTTGCACCGGGGCATCTCGCGAGTCGCGACCGGCGCAGGCGCATACTACGGAAAGTAGCGCGTCTGTAACTGCCCCAAATGCAACCGCAGTCGTAATAACGGTACGACAGATAAAGTCAGTATTCTATCTGTACCGCAGCACAGATTATAAAAGATCAAATGGGAAACTTTAAAAAGGACAAAACACAAGAAGATTGCTGGAGATTTGGCGGGAACGTGAAGGCATGCCGCCTCATTGTATTATTTTCAAAAAACTTGTGCATGTGTCAAAACTGTGGATTGTCTTGAACTTATGTTGAATAAATAAATAAAATAATAAATGTCGTGAAACGTGATTTTTAGTGCTTATTTAATTTATTTAGTTTATTGGCACACAAAACAGAATACAGTCCGTGTTGTTTCCAAAACTCCATAAAAACCTTAACGGCCCGCTTCTCTGAATTTCTCTATCTTGTTAGCACTTTCATTTTTTTTAAAATAAATATTACAGAGGAAATTATTGAAAGAGCGACCTGTTGTGCCTTTTTCCTGAATGCCCAAAAAGAAGGGTAATGTTTATGGGGTGTTTGTAAGTTTGTAAGTATGTATTTGTATGTTCCTATATCATCTCCTGTGGCCTAAGCGGCTAGACCGATTTTGACGAGTGAATTGTCGTTGGATTCCTTTTTACGTCCGGAGTAAAATAAGCTACATTTTGCAGTCGAGTATTTTGTTTTTCTTTACTCGTATAACATATTAATAGCAAACTAAGGCTGAAATTGCTTTGGAATGAGATCACCTGAGTCCGCGCCCTTTCTTATGTATGTGTCTTGCGTCAGAGTTGCGCCATAGGCCGCTATTCACCGCCAGTGTGAAGGTTTGTCTCTTTTAAAGTAATCTCTGTAGTGATAGTCAATATACCTACATCTTCGAGTCCGTGGCTAACCACAGTTTGAGAGTACATCGAATTGTTACGAGCGATTGCTGGGCGCTGAGCAATTTTGAGTTTGATTCAATGTAAAACGGTTGCGAACCGCTAGGCGCCACTGAATCTAGGTCGAGATACCTATTCAAAATTTAATTACACGCACTATGAAACTGTAAATCTGTAGTCTCGGCTATTTTACGATTGATTTGCAGTTAAAAATACACGCGAAGTAAGTACAAAAATACTTCAGAATTTGTATGCCTGAATATCTAAACAACAAATTTTATAGAAATTTTTAACTTTAAACTTATATGCTTTACCTATTTAAAAATTATCTAATTATATAATACTCAACTACTAAGGTACCTATAATGATGATGGAATCAGAACTATACCTTACTGGCTACGCTGCCATGTATAAAAGAAAATATATTTTTTATTAAACTGCTAAAATTCCTAAAGTTAAACATAAAACTTTTTTTCATGATACGCCATTCCGACGGCTTTCATTCAAATGCATATCATATTAGGATTTTTCAAAAATCTTCCCCTAAAATTGGGAAATGACCACCCCGTTCAAATGGGGTGTTGAAATGACTATAGCCAATATAGAAGTCCTGCGGGCACGCAAGTATCTTGGCCTATTCGATTACGCCACTTTCGAAACGAAACTAATCTGACAGTACTAAAATTATCTGTGCCTCTTTTAATTTCAATATGTGAAAAAAGGGTGGCGAGAATCACCGCTATTGTATTAACTAAGTTGGTTTCTATCTACTTATCTACATTATTTCTACTAAGAACTGTTCAGTTTAAGTACAGTGTAAATTTACGATCACGAAGTTCGTGGCGAAGCAATTTGTTATACACGGATGGACAATGTTTGAATGTAACTTTACATATTAAGAGGGACGTCTAATCTAAACATGAAATTTGTCTACCTGTAATAATCTACCGATAAACTATACATGCACAGTTTATGCTCGTATTTATTTTATATGTAATGGTACTAAGTATATTGATCAAACTACATACTATACCCATATTCTACACTACTCTAGTCTATACTTTTATTGATCAAATAAATACAAGCATAGTATTTTTTTAGGACATGCCTACCCGGGTCCGACCTAGGTTGCTATAGTTAGTTAGTTAGTTACCCCCGAATACAGACACGTTTGTTAACTTTGACAACAGATTAATTCTAATACTGCCTTTGTCTGGCATTAAGCAAATGACAAAGGCAGCAATAGACTTAATTTGTCTTCAAAGTTAACAAACGTTTCAGTATTCGGGGGTTAGTAACATAAACTTGGGAGTTTGGGCGGGAACGTGAAGAAGTCATGTCGCGTCGTTGTATTATTTTACAAAACTTGTGTTATTTCGAGTGTTAATGTGTAAAAATGGTGGATTTTTATCCATTTGGTGTTCGTGAACGTGCACGGGTTTTGGTGAATGGTATGGTGTTGTGAAACGTGATTCATCGTGTTGTTTCCAAAACTCCAAAAAGCCTCTAGTAAAGTCTCCACCTCTTTAATGGGGCATGACGTGGACTTGACCGTGACTTACTTTGGATGACGTAGACTGTGACTGAGACTTATTTTAATTGTGAAAAATTTGAATTCACTTGAAATATTACACTACTTGACGCTGGCTAAATGCACACCATGTGGAGCCAAAACATAAGAAGAAAAAAAAAACTTTTATTTTGACTAAGAAAAAAAGGCCAAAACTTCCAAGCAAATAGTATATGTATTAAAAAAAACTAAACCTAATCGATGTTTCCCTCACGCTTTATCACGCTAACAGCACATTAGCGAATTTTATTCGAACAATACCAGCATAAAACAACAAAAACGCGTAAATATACCTAATAAGTGGTTTCGCGGACGTCACCCACAAAACAGTTACAAAAACATTGCGTGCATAGCTACTAAAACAGAAACCTATTAAGCATCGACCTAATATAATTATTGTCTTAAAAATATAGAGCTGCAATGAATCTCAAACAAGATAAACATAAGGTCGCGAATCTTTTAAAATGGAATCAAAAGATGAAGTAATGATAATGCGCAACGTTGCCTTTTAGCGTGGCAATGCCGCAACGCTACCGACTGGTAGTGTGCTTGACTTTTGGATTACCTTTAGTTTCTGGGTAATCCAATTGTTTATGTAGTAGGCTAAGTAGTTTTAGTTTGTATGCATTTTGTTTAGGTAATAAGGTCATTGAACTTGCCAGGTAAAGAAAAAAGTAATTAACGCCAAAGATATACCTAAAGCGTATTACTAGTATATATAGACATCTTTTACACAGCTGCTGTCCAAAAAGAGGATCAATTATACTCTAGTTACCATATTATCAGATTTTGTGTATTGACTTACCTAAATCGATAAATAATGTAATAAAAATAGAGTTGTGTAATCCTAACTAATATTATGAATTCAAATGTAGCTCTGTCTCTCTGTCTATCGGTCTATCTGTGTCTCTTTATCTCTGTCTCTCTGTTTCGTTTCGATCTTTATTCGATTAACCGGTGAAACTTGAAAATAGAGTGCAACAGTCTGTAGATAATTGTTATCTGGGACAGTTCCTACAAATACGTATAATATGCATTTCTGGTTTGGTTGTTCAGCTCAAGGAAAAGGTTTTATTACCTAGAGGACCTACCTATAGGATAGATTCCTTCTGCAGAACCGATATCTTCCAGTCCTTATTAGTATCGTTTATTGTCATCCGCTGGTGTAAGTCCGACCAAAGTTATAGCTCATCTATGATGTCGGGGAACTAATATAGACCACATTTGGATTCCATCTCTCGGGTCATCTACTCATTTAATTTGTTGTTTTATTTCATTACAATAGAATTGTTTTTTTTTTGTCTTCAAAATCTAGATAAAATTCGGAAGTTTCTGTCCTAAGTAAGACCTCTTAGCTCTAAATTGCCATTTTGATTTGCACGACAACGGTTTTGTAGATTGTTTGGTTTTCCCTCTATAAGCGACAAATTCACGGCTTCGAAATGAACGCACACGAAGCTTCTCATCCAAGATGAGAAACTAAACAAAAAAAAAACGAAACGAAGGTATTGTACCTACAATTACTAGAAAAAACACTTAAAATTAACCTAGCCGGAGGCAAACTTTCTCTGAAGTACAACCAACAAAAAATGTTAAATACCCAAACAAAATAAACACTAAAATAATTTCCCCTAATGACTCTAACAGTAACACGGAGATTAATTTACCCTCTTACCGAACAGCCAACACTTTGAACGAAACAAAAACACTCATTAATAAGAAACAAAAAGGCATCTTAACTTACCTTTTAGCCTAATGACACTCCATTATCACAACACAGCCACAGTATAAAAACAAATCCTTATCAGCTTCTAACATGCGCGTTGGAGCTACGCCCGAACAGCGGTATTTAAAAAATACTTTTAAAAACACGTTCGCGCGTATAAGGCTTAACTTAACCGACACGGCTGGACTAGCTCCATGATAGAACGCAAATGGCCAAGCCGAAGCAGTACAACGGTCTGACGTCACGCCAAATGAAATTAAAAAATGTGAAGAAGCTTCAGAGAATCTATAGAAATGTTATTGGTAATAATACGCCGGCAAATGAGAGAAAGCAACTTTGTTGTAGTCATTGCAGTCGATTCGAAAGTGTAAGCACTGTTTTTACTTAGGTTACAAAATCATTTTAAAATAAGGTTTCAAATTGGGTGACACAGCAAACACTGTTCAGGTTTAGTCATTAAAATGTAAGAACATAAAGATATAGAATTAAATATTAATGCTATGACTTTTAATTTTCATCTTATGTAATTTTTTTTTATGAATTATGAACTGTCCAGAGCTGTAGAGTTCAATACAACTTGATTTCAAGCACCATAATTATCATCACGCTTAAGAACTGTTGATAAACTCTTTTAATACTCTTTGCCCATCAGTCTTAATTTTCACAGCAAATACTGTACATATTTAGTCATTAAAATGTAAGAACATAAAGATATAGATAATGAAATATAAATGCAATGACTTATAATTTTCATCTTATGTAAAGAAAAGGGCTCTGAACTGTCCAGAGCTGTAGAGTTCATTACAATTTGATTTCGAGCACCATAATTATCATCACGCTTAAGAACTGTTGATAAACTCTTTTAATACTCTTTGCCCATCAATCTTAATTTTCACAGCAAATACTGTACATATTTAGTCATTAAAATGTAAGAACATAAAGATATAGATAATGAAATATAAATGCAATGACTTATAATTTTCATCTTATGTAAAGAAAAGGGCTCTGAACTATCCAGAGCTGTAGAGTTCATTACAATTTGATTTTGAGCACCATAATTATCATCACGGCTAAGAACTGTTGATAAACTCTTTTAATACTCTTTACCCATTAACCTTAATTTTTACTTACTTAAAATTATTTACTCAGGTAAGTACTTACTTTACGAGTCAAGTGCAAAATTTATTTTGCAAATAAACTTAAATTTATGTATTTATTTAATATAATAAATGCAAAGTGCTATAAAGTGCCTGGAGACAATTGCTCACAGCGATAAGGCCGACACTATAATTTGCTGCTCTACTATTATCCGACTGCCACGAAGGGTAATATTTTTCGGGTGTATGTAATTATGTCAGTAAACTATATGTATATATAAAACAGTATGTATATATATATAGAAAATATAGATAGATATAATAATTGCCGTGTGCGTTAGTCTCGCAAAAATTCGAAAATGGCTCGATCGATTTTAATTTTTTATTTGTGTTGTACATACCAAAAAAAAAAAAAACTATTTTCCACGCAGTCAAATTGCAGGGCGCAGCTAGTGTATTATGAATGTGTTCCTATGTGACCGCCTCGCCCGAATATGATTTAGGCGTCGTCAGATACGCATTGACTTATAAATGCGAACACGGTTAGGTTAGTTTTCTCTTCAAAAACCGTTTTTGTTTGTTTGTTTTGTTTACTGTTTCCTGGTACTTTTTCAGATAGTAAGTTGTGCTGCGATATAAACCTATCTAATATTCGAGTGTATAGTAACGAGGTTGTTCCATCTACCGATCTAAAGATGTGCGTAAACAATAATAAGGTCAAATAATTAGACGCTAATAACTATTACATAACTATAACTAGAGGTAAACATGTTTACTCTGGTTAGGTAAACATAATCGGTTAGAAACAATGTGAACCCACTTTTATTGTTTGAGTTTCGAATTACAAGTTACATCTATACAAAACATGTAGGTAGGTACATAAGTTATGTTTTATGTTTCGTTCTAGGCAGTTTTTGCTCGTTGTCTTCTATTAGGGCGTTTTTGTCTTGACAGAAAAAGGTGCGTAGGTATATTACTTTTTTCAGCATACGGCGTTAAATGCAAGTTTAGATCGTAGAAAACAATGTTTTTTTTTTTTTATAAGTACTTAGCGAGCTCTTTGTCTTAAACGATGAGCGTTCTGCGATCCCCGAACCGCATGACAGTTGGCGATTATGCAACCCTTAATTTTGACTAGCCTTGTGACTCAGTTTTCAGGTACAGGGTGTATTTCTGCCTTCTGAGCGGTACGTTGTGGGTTCGATTTTCACCCTGGACAAACATTTGTGTGACGAACATGGGTGTTTCTATGTATTCTATGTATGTATTTACAAAAATAATAAGTATTTATGTATTCTATGTATGTATTTACAAAAATAATAAGTATTTATGTATTCTATCAATTATCTGTTATAAGATTGCTTAGTTTGGGGCTAGATGGCGCAGTGTGAAAAACATCCACCAATATTATATTTCTTATATTAAGGCCTTTGTTCAGAGTAGATGTCTTCAGGTTGATGATCATGAAGTATCTAAATATTATTAAAATACATTAATTAAATAACCTGGAAATACAATTTGATATATTACCGTAAAAGTTCACTAATTTGTTTCAAAATGTATCATTTTGTTTTCATAATACAAAAGTGAACCAAGTTTTCCCCCTATGAAGAGTGGTTCTCACATAACCTACATTTTAAATCCAATTTGCGTGTACCTACTAGGCTTCTTCAAAGTATTGATTGGTTTGGTTTCCCGTTGAACACCAGTGTTCCAAAGTGGAACAGAAGAAAGCATTTCCGAAAAGAAATTTTCTGTAATAAGTTTTAACTTTATTTCTTTATCATAATTATCATTCATTTTTATTTTTATTATCATCATCTCTTCATATTTGAACGAGTGTGCAAAGCGAACATTTATGCAGATTTTGACGGATTTCAGTATTTTCGTCGTCCCATGAATGGAGAAATTGTGAGGCCTGCAACTGCGAATGTTTTGGGGGGAACGTGAAGAAGTCATGTCGCGTCATTATATTATTTTCTAAAACCTGTGTTATTTCGTGTGTTAATGTGTAAAAATGGTGGATTTTTATTCATTAAGTGTTCGTGACCGTGCACGAGTGTCGGTGAATAGTAACGTCGTGAAACGTGACTTTTCGTGTTGTTGCCAAATCTCCATAGAAACCTTTGGTAAAGTCTCCACTACTTTACTGGGGCAGGACGTGGACTTGACCGTGACTTACTTTGCTTGACATACACTATGACCGAGACTTATTGTAATTGTGAAATATTGAACTTCACTTGAAATATTACAATACTTGACACTGGCTAAATATACAACGTGTGGAGCCATAACATATGAGAAAAAAAAACTGCGAATGTACACAGTGACATCTGAGACTTGTTAATTGTAAAATATTTGACTTCACTTGAAATATTACAGTCTTGGACGAAACATCATTCTAAATCCATGATTACAGTGCTTGACACTGGCTAAATACACAACGTGTGGAGCCAAAACACAAGAGAAAAAAAAACTGCGAATGTAAGCGGTGACATTACTCGACTCACTTGTCGTACTAATCAGCGCACGCGCTAATACGTTAGCGAGAGCATCGCCCCTACTCTGGAAAACCGAGAATACTCGATTAAAAAGCCAAAATGTAGAATTTTATTTTATTTTCCTTGCACCTTGCAGAACTGAAATATATGGTTCTATCGTTTAATATATATAGCTAAGAGAGAAACATGATTACATGACATTTTCTCGATAATAAAACATTAAAAAAACCTCGATTCACACACATTTTTAGCTAAATATCCTAACACCTAGTTTACATTTAAGTTAGTCTAGTAATTTCTAGGATAGTATAGCATAGAATTACAATTGATTATCTTTATTTTTTGACTAGCGCGCGCTAAACCCATCATTCACCATCTACACGCCAAAGTGTATGTTTAGCGCTATATCTTTCTAGAACTTGAAGCTATCGGTGTCTTACTTTGTAATTGATATTGCTTCTCATTACTCAATACGCCTATTATTTAGATATGTTCCACTTTTATTTGTTTTAGGATTCCGTACCAAATAAATTAGTTTTGGCATGTCCGTCCTTAGTCGATTGGTCTCAAAGCTTTCAAATTTTAACGCGAGTTAAGCCGTTTTTCATTAAATTATTATGAATCCTCACGCGAGTTTTATTGAAATAATTGTAATATACGCCATGTTACCCATTAACAAGCAAATAAAGAATTGAATTAAATACGGTCAAGAAAGAAAAATTAATATTGATGTAACCAATAGTAAGAGATGTACAAATTACTACCAGCTGTACCGAGTTATCTATAGCTCTATTGCGAAAAAAACACATTGTTTCGACTTTTCCCGTCGGGTTGCAATTATACTATAATTGCATCTAATCGTTTGTGACGGAATAATGTATTGTCGGTGCACGCGATGGCGTATGCGTAACGCGATCGAGTCGAGATGTTTCGTGAACTGGAGCAATAGAGATCTTAGGTAGGGTTGCTACGCGCAATTATGTTTTTCTATTCTGTTTTGGTTCCACACAAAATACCCAATGTCAAGTTTTATGAAAATAATATTAAATAAGAAAAATAATATTTAACACTGCTTTAGACTTACGTGACTTTCGAACTAATGGTAAACATACCATGAGTAATTTAAGAGTAGGATAACAAAAACTTGTATTCGTGATAATATTTTACTCAATTTAGCAATGTACAAAACGGATATATATATATATTTTCTTACCTATAATGAATTTTTTTATGGGGGGTCGGAATTATTATTTTTCTATTCTTCACTTTAAATGTTTTTTCGTGGAGCGAAAACGTCGCACCTGTCTCTTTTTAGAAGGCAAGTAAATTGATCTTTACAAGCTTTTATTTAGCTTGTAATGTTTGTATGTATGTATGTATGTTAAGGTCAAATCTTGCAACTGAACTTGAGACCTGTTCCCTTGTTCAATTGAGTTGAAATTTTGCACAGTTATGCAACACAATATTATGACAGCGAGCTGATCTGATGATGGATACGGAAAGGGAAAACCGAACTCCTCAGTAACTAACAGTAGACTGATGGAATATGAACTCATTTTGACCAGCTTACAGTACCAATAACAGATTTATAAAAGTTTGCTTGGATAGATATTTTTTCCACAAAACTTATATTCACAGATGAACCAGATACCTCGTCACGCGGGTTTTGGTCCGATCAAAAGTCACCACAGTTTGAGGAAAGCACGGGGTGCGCGGAGCGTGACAAATAATTCCCATTGGCTATCATCAAGGTTACGCCCACCACTGTACCGAGTTAGTACGTTCCGTAGTGATGGGGCGAACACTTGGGTCGACTGCCGCTCTGCCATAGTAATCGCACTGACTCGAATCTCAACTCACTAACATAACATTACTACACAACACCATTAAAGTACTAATTCTTCCTCATTTCAGTTCTATTAATATGTGCTTATATTATACAAAGAAAAGACTAGGTATCACTAGAGCTAAGCATTACTTTGCTCTTTTTGTAATAGTAAAAATATTTCTTTATACTACGTTTAAGTAGTTTTTTTTTTAGTCTCAGCTTACAGATAGGTAAATTTCAATATGTACTCGCTTGATGCGTCGTTTGTAATTTTTAGCCTTAGATTGAAATAGCTACTTACATCTTTACAACATACGACCGATTTATTTCTCTAATTTAACTTTTGTTAGCTAATAAAGTTGTAGTTTTTAAAGTTGTTAGCTAATAAAGTTGTTATTCAAATAAAAATAAATTCATAATTGAATGTGAAACTGAAAAAAAAAAAAACAAAACCCTACTCCAATTCGTCTCAAGTTCCGCTGAAGGCGATTCGTTCTCACCTCGACCAGTGAACGCTCAAAATTACGCAACCGTAGTAGGGGCGGAGTAAACCGTTCTTTTAGGCAGTAGGTTGATATATAATGTGGACTATTTTGTTTCATATAGACTACGTGCAGGACATTTCTTTGTCGTCGCGGTTTTGGGGATATTTCGATCATTAATTTTTAGAAATATGAGATTAAATCTTTTGTAGCTTTTGGACTCTTTTTCTGATTTCGTAATTATGGGGAATTACCGCGTCTTTGTCAGCTATTCAAACGACAAGCACTAGTGTGCAAACTTTATTGTGTTGCAGAGGTGCAGTAAACGACCGTTCTTTTAGGCAGTAGGCGAACCTTTGTACAAATTGTGGACTGTTTGGATTTTCAGATGTTAAGTAGATTATCCCCCGAATACTGAAACGGTTGTTAACTTTAACAACAGATTAATTCTAATGCTGCCTTTGTCTGGCACCAGACTTAATCTGTCGTCAAACTTAACAAACTTTTCAGTATTCGGGGGTATGTGCAGGACATTTCCTGGTCGTCGCGTTTTTGGGGATATTTTTTATATTATTATAAGCAAAGACGTTAAGTATAAGGAGAATTCTGTGATTATAAGTAATTCGAGAGTAATTTTTTTGTAGTGGTTGGACTCTTTTGATGATTTCATTTGGGGATAACCGCGTCTTTGTCAGTTATTCAAACAAAAAATAGTAGTGTGCAAACGTTACTTTTTCCCGGATTGAAAGGAAATGTTTCTAGTGAAATTACTGAATATAAGGAGATAATAGAAAGTTTAACAATTAAACAGGCTTTCAAAGATCTTATTATCACAGAGTGACGAGCGTAGTTACTTGCTGCGTAAAGTTTTGTTGAGTATCAAACTGTGTGGGCACAGAACTGTTATGGGCATTGGGCATGCGTGACGCTTACCATCAGTCGAGCGACTTGGTTGGCTCGTCACTTAGTAGCATTAAAATATACTGCACCACTGTCGGGTACTGGGGCATCTCATACCGCACCTGACTCTGCCTATGAGCTCTGTGACATTTTTCGGACAAAGTGGCTAAACAATTTTTTATTACATTTGATAATTTTTTATTACATTTTTTTTTTTTTTTTGATAATACATTTTAAAGCCAATGTGGCTGAACAATTTTTTATTACATCTGCAGACTTAGCACAGGCGCCGGGATAAAGATATGTCCACTCGTTTTGTATTCGTGTCGTCGTGACAAAGCTAGAATATGGATACATCCGTCTCGTTCTCGCGGTATAAATATGGTGGACAAAAATTTATCCCGGCGCCCGTGCTAGGCCTGCTGGTAAGAAGTTTGTAAAATGTCAAATATAAGACTCTTTGTTCTGTTTTCATAGTTAAAAACTAAGCTCGGTTTCATTGATTCAAAGTTCAAGGGTTTATATGCGGATTAATTCTAGAGCAATCGACACATTCCTTTATTTTAATTCCATGAATTCCAACTCTAAGAAAGTAACAGGTTACACAATACAATTGCCTAAAAAAGATTTGCCAATAAACAAAGTGATTTCATATTTTTTGAAAGCATTTAAATTTATGAATGGAAATCTTCAAGTAAAGGGTTTCACTTTCTTTCTAAACGAATTGTAAATTATTTAAAGCAATTCTAATGAGAAGAAAATCTTACGTAACACCTGTAACCCGAGATTGTGAGAGTTTTATAATAAATGTAATTGATTTAATATACAGAACCCGCTTACCAAGCACTCTTATGAGTGGCAATGATAGGCATAAATTTTATTTTATGGCGATGGAATCGTAAAATAACTTTTATGTTTATCTACACATACCTAGGTATGCTTTTAGAATAGAGTATACCGTCGTCTTGTCCATACAAAAAGCGTAGTCTGATACCCACCTCTAAATGTTATCCGATTTCGATGATTTATTTATTTATGCTATCAACACCGTGGAAAACTATGCTTGTATGTTATTTTTTCGAAATATCGTCTTTGTTATAGGCACTTAAAATGTTTTTTTTTTGCGCCGAAAATACGACGAACTAAAGTACTTGTTATTAGAATACAATAAAGTTTTTTTTTTAAACAGTAATACAATCTCAAATATCGAATGCGCCAAAAGCGAGGTTTTGGCGAGGAGCAAGGTCGAAAGGTCCTCTTAAGATACCGAGATAATGAAATACAAAGTAAAGTAAATTAGTACAGGCCGTTCGGATCAATCGGATAGGCCTGAGATAGTTTTTAGGCCACCTCAAGGACCCTGACCCGGATAAAGACTTTGGACCTGGGCATTTTCTAAAACTGCGACCAGGGCCCCTATTCGGAGAAATGACATTTCATCTCGGTCACTCTCACTCCCATTAAATTCTAAATTAGAGAGACAGTGACCGAGACAATCTCGAGCGCACAGAAATAGGGTCCCTGAACCACCAAAAGGTGGGCAGCAGCGTATCTTAGTGGTCCCCAAGTGGTCTGCCAAGCGTAATAGTGATTACGCTTGGCAGACCACTTGGCAGACCACTCGTAACCTATCATCATCATCATCATCATCTCAGCCACAGGACGTCCACTGCTGGACATAGGCCTCCCCCTTAGATTTCCACGAAGAGCGGATGGAAGCGGCTCGCATCCAGCGCGTTCCTGCGGTCTTTATCAGGTCGTCCGTCCACCTTGGTATCGTAACCCAATTTATTTTAATTCACTATTAATTTATTCAATTTAATATTAATTTAATTTATTGTTTTATAAGGGTTCACTTCTGTTAATTGAACCTTGTTTATCCTGCCGACTTGTAGCTTTGCTACCAATAAATATTTCATTTCATTTCATTTCAATATGGGGGAGGCTTATACGAAGAAGGCTCCTGACATAGCTTAA
Organism: Apocheima hispidaria; assembly: GCA_947579745.1. Taxonomy (NCBI): domain Eukaryota; kingdom Metazoa; phylum Arthropoda; class Insecta; order Lepidoptera; family Geometridae; genus Apocheima; species Apocheima hispidaria. The sequence goes on along the minus strand of OX388153.1, from coordinate 3,879,527 downwards.
CGGTTGCTGTAACAAGACAATCAACCGGGACATAAGGGCACCTAAGGGCCCTTAGGTAGGTGTATATTGCATAAGTAGGTTTTTTTTTGTGCACCTAAGTGATTACCCACGTTACCAACCAGGCGTGATGGCAGGCGCGGGTGCAAAATATCAAACGTAAGATGTGCTATGCAAGTGTGCACGTACAAATCGAAGTAGCGGGCAAGCTCGCGACTGTAGCTGGCGGCAATATCAAACATGTGCAGTTGTCTGTATGTGTTCACGCCGAACTAGCGGCGGAGCGCGAGTTTCGCTCGCGGTTTCAACTAAGTCACATGTCAAACCCCGCAAATTCCTGGCGGCTGGGAACTCGAAAACACGAACAATGGGAACACGAAATCGCGCCCGCATCCGCGCCCGCTGCCTAGCTTAACGTGCGCAAGCACATGTGTTAAGCATTTAATTGTGGAACATGTGGAACCAAAAAATACGAGAAAAAAAGAGGCACATGTACATTTTTTTGTCTTTCATGTCTTGACAGTGACAGAAAGCCTCAAGGTATATCTAAAGCCTCCTATTGGGTACTTTTATTACCAGTTTTTTTTTTGTAAAACGATGTTATCCTAATCCATTGAACTAACCACTGATGTTATCCATCACATAAAAATATGTTTAGGTCTTACCGATCTGGATAGACCTTACCACATAATTAGCATATTGACAAGCCGTTGATTGTCATTTTGATGAGGATGACGCAGCACTTGCGAGCTGCAAGAGTTCGTTGAGTTCACTGCGAGTCATACATTCATCTATGTGCGAGTCATTGATCAATGTATTGAACTTTCGTGATTTCACCCACAATGGAGCTGTGACATTGATGAGTTTCAAATGGAACGAGCTTTCTATTTGACTTAAACATGCATAAACTACGGATATATGACGTTATGTACCTCTGCACGAGCCTGCTCTCGTATACATGTATGTAAATGTAACAAATAAAAAAATAAAAAGTACTTACTGAAGTCTTCAAAATTTATAAAGCTACTAACCTAAATTTTTAAACTCTGTGTTCTTACTTTCTTTTTGCGGAACCTGATACATATTTATTACTGTAATTTAATTCTATAATTTTGTAGTTCCATAACCGAATGTTTTCATTAAATGTACTTTTAAATAGTTTAATTTGAAGGGAAGGCCTAAACCCCAAGATACGCGTACTTAATTGAACCCAGTTTGGGTTATAGTGCTGCTACATTATTGATCTGTACTTAGATGAAATAAATAATTTGAATTTGATATGAATACATATAATTAAGTACTAATTTACTGTGGGACCAACCATGAAATTGCGAAAAAAAAAACCACCTTTTCCATAAATTTCGTTAAATGCACGATAAACAATTTTTTCTATGCAGCAACTGATTTTTTCCTGATAAATTTAACGCTATTTCGTTCAGTATAGGGAAAAAGTAGGTCTAAAGTTTTTATCTGAAAACGTTTATTAACAGCCCAAAAGCGCTAAAACGGGACGTGATCGTGGGAGCGTTTCTGTAGCTAAGCCTATAAAATGGTTTTTATAAAGAAATTATCCCAGGGGGCGTAGTCAGGATTCGTTGAAGCAGACTTTAAAAAAAAGTTATATAAAATGCTTGTGGGTGCTCAAGTAGGTCGCGCGCGTGTCTCGCTAAGCATTCCTTGATAAGGGCCCATATTCGGAGATATGACAAATTGATGTCGATTTCGAGATTTCAAATTCGATTGTCTATTGTCTTGATTAGGTCCAACCAACAGATCACACCCTAGATTCTGCATTCAGGACGCTCAAAGCGCACCACGCAACAGTCTAAATATACTTATAACAAATTACTCTGATTGGTTGATTGTTAGGCGCGAGTAGGCGTAAACTTAAGATAGTCAATGAGAACGCGTGGTCGCTCTCCCCACGACCCGCGCCTTCCTCAAACTTTGGTGACTTTTTGTAGGAGTAACGAATTTCGTAATGCAGTATCTAGTGTGATCTGCGATCCGACATCTCGCATGCATATTCATCGTGAATATCTCGAAAGATAGCGCTGAGAATAAGAAATCTCGAAATTCAATTTTTTTTCGAGACGAGATTGAATCTCAGCTTTTAAGAATCCTCTATTCTTAAATGCTGAGATTCAATCCTGTACGTTTTCTCTCCCAGTCAGTAGCTTGAAGCTCGCAGATCCGACTAGCGACATCTAGTCTGCTATTTTTTAACTAGAAGACGTTCTATTTATATTGCTGTTACTTATCTCCAGTTCTCTGCAGGTCCAATCCAGCAAAGTCTGTCTCTAAAAATACCTAGCTAATATTAAGTAGATACATAAAATAAAAATGAAAATCATAACGATTTTTTAAGTGCTGCCCCTCGACCTTGCCTAATTACGTCCATTCATCGCGTCCTATGTAAATGATTTTGATTGTGTTTGTTTTCAATAAAATTGTGCTATTTGCATAGTCAATGAAGCGATTCAGATGCCGCTGCTTTTTTCGCGTTTTCTCCGTTAATGATGGTGAAATCGAAATTCTACGTTTTTATTTTTCTATACTATAATTAGTTATAGAATCAACTAGTTAATAGCGAATTGCATTAATTATTTACTTGCAACACCAGTGTTCGAAACATCAGATGAAAGAACTAAGTAAATTTTATTGACTTACCTCGGGATTCTGAAAGGTTTGTTAACTTTAACAACATATTAATTCTAATGATGCCTTTGTCTGGCACTAAGTAAATGACAAAGGCAGCAACAGACTTAATCTGTTGTCAAAGTTTACAAACGTTTCAGAATTCCGTGGTTAGACAACATAATATAAGTAGGTATAACTGAGACTTGTTTTTATTGTGAAATATTTAAAGTACTTCACTTAAAACATAACAAAACTTGAGACTAGCTAAATAGACAAAGCGTGAGGCCAAAATTTAAGAAAAAGCCATGCAAAGATAATTACTTGATTACTTTTATCATCATCATAATCAGCCGGAAGACATCCATTGCTGAACTTAGGCCTCCCCCTTAGACCGCCACACTGACCGACAACTTGCCACTTGCATCCACCGGTTGCCCGCGACTTTCACGATGTCGTCGGTTCACCTTGTGGGAGCCCTGCCTGCGTTGCGTCTTCGAATTCGTGGTCGCCACTCAAGAACCTTTCTCCCCCATTATTTCGGTTCTACGAGTGATGTGGCCTGCCCATTGCCAGAACTTGCAAACTCTGAGACTCGATGACAGATGTCTGATGACTGATCTCGGTGACTTTGGTTCTTAGGCGAATATCCTCGTTCCGGATTTGATTGATTACTTTACTAAGCTGAAATGTGTTGGATTTTCTCCTGTTCAGTGGTTCTTTTTTATCGGTGCACAACGTGCAGTACTAATATTTTAACTATCTATCTATCAAAGCTATTATAACCTTATTCCCTTCGTTTGCGACGTTTCTTAATGCAACTTCATTTTTACGATAAACAGAATAAAATCTATTGCACTAGTTTTACAATTAAATTATTAAATTCTGCTTAGCAAAAAAATATGTCTTATTCAACTTTCATGACAACAGAAAAACTGATAACAGTCTTTACGTAAACTTTTATGTCGCTTTTAACGTCTATCGTCTCATCTAATAAATCTTCATTAATTTTAATATTCATTCATCACCATACAATACTTATCAGAACGAATCACTTTTAATATCCAGCTTATAAATATTATTGCACTTAAAAAGTGATTTATTGTGAAAGGTGTTCATGCATTAACTGGATATACCTATTTCCGAGTGTATGACTAATTGAATGATTGATGTTGATTAGTAAAATTGTTTTACAAATATCTTTTTCAGAATTAATAACAAACAATATTCGGGTTTTACAGTTAGCTTTTTGCCGGTTAATCAACACAGAAACCGAAAATTAAGATAAAAAAACTTAAAGTAAATACTTAGTACATATTTATCAAAAGTGGTAATTTATTAAATTCACTCCGTGTTGAAGACATTATATAAGTACTGGTACTTTGTTACCTACGAAAAAAAAAAAAGATTTACACAACACAATGGGGCCTATTACATTTCCTTATTTTCTCTTTTTTTTTGTATTTTATTAAATAGTATATTACCTTTTTTTTTATTTATTTTTTAGTTTTAAGTTGGTTTTAGTCACAGAAGAGAGAAGTTAAAAAAAAATCCTCTTCTGTGGTTTTAGTATTTATTACATCACGTTTTTATTAAAAAAATATGTGAAATTTAATTTAACGATAGATCAAGATTTACATTCGTTTCGATTTGACAAGAAATTTCAATTCAAAAATTAAATTGGAATTCCAATTTGTTTCACGTTTTTACGTGACGTCAGCGAATGTATGAACACTTCTAAGGCTATCGCAGTAAATTGGTGTAGCTAATGCAATTAGGTGTAGGTATACCAGCAGAATCTCTACCACACCACCCAGAAGCCTGATAAGTGAGCTCGGAAGCCATAGGGACATTATAACTGAGTATATAAGAACTAGCTATGACCTATTTATTATGAATACTGGTTGTTCGGTTCTGGTCATATTGTATCTATTCATTATTAAGAACAACCTTATCCTAGTTAATTATTTACCAGCATTTAGTGATTGTTTCATGATTAGACATCTTTTTTTCTATATTAATTGAGTTGCCAATCGCGCAGCGTGGAAACGCGGAAACAGTTAATAATTAGATAATTAATATTATCGTATAATAATTACTAAACAATTACTTAGATGGCTAATAAATGGATATATTGTTGTATATATAAATTGATAATAACTTACAGTGTCACCGATTGCCAAGTAACTAAAATTATTAAAGAAATAAAGACGTCTTGTATTAATACAGGAGGGTTAGGAAACCATTAAATAACATTTAATTTATTTATTTTAAGTTGTTAAATTGGTGTTTCTATAATAACCAAAATGAGTAGGTGTAAGAGTTATTATACACTATACAGGTTGTTAGGGAAACACTCCCGAAAACGAAAACAGGTGGTAGTGCTGGTGATTGCTGATACGACACCACAACAAACGCTGTCTTTTTTCATGCTTGCAATGAAATGCAAAGCTGACGCTCGAGGTCAACGAACGACCTGGGGCCTTATCCCGTAACGCTGGTGGCAATGGCCATCGCGTGCCGTCCCACTCGCGCCACCTTACTCGCACCATGCGAGCGAGCAGGATAGCAAACGAAGACCATCGCCAACAGAGTTACGGGATAAGGCCCCTGCTCCGCGCGCACGCTTTTACGCTTTACATTGCTGGTTTGCATTCTACGAGTATACCACAAAAATAACGCTTAAATAACAAGTAGGAAAATGGTTGGTATTCGATTGTTATGTATAATAGTAGCGTATGGGCTTCGGGAGCATTTCCCTTACACCCGGTATACTCACTAAAACAACTGAATTATAAATCAGCTTTACACAAAACAACTTTTCATAGGTTTTTTACGATGGGTTGCGAACCTTGTCATTTTTATATATTTTTTTGTTTTGATGGGATAATTTATTCATGTTTTCTTTTGTTGGTGCGCTATCCGTGGATTCCAGATGTGAAGCGCTGTAACTTAAGGTGCAACGTTTCGCTCAGCGCGCGAAATTCAAATTTTCTTGAGTTTTTTGTCAATTACAGCCTAATAACTCGTCGTAGGTTCATGAAAACTAATTTTGCGATAATAAATAGGTTATTTCAAGAAAAGACACCAGCCAAAAATTCAAGTTGAATGCTAGTAAGTACATTTCTCACTAAACCAAAAAACAAGATGAAAATCAGCTTATTGAGATTTGTAGCTAAACCAATATTATCTAGGTGATAATTTTACCCGTAATTTCTTAAAACAACTTATTTATTGGCGCAAAATTGGTTTCAATAAATCCGCGATGAGTAATTAATCTGTAATTGACAAAAAACGCAAGAAAATTTAGATTTCGCGCGATGAGCGAAACGTTGCACCTTAATGAATGTTAACAAGTTAGGTATTAAAGTTTGTAGAAGTCGTGATTGAACTATGTTTTATAACAATGAAAACCATTTGAGTCAATAAAATCAGCCTTGTTGTTCCTTACCATTGTGTTTTTCACAAAAGACATACTTAAGGGTACATAAGAATGAAACGAACCCATAACTTTCGTCGTCTCAATGCACAGCTGAGGTGTCCGAGTGGTTAAGGAGTTGGACTTGAAATCCAATGGGTTATACCCGCGCAGGTTCGAATCCTGTCCTCAGCGAACTTTTTACAACTTAAAAATATTAATTAATTTAAACAAAAGCAATATAATATAACATAAGATAATACATGAGACCTTATCACCATAAACATCAGCATAGACAAGGGTATATAATTTTTTTTTTTCTCTCTCGCTCGCACTGTTTTTTATATTACTTGTGACATTCTCTATAGTACTATATTATGTAATGATTTCGTTACATTATTTATAATGGGATTGAAATTAAAAAATAATAAATTTCATTTAAATCCATAAAACTCTTTTGAATCAACAATAATTATTTTAATGAATCTTTAATTTAAAAAACTCATACTTCAAAAACACCCTCAGTAACTTTTTGTCAATAAAAATATTGAATGTGCGAGCGAGAGAGAACGTTAATCAGTTTTCTGCCAGGGTTGAATTTAGAATCAATAGCTACGGCTATCATAATGATAGCTAAAAACCTAAATATTAATACTCAATGATTACTAAACACTCAAATCTGTCACAAAATGTCCATGAATTATTTATGTATGGAAGTCAATGATGTCGATTCTTTTTTACAATTTTCTAAACTAAACTAAATTTGACAGCCCTATAATTGTATAGACATCTCATAAATTGAAATAAATAGAGACGCAGATAAGTTTAGTTCATTCACATTAATTTAGTTTAGAAAATAGAAGAATAGAATTGACGTCAATGTCAACGTTACAAATTGTTCTTTGCAGGTAGGTATATCACCTTGGTAGCCGTGTATCGATAAACGAGGCATTGGTCGGCCTCCAGCTTGTTGGGATGACGATATTGTGTAAATCGCGGGTTGAACCTGGACAATACTGTCACAAGTCCCGTATAAGGAGATCTGAAAAATTTATGTCGATTCCGAGATTCCAATCTCGACTGTCTCTCGTCTAGGTCCCTCGTGAATATCTCGAATGATAGCGTTGAGAATAAGAAATCGCGAAGTTCGAAATCTTTTTCGAGACGAAATTGAATCTCAGCTTTTGAGAATAGGAGTCCAAGACCAGGTGCCTTATCCCGTAACTCTGGTGGCGATGGTCTTCGTTTGCTATCCTGCTCGCTCGCATGGTGCGAGTAAGTAGGCGCGAGTGAGACGGCACGCGATGACGTCCAGATTTTACGGGATAAGGCCCCTGGTTAGGTGTCGTACAAGAAGAGAGGCCTATGCTCAGCAGCGCGCTATTACGGGCTGAAAATGATGATGATGATGAGGTATACCAAATGTAAGTATTGTTTTGTTTGGCTTGAAATTAGTTTTGGTACTGAAATAAACAGCTGTTTAAATAAACGTATGTGCCTAAGTAAAAGAAGCAAGCGTGTTCTGAAGAGAGAATCAAAGCTGAGGTGTCCGAGTGGTTAAGGAGTTGGACTTGAAATCCAATGGGTTATACCCGCGCAGGTTCGAATCCTGTCCTCAGCGAACTTTTTGATAGGAGTATTTTATCCGACTGCCCAAGGGTAATGATTTTGAGATGTAAGTATGTATGTTTTGTGTATCTATATTACTTATTGTAGCCTAAAAACGGCTTGACCAACTTTGAAGAGTGATGAGTCATTGGATGCCTCTTTAATATAGCCATAACTTAAAATTTATGAAAATGTTTAGCATTTTCGACCAATTAAACATTTTAAATGGGCTTAAATCCCTGTTTTCTAGCCTCTGAACTTTTTGCCAGGGCACGGTCTCGCTAATAAACCAGTCCTACTGACGTTTGGCTATGAAATACAACAGATAAAAAATATGGCGTTAAACATAACAATGAACCAAAAGACGTAAGGAGAAGGTTCAATTTGGATAACTAGTATCGTATCCAAGGATACACGAAAAGGAGGAATAAGCAAAATAACTTTCCTAATTAAAATTTCACTGCCCAGTGCCGCTTGCCGAAAGAATAAAAGAAAAAAAAAAGGAAAAAAAAGATACTTTTTGCCTGAGTGGCAGAGTTCATTCTTACAGGCTAGCCGACTGGCTGGTTACACTTTTTTTGGTGGAATGAAACCTTCGTTCGAGAATTACAGTGTTTATTCAGAACTACTGCTTTCAGTTTTCCATTTAATTATACCTTCTTTCATAAAAGCGTAAGGAATTTTGCGCCAAGCAACGTGAGAAATTATGCCACCGCTTCGTTTTATTTGTGAAAACTTGTGTTTCCACAAATAACTAATTAAATTTCGTTAGTGTAAGTAAATTAAAAGAAAATAAAAGAATTAAATTAAAAGAAAATAAATTTACTAAATTAAAAGGATTAAAGTGTAAGTAAATTTCGTTACGTTCAACATAGTGTAAAAACAAGGTGTACGGATTGCAATACAGTTAAGTTAATCAGAGTTAGTGTTTGGATCGCGAAATCTAGTGCCTAGTACAAAGTAGTGCCTAGTAGTTTTGTAGTGTTAGGGCTCTCTTGCAGAGTCCGCCTGGGGAAGTACCACACCTTAGCCAGTTATTCAACCGCCAAGCAGTAGCGTGCAAGCATTACTGTGTTCCGGATTGTAGGGCAATGTTTCCAGCGTAATTACTGGGCATAGAGATTTAACATATAGCATCTCAGGGTAACGAGGGCAGTGCATTGCCGCGTATAGTTTTGAAGTTCAATATCTGGGTGGCACTGAACTGTGTGAATGTGTGACTGTGTGAATGGGCAAGCTTGATGCTTAACATCAGGTGAGCGACTTGCTAGTCTCGTCAACGAGAAACATAAAAATAAATAAAAAATATATATATCGATGGCTGCACTATCAGTCCAACGATGGGGCAACAGCTTCGCTTACCGGCCATGCTGCGGCCACATCATCGACGAGTGGCGAGGACAGTAGCGAGGGATTTTGTAGAGACGTAGTGTGACCTCTATAATCGTCCTGCCGCTCGTCAAGCCCGGCTCATGTTTCTTCAGTTTTTTGACTAGAATTCAAAAGACCGGCAAAAAGGATAGAGATAGAACGATGGAAAGTCCAAAGACGTAGAGGTATGAATAGCGCGAGGATAGGTGCGAGTAGAGCTATCTGTGGCCGCGGGGTTATGCAAGCTTTATGCGTGTCATCTTTATTACATTGTTTTGCCTGCCGGGAGAGTAATTTTAATACTATTGTTAGCAATTTTTTTAGGTGGTTATTTAAACAAACTTCAATTATGTAATCACGTAAAAACTTAAGGGCTTAATCCAGCTGTTCAATAATTAAATTACATGAACACATGAAAACCCAAAACCAACTTCCATCGTCCGTAGCTCCAGCCAAAAGTCCAAGGTGATGCGTCACCGATTCCAATCACACAGAGCTTCGTTTTTCAAAACGTTATCCGTCCATCGGCCAGTATTGCTTAGACTGCAGGTTTTCTTGGTGTTGCCAAGACTATTTTCACGAACCCTGAAATTCACATTTCATAGAAGAAAAGCGGATAGTTATTAAAAATGGAATGAAAAGCGCCGTCTCACGTTTTATATTAAGTACCGAGGTGACGATTTACGAGCCAAGTTTCATTCGAGTGTTCTTTAGTTTCTCGGTTTCGTGGTCTGCGTTTTCAGTCAAGTTTTCTTGATAAATATTTGATGTGAAGGTATTATTTTACCTTTGACAAAAACTCAGAATATAAAAGAAAAAGCGTTTAGCAACTATTATCTAATATTTGATTTTGTGTGACTATAATTTTGATATTTGTGTAAGTGTGTACACACTTATTCCCTAATAAATATCATTATAGCATAAGCAAGTATGCTTTAACAATATTGACTCGTGCATTTATATTTAAGTAGTTGATTATTATTATTATGATATATTAATTTTATGTTGACTTCTTAATTTGACATGTAATTTATTATTTTACTTTTTACAGTTTATTGTCAAAATTTTGTGAGATAGATGTTAGTGGACATATTATGCGTTTGTATCTCAATAAATAAATTTGAAAAATAATTTAGTTAGTTTTAGATTGTACTTATTTTGTTTGGTTATTAAAGGCCAAGTTTATTCCCAGTAAAAATATATAAAGCCTTAATAGATTTGGTATTTTTAAGGATAACTTGACTGTATCTTTAACAAATCTCTACTGTTTTTCTTCTGCTGTATACCCTTTATGACATAAATATAAACAACTGTCACAATATGTTATAGATATGATGAAAATGGTAAATGAACTTGAGTATTAAAAAAAAAAAACAGGATCCCAGATTAATAGTTATTGGATAATAATCATGAGAGTTAATCAAAATTTCTATATTATTTACGACTTGTACCTAAGCGTAATTTTAACGATGCTTGCTGTAGATCTTTCGAAAGCACTTCCCTATTTAATTTAGATTTTCATTAAGATAAAGCTACGCTGATAGCAAATGTCATAATTCATATTAAAAATAAAATATTTAATGAGCACTTGTTGAGAGAAATTTTCAATATAGTTAAGTAATAAAACATTACATAACTAGTACTTAGAGTATATAATAGACAAGCGTCTTAACAAGCAGATGGGTTGCCTGATGGCGAGCGATCATCGTTGCCTATAACATCTGTATCTGTACCTGTTACACCAGGTGTATCACACCAACATTTTAACAACTCTATTAACAACTCTTTTGAAAAACCCCCTGGTGTTGTAGTTACTCGAAAAGTTCGACCGAAGTAAAATGAATGGACGGACCCATGTAAGAGAATTTTGCAGACTATAAAGTGAGCGCCGGCGCTCACCTTGCTTCAGTCGTTGTCAGTCTGTGAAAAGTTCGAGACGTACGTTCGTCAAAACGTACGATCCAAATATCCGCAAAAATATGCCTTGATATATTATGATATTATATTCGCTTTCACTGTGTTCCGTGAAGGGCAATGTTTCCAGCGTAAACTGGGCATACAGAGATTTAACATCTAGCATCTCAGGGTGACGAGCGCAGTGCATTGCCGCGCATAGTTTTGAACTGTTAAAGAAGTTCAAAATTCTGGGTGGCACTGAACTGTTATGGGCAAGCGTGACACTTAATATCAGGTGAGCGACTAGCTCGTCTGGGACCCTATTCCTGTGCGCTCGAGATTATCTCGGTGACTGTCTCTCTAATTTAAAATTTAATGGGAGTGAGTGAGAGAGAGATAAAAATGTCATTTCTCCGAATAGGGGCCCTGGTCACAGAGTAACATAAAAAAATTATCTCTTTTTGTGACAAATGTACTATACATACTTTTAATTACGTATGAAGCCTAAGCTCGATTGTTTTGACTTGTTACTTTTAAGGAAGTTGTGTGGTTTGGGCCCGTTCATTCATTTTACTTTGGTAAGCTCGAAAATACCGCAGGTGGTAGCTCATTCCACATTTTGCAGATGTGAAATAAAAATAATCGCGTAAAACTTATCAATGATTATGTCGATCAGCTTTGAACCGGCGGCTACTATGGTACAGTGATGATCAAACCGTGACGCCAGCATCAAATCAAACAATTCTTCAGGATAATATGTGGATAAGCTTTGAAACGGTGGCGGATGGTGCCGTGGTGGTAAAACCACGACGCTGTCATCAGGTCGAACAATCCTTCAGAATACTCCCCATTATAAATGCGGTTAAGCATAATATGGCGAGACCAAATGTCCCTATCGCATACTGAGCAGTTTTTAGTTGTTCGGTGAGCTTGGGATTGTTGACAATTCTGTCAGTTCTGTGAGGTTATCTCTGGAACTAATGAACTGATTCTGAAAATTCCCTTACTTGTATTAGAATTCGACATTATCTCTAAATGATATAGACTTTGTTTGTTCACAACGCGGATGAAACCGTGGGCAAAAGCTAGTTTCAATATAACGGAATTCTAGATGCCCATTTCTACCACTAGATAGATTAAAACCAAAGACTAAATGAAAAAAATGTGTTTAAAACGAGTTTAATTCGAGCAGAACATTCTCCAGAGAAAACACTGCAGCGAAACTCTTGCTTTATTTTGTACATACTCTAGAGAATTTTAAATGAGGCTTCGTTCTTTTTTGAAGTTTCCTTTTGTTCTGTTTAAATGGATTTTACCAAAATAAATAGCAGTCCAGTAACCCAGTTACAAAGTTTCCGTGTTTTGGTGTTATTGATTCCAGAACCTACAAGTCTACAATTTATATTACTACATACATAAAAGTGCAGACAGACAGACAGAATCTTATCTTCCACCAATTACTTTGCTTTTGGACTCACAGTGAATCACTCACTGATTACTGAAAATCTAGCGTATTATTTACGAGCAAGCTATTTATAAAAAAAGTTCTAAGAACACTGCAAACTATTACATCTCGCGATTCAACCAAGATCTCAGAATTGTCTAGTTTTTCTTTGACATTATACACCATCACTTATTTAGAAAAAAAAACTTACCGCATTTTGATAATCAATTTTATCAACCGACATTCAAAGCTTAGCACCAAATCTGTGTCGTGATCAGAACGGCCGGATTTTTGTTTTCATGTTTTGACGGATCGCGAAATTCACCGAGATAGGCCCCTTCTAGATGGGTTAGTCTATTAGGGGTCTGTCTCGGCGGATTTCAGTTCATTGGTTTCGGCCGTGCATTGTCTGCCAGTCAGTTGTTAGAATAATAATTTTCTAAGCTGTTAGAATGATAACTTTCTAATGATGTTAGCACACTACTGCTTGGTGGTTGAATGACTGACAAAGGTACTTGAAAAATTCATCGAGATAGGCCCTTTCTAGATGGGTTAGTCTATTAGGGGTCTGTCTCGGCGGATTTCAGATCACTGATTTCGGCCGTGCATTGCAGATCACTGGTTTCGGCCGTGCATTGTCTGTCAGTCAGTTGTTAGAATAATGTTTTTTTAAGCTGTTAGAATGATGACTTTCTAATGATGTTAGCACACTACAGCTTGGTGGTTGAATAATTGGCAAAGGTACTTACCCAGCCGGACAAAAGAGTCCTATCACTACAAAAGTGAAATAATGTTTTACCGTACTTACGGTATACGGTATGTATTTTTTTTATAAAAGCCGGTTAACAAACAATCCACTTATTTCAAATCTCCCGTCCCATGTCCCGTTTCCATTTTTTGTATACTTAATCACCGCCCGTTGTTATATCTCCACCACTCGTAATGCAAATTAGGATTTTTGGTACACGACCGAATTAATTTTATCTAAGTAATTAAATATCTGGGACATTATTGCACACACGGTCATCTGACCCCAAACTAAGCAAAGCTTGTAATATGGCTGCCAGAGACTGATATACGTACATAGATATTTTAAATACATACTTATATAGATATTAACACCCAGACATAGAACAAACACAGATATTCATCACATAAATGTTTGTCCTAGATGGGAATCGAACCCACGCCCCCAAGCACAGAACGTAGGTTCACTACCAACTGAGCCACCGGGGCAGTCAATTGTGTAGGTATGTGTGGGTATTTCAGAGTATGTCAAGGGCTATTTAAACTCAACTGTACTATATTTCAGGATTTTTTAACCTGGCTAGTGCCTTTAATCCAAATGTTCAAGCTAAATAGTTGGTAGTGCATGCTGGCGGCACGGTGAATGGCAACATATATATACATAATGTTAGCCCCTGATAAAATTCTGTGGACCGTGGTAGCCCAGGCTCGACTCAATTTCGTTCGGGTTCGAATCCGGGCGCGTAAAAATAGGCTACGGACATACTACCTATGGCTTTTTGGTGAAGGAGAACATCGTGAGAAATCCTGTATATTTCCGGAGAAGAAATTCGACGGCGTATTGAATCTGCCAACCCGCACTGGGCCAGCGTGGTGGATAGCCTAGTCACCCTACGAGGTTAGGCTGATATCCCAGCAGTGGGATACATGGCTTAGATGGCTATGGCTATGGCTATGGCTTAGAGGCTGATACAGTATATTAACTCCTGTAGCCTAAGCAGATTGACAGATTTTGAAAAGTGAGCTGTCTTCGTTAGTCAAACAAACAGCTTGACCGAACTTGAAAACTAAGCTGTCCTCGTTAGTTAAGCAAACAGTTTTACCAAATTTGATAAGTGAGCTGTCCTCGTTATTTTAACAAACAGCTTGACCGAACTTGAAAAGTGAGCTGTCTTCGTTAGTCAAACAAACAGTTTTACCAAATTTGATAAGTGAGCTGTCCTCGTTATTTTAACAAACAGCTTGACCGAACTTGAAAAGTGAGCTCTCTTCGTTAGTCAAACAAACAGCTTGACCAAGTTTGAAAAGTGATTTGTCCTCGTTAGTCAAAAAAACAACTAGACCGAATTTGAAAAGTGAGTTGTCCTTGTTAGTCAAACAAACAGCTTGACCGAATTTGAAAAGTGAGATGTCCTTGTTAGTTAAACAAACAGCTTGACCGAACTTGAAAACTAAGCTGTCCTCGTTAGTTAAGCAAACAGCTTTCCAGAATTTGAAAAGTGAGCTGTCTTCGTTAGTCAAACAAACAGTTTTACCAAATTTGATAAGTGAGCTGTCCTCGTTATTTTAACAAACAGCTTGACCGAACTTGAAAAGTGAGCTCTCTTCGTTAGTCAAACAAACAGCTTGACCAAGTTTGAAAAGTGATTTGTCCTCGTTAGTCAAAAAAACAACTAGACCGAACTTGAAAAGTGAGTTGTCCTCGTTAGTCAAAAAAACAGCTTGACCGAATTTTAAAAGTGAGGTGTCCTTGTTAGTCAAACAAAACAGCTTGAATGAATTGTGAAAAAAGCAAATTCCTCGTCGTTGGATTCTTCGTTCCTCGTGCCTCATTCGGAGTTCAGAGTGACGTAGGCTACAATTTGCAGTCGGAATTTCGTTTCTTGTCATGGTGCTTTCAAGAAAATCCTTGCCAATTTTGATAAAAGTACGTACTTAAGTACTTAACTTGTATTAAGGTTCAAGGAAAGCGTATACGAAGTGGAATGGAGCTATAACCTAATTGCACAACAGTCTGGTATTTTGTGCCCATACAAATATATTTTTTTAGGTCCGTTGTCTGAAGCAAGATAATAATGTGCCAGTGGCATAGTCTGAAGAAGCCTATAAGCGAGTTGCTCGCTTATCTCCAAGCTAGGAGGGATTTGTCTGTTTATTCGGCTGTGAATTTAAACTAGCGCAATGTCAAGTGTACTGTGCTTTTAACCTTTTGGGGACGAAGTAAAGTCATTTTGGTTACTTCAGTTTGTTATTCAGAGTTTACGAATTGGGCAAACTAGCATGCATCCTAACTAATATTATAAATGCTAATATTATAAATGTCACCCTGGCTCTCTGTCTATCTGTCTGTCTGTCTTTCTCTGTCTGGGTGTTTGTGGCGTCGCTAAACGGCTGATCCACCTGCATTTTTGCATAGATATAGCTTAAGCGTAGGAGACGGACATAGGCTACTTTTTGTTGGTCCACGCTTACGAAGTCGCGGGTAACAGTTAGTACTTATATATACAGGGTTATAAGGAAAGGGTATGCTTTGCCGAAAAGGGCTAATAGTACTCATGATTGTGAACAACTTTTACTATGGACCAACCGAGAATTTGCGAAACAAAAACAGCTGTTCCATACATTTTGTCATGTGTCATAATCATTTTTCTGTGGAACAGCTCAATATTTTTCTCGATTTCAGGTTTGGTCCTTAAAGTTGTTCTTACCCTTTTCTTATAACCCTGTTTAAAGTAGCATCTTCGTGACATATAGTAACTCATTCTCAAATTTTATCAAGATCCGCTCAGCCGCTTAACCGTGACGTGACAAACATCCAGACAGGGACACAGAGTTACTTTCGTTTTTATAATATTAGTTAGGATAAGGCAAAGTAACGTTGCAGGTAGTGCAGGTGCGCCTCGAAATATTAAGTTATTGGCAAGTAAAAGATTTAAAAACCTTTTCAAAATGAGAGTTAGAAAATGTAACCCTAATCATCATCATTATTATCGGCAGCTTTTTCAGCCCACTGAAGAGCATAAGCCTCCTCCCTCTTTCGCCAATCTACCCTGTTTTTTGCCAATCTCGTCCAAGTGTTGCCGCAAAGCTTTTGGATGTCGTCACGCCATCGCTGTATCGGTCTACCGGCTCGCTTACCATCATGTGGCCACCATTCCGTCAGAGACCTACTCCACCTACCATCACCACATCTAGCCAAGTGTCCTGCCCACCGCCGCTTGAGTTTTATTATACGGGATAGTTTTCACAATTGTGCGTGCCCCACAATTACTAATTTTTAACTTATTATTGTAATTGCATGGCTTAGCCACGCTATGCCACAGTCCTGCTATGCCACGGTCAATTTATACCTACCGAAAAGTCGCGTTATGCCACGAACTCCTTAAACAATAGAGGGTACACTTGAAAATAAAAGTGATTCCTAATTTTTAAGATAAAATCATCTTGAGACAGATGAAGCGTAAGTTTCTCAGTATTATAACTATTCTTGCGTGATCATGATTGAATGAAAGCGGTACAAAAAGCAGTTTGCCTAATTGACTTAATACCTCTGGCATTATGAAATTATGATCCAACAATGATAAGAATTATGATTTAATTTTGATGTGAAAAAAATATCATTTTTTTTTTGTAATACTGAAAATTACAATAAGTTGTTCACTATTTATTGCCCTAGGACCTATATTAGGTTTATCTACACAATTAGTTCTCGATAATGTTAAAACAAAAGACAATAAGAATAGTTATTTAGCCACATAACATAGGTATTTACTAACGAAACACAAACATTTTATACTAACACTATTCTAATTACAATCTAAACTTAAATAAAGAAGCTAAAATTACAACCAAAATTATTATAAATTAATTATAGATAAAAAACAGAGCTCAGGTCAGTATCCGCGGGTAGGGTACCCAAAAGGCTGGTGACGTTACCTCGTTGAATAGCAATGCTAATTGTCTGGCCGAGGTAAGCACCAGCCCTTTGGTCGTTTGTTCTTTCTATCAGCCGCTTAGAAAGAGGTATTACATTATTACAAATTACAATGAAATTAGTAGGTAGGGTAAATTATATAATAAACACACAAGGTAATTTGCTAAGCGCTGCGGGGCGAGCTCACAAAAACAGCTGTTAATAATCTAATTAAGACGCTGATAATAAAATAAATAAAATAGACTAATAACTGTTTTATTTTAAATAAAAGTTTGAGACAGCAAAAAAATATGGGATTTTTGTATTACTGACGGCAAAAAAACCCAAAATACGTCACTAAATACTGATAACACCGTCGGAAAAAAAAACACGAATAAAAATGCGGTTCTGTTCTAAAAAAATAATCAGTAATCATGCCTAATTGACTTAACTTTAGGTACCCATCGATAGCAACACAATTGTACCGTCAGCAGTTTGTATAGGTATAATAGCTAGGCTATTATACCTTACCTATCTAGACTGCTATTAATTATTAATTAGCAAATAATATTATGTACAGAAGAACATGACTATGGATTTTTGTCGTCTGAAAATAAAGTTATTATTATAATATATTATTATTATTAATTAATTAACTGCTACCCTAGCTATTAGACCTAGGCCTAGGCGAGCCTAGGTTGATTTAAAAGCAGGTTTTTTGTAGTGGTAGGGTTCTTCTGCAGAGTCCGCCTGGGGAAGTACCACACGCAAAAATTCTACAATTTGATGAGTTTAAGAAAATAGATGGGAAAATAAAAAAATATTTTAAATCATTTGTAATTTATTTAATTATTGTTGTGGTTTGACATTGCTTATTATTAATTTTTTTTTTTTTTTTTTTATGAATTAAATAATCTGAATTATCTTATCAATATTAATATTTTTATACACTATTTTTGCTATTTGACCTGTAAATTTATATTTATTAATAAATGACTTTGACTTTAATTCGAATAGATTTAATTATAGACCACTGGTAAAAAGTATTTTATGCGTCTGTGATAGACAGACAAAAACCTCGTTTTCATATCTCTCGTAATGGTCATTACTCTCACGACCATCGATCTCCATTATTATATCCATTATTTCATAGTTATAGCGTACTATTAAGATTTTATAGTAAAATAACGTGACATAATAATTTACGACTACCCAAATTGTGATCATACTGAAAATCAAAATTATTGCTCAGCGGTCAAGCTAAATGGAACTCTATCGCATAAATTATAATGATCACGTATGTCCTAGTTTTAGTTGAACCTTTTTGAAGTTGCAAGCTTACGTGAAGCAGCTTTGTTAGTCCAAAATGTATTTTATTCTAGGGAGATAAAGTTGGATTGGAGGGTGGAGAAAAGTTGGTAATAACGTCTGCTTGGTTTAAACCTCAAACCACAGACACCTGCTAAAACTCTGACACCCTTAGTTATATGAGAAACTTAAATGTAACTAATTTCGTACGCAACCAGCTGTTGTTTTGACATTACAATTATGTTTTAATCATATACTGTAAGTTGTTCTAAATCTATTTGATAAACATGTTTGTAAAGTTTTAGAAGAATTAATTTGGAATATCTATAGCGCACTATGGTATTAAAATGTTACTGAGACTCGATTTCTGAAATGAGGTACATTAAGAATACAGTATATCCGCCATCTTTTTCATACAAAAAGCGTATACTAAAATATATAGTCTGATACCCATCCCTAAATGTTATCTGATTTCGATGTTTTTTTTTTTTAAATATGTTATCTATACCGCGGAAAAGATGCTTGTATATTTGTATTATTAAAATTTCGCAATATCTTCCTTGTTATAGGCACTTAGTGTCAATTTTTTTGCGTCCAAAATACGACGTAGAAAAGGAGTTGTTATTAAAATACCATAATTATTTTCTGAAAAAACAAAAAAGTGCGGCATAGGCTATAACCAAACCACTGACACCCAAAAAAAACAAAGATTTTGTTAATATCTAGGGAGTGATAACAGACTACCCCCGAAACGCTAATTTCATCAAAAAGTTAAGAAAATTTCCTAACTCTCTCTATTGCACGCACGAGAAACAGAGCGATTATTTTCCAAAACTTGTGTTTTGGAATATAATACAATAAAACGGTTTTTAAAAACGGGTTTTATCCAAAAATACTCCTCAAAGTGCACGATGCCGTTTCGCAACATTCCATAGAAACCTCTAGTAAAGTTAATAAAGTCTAGTAAGGCCTTAGCAAAGTTCCACATAAATTGGACTTGACTGTGACTTACTTTGCTTAACTTACTATGACTGCGATTTGTTTTAATTGTGAAATATTTTATTTACTTCACATTTTACAAAACACATATATTACAATAACTATAGGGAAATGCTTTACTTTTTATCTCCAAAGAAATTACAGCTAGTTGTACCAAATTATTAAAATACAATCATTCATCATTCATACTTTTTAATTCACCAGAAACCTTTCGCTGGGAGCTTCGTCACATCTTAAATTCCACTTTAATACTTTATTATAATACTTTTTGCTTTCTTCCCACACAAAAGCATTTGAATTTGTTTTAAATGACAATAACATTAATATTGTTTAAGAAGCTTCCAGCGAGAGTTAAATGATCTCTTACACCCATCTCATCATCATCATAATCAGCTAAAAGACGTCCACTACTGAACATAGGCCTCCGACCGACAACGTACCACTTGCACTTGCGACTTTCACAATTTCTTACACCCACCACTATTCACACACTATTCTATATTATGTCTATTTTCACAGAATTTATGTGGGTTTGGTATACCCAAATACCTAAGTACCAAGGCATCTTATAATATATTATGTTAGAAGAGTGGAACTACCAATAATACTAAAACTAACTATACTTCAGTAGTTACAGTGCCATATTGAAAACTGTCCCGGTATTTCACAACTTTCCTCGCCGCGGTTCAGGACGGATGGACGGGTCATATTTTGCATAGGGTTACCCTAACGTCAAAAATATTAACTTTTAGGTATGTTAAAATAGAACCGAGGAATAAGAACAAAAAAAACCCTACTAATATTATATATGTCTAATTTTTTTTTAACTCACACTAGCTAGCAAGAATTATAAAGAGTACAGAAGAAACAAATGTACACTAGTCTTATTAATTTTAAATTCACGTATCAGGATAAAATAAGAACTTTAAGGTACGTTAAAATAAAATTGAGGAATAATAATTCAGAGGAATATAGCCGCAGTCGTAACAGGACCAATAATGCTTCGAGGTATAAAAATGAATACGTTCATCTCGCGGAAAAAACTTCGCTTGCGCGATTCAGAACTCCCAACAGTCAGTCAGACTGTCAGTCCATACTAAACGTCAAAAAATGCACAATGGATCAACGCCATCTAGCGAACTATAGGAAGTAACTTTGCCTCTCTGCCGTCTTTTTTATCTGATTTTATTTAATAAAATATCTCCCGTCTTTTAATTTACCCAAGCTGGCAACCCATACGTAAGAGCGACTCGTACATTCTGGACATTCCTCGCGTAGATATGCACTAAGCGCTTCGATTTCACATATTTTATACTCACAGCGAGGATGTGGAACTCTTTACCGGATCCCGTATTCATCGAAAAGTATAATTTATGGAGTCTCCAAATCTAGGCTCTAGGAAAGCGGCTCCATCCTAGTTCACATCATCATAAAAAAAAGAGGAACAAGGAACAATCTTTCAGTATAGTTTCAATGATTTTAGATCTGACACACCAGGATAATGGAGACGCGTGGCAACCCTAGCTACAGGTGAAACTTTCAAATAGGGACCAGTGGGGGTGCCCAAAATTATTCATCCATTGTCGTAAAGAGACAGGTCTGAGTCAAAATGTCTCGTTGTATTCTAGAGATGATTGTTACTTTAGGTACCTACGTAAGGATTTTGGTGATGATGTACTGCAAGGATTGTGCGGACACATGCCCGGCTAGTGGCGAGGAGAGCAGGCAGAGTCGTAGTGTGGCTATGTTACTCGTCCTGCCGTCGTCATGCTTTCGTCGTGATTTTGTCGGTTTCTTGAGGGCGAGTCAAAGGATCGGTGAGATAGATAGAGATGGAGCGATGGTAAGGCTTTAGCCTTACCATCGCGTGAGCGTGAGCGTGAGCGTGAGGAGAAGCGCGAGTAGATCAGCGTGTGGCCTCCTTGCAAATATTCGCACCAAAGCAAGGAGTAACACAAGGAGCAGTGCGACGAGCATTGTGCGCAAGTTAAGCGGGTGCGCATTGCGCAACGCAAATCCCCCAAATCCGGAAAGTGGACATTCGCCGAAAAACCAAAGTAAGCGACTTAGCTTTCAGGGTATGCAAGCTTTAGTGGCAATGGGCATGCCACATCGCGAAGAACCGATAACCGACGGGGAGGAAAAGTTCTTGAGTGGCGACCGGACGACGCAGCGTGGTTAGACCTCCTACGGCACGGGAACCGGTGGATGCAAATGGCAAATGCCGTTCAGTGTGGGACTCTAAGGGCCCTCTATGTTTTCCGTGCCCTACCATAAACCATAAAGAGATATTAAAACAAAATAATCTTTATGATTTATCTAATCCACATACAGATGCAACATCACTTATTGGTGATTCACACTAAAACAAATGAGATAGCTGTGGTACAACTATAAATACCCCTTAATAAATAGGTACAGCATAAATACTTACCTAAAGAGAAGTACCATTCACTTATTATTTAATCGTTAGGCAAACACTAATGGCTCTCCATTCGATCTCACCATTCTCTCATTACACGCCTTTCAAGTCATCAAAATTAATTTAGACAAATCGTACGGACCGCGCTTCAATGTGACTTTTAATTATAGTCCATCTTACAGAACAATTTAATCAATCATGTTGGCCAATAATTCATGTTGCATCTTGTTTTATTAAGCCGTTCTTTCTAATTTAGAAAGAGCTGACATAATATGGTATTATTATTTTTCGCGCTTTCTTAGTCGCACCAACATTTTGGAGTTTTTGGCGTGACGTGAAGGCGTCATTGTATTATTTTCCAAAACTTGTGTTATTTCTAGGGTCAGTTTATCTCCGTGAACGTGCACGAGTGTTGGTAAATAGTATAATGTAAACGTGATATTTCGTGACGTTTCCAAAACCCCATAAATACCTATATTATATATAGAAACCTCTAGTAGTCTCCACCACTGTTCTGAGGCATGACTTGGACTTGACCGTGGATTACCTACTTTGCTTAAGTAAAGGCTTTGACGGAGGCTTTTTAATTGTGAAATACTTTACTTACTTGACATATTATTACAGAACTTGACGCTGGCTGGCTTGTGGAGCCAAATATATGAGATAAAAATATGACCTTTTGAGTGCCCCAGCCTAGACAACACTTGGATACATGTCTCTTTCCCACAAAAAAAAGGATGGAAAATTAAGTATGTATTACTTATGAAGAAGAAGGACAAAGTAATAATATTTCTGTCCGCGTAAGTTCAGTTTTTACTAGGTCGGCTATTACTGCATCATTGGTAGAAAATTGGTAATTGTAGTCGGTATTTGATGTTTTGTCTCATGTGCAGTCACGCTGACTGACGTTCTACACCTATACCCTTTCAAGGCTACAATCAGATGTAAGTTAAAAATAAAATTTCATCGAAATAATTTTGCCGCTATAGAGTTAACAAAAATGCTTCTTTACCGACTTTACTTACAGCCATAGATAAATAATACAGGGTATGTTCTTTGCTTACAGCGTACAACAATCTTCTTAGAAGTAACTCTCCCAAAGCCACTCAGCTCTACAAATGACTTTTCAATTCAATTCTGTTGGGTAAGTTTCAGCAGCCAATTACCTCAGGTTATACGTGAACATTAATTATTCTGAAATTATTTGAAAATTTCAAAGGTACAATTACCGAAAAAGTGTACAATTACGGGATGCTTTCAAAAACTAACTCATTTCGTAAATATAAATTTAGTTTTTGTATTACTTTGGTTTGGCTTTACATCGGTTGATATTATACTCATAAACATTTTCAATTCAATACCGTTCGCATATAATAATAATAATAATAATCTTTATTCAGTATAAACAATTTATGTACATAATATTAAGTTCAAATGCCATGGGCTAAATAGGCTATAAGTATTGAGTGGCTGCTGCCGAGCTAAGTTTTCACCTGTATTTCGGCAGGCAGCTTACTTCCCTGTGTAGTTGGATAGCTGTCAGCCGTACGACAAACTCGTACTAAATTGTATGTACATGAATATAAATTTAAAAATAGAAAAGTATAGCTGGAAATGTAAATGTAATTGTAAATGTAAATGTATAAAGGGTTATAGGGGTATGCTTAGCTAAAAAGGAAAGGGCTCATAGTACTTTTTTTTACAAACAACTTTAATTTTACTATGAGACCAAACATGAAATCGCGAACAAAATAGACAGCTGTACCATCCATTTTGTCCAGTGTCAGTAAAAAAATGTATGGAAATGTTATTTTTTTAAATGATTTTAGGGTTAGTCTCATACTAAAAGTTGTTCTTAATGAGTACTATGAGCCCTTTTCGGCTTATCATACCCCTTTGCTTATAACCAAGTATAGAAATAAGGAAGTTTGTGGAAGTTGTAAATGGAATTGATAAAACTTTAGCTTGAAATTATGTAGGTAGTTACTTAACTATCCTACCCCACCTGGATAGGCAAAGTATTGTAGTCCAACCCCTATTTGCATCACAAAATGCAACTATAATTTCTAAACCTAGTTACCGTCACAAAGGAGAGGTGATAAATTCTCGGGTAATTCCTGTCGATAGTGGCAATACGTTTGAAGAAGCGGGTGTGTCGATGGCCCTCCATGGATTTATGTCAAATTACCTCTCCCATGGCACCGGTAGCCCATTGACCTCGTTTGAGTTAGCTTGGCGTGGGATGTAAGCTGAAGGAAACTGAAACAACCAGATATGTTCTTTATTTCTTTACGTGAAATCGGTCTGGCAAGGGGTCTCATGTCAGAAATGAAATTAAGACAAAATTGATGAACTTTGGAAATGTTATAGCTCGGAGGTTGTGTGAGTTACGGAAATGGTGACTACATTGCCTTATCGGGAATTTCGGCAGCATAAATATATTATAGGTCGACGACCAACTTGCAAGGCAGTACTTATATTCTGTGTCCGAGATTGATGATGGAGTTTCTTTTCCTCATAGAATTCAGGTTAAAAAATAACAGTAGAACCCCAACTTCAGGCAGTCAGACACCAGAGTGTCAGAAATAAGGTACCATTTTGCCCAAGCAGCAGAGTGACAGCTATAAGGTCACATTTTGCCCAGACAGCAGAGTGACAGCAATAAGGTGCCATTTTTCCCCAGACAGCAGAGTGTCAGCAATAAGGTGCCATTTTTCCCAGACATCACGTGACGATAACAATAAGATTTTGTTCTTGGCTAAAGAACGTTACGTAAGCTACGTTACATTACATTTTGGAGTCACGTATTTTGTTTTTCTTTCATTAACATTATATACATACATCTACATACCCAAGTAAATCAATTGTAAAAGTGTTTTTTTTTTAAAGTCGCTATTATCTCATAACATAAACCTCTAAATACAGCAACTTCCCGTTTTTTCATTTATTACCGTAGGCAGAACGATGATTTATCTAAAACAAACGCCCTAGGTTTTATTACCAGAGGGTGCGATCCGTTGGACCATCAACTTTGTTTTATGATTATTTCTTTCCTTGTCAAAGTTCGTAATTATAAAATTGGAAGCACTTTGTTTTTGTGAAAGTTAGCTAGTTATAAGCAGGCAGTTTTAGCATCTAGTATCAAGGAAATTTTCTCCTTTGAATTCCCAAGAAGGAGGGTAACGTTTTTGGGTGTTTGTATGCTGTTCTGTGTATTCTGTGTATTATTTACACTGGATTGAACTGTTTGAGAATTAAGGTCACTTACTGATTACTGGCTGATGCCCATGACTTAGCTTGGCCTTAGGTATCGCTGAAAACTTTGTCCTGACAATTGCGAACACAACAAATAGTAAATCATCCAAATCAGTCCAGCGGTAGGGGAAGGTCGGGTAAAGTGGCCACCCTAAGCTTTGAATGACTGCCGCTTAAATATATATTATTATAATTTTATCTTTTATTATCAATTTATACTCTCAAGTTAATGTAGTTTTGATATCACATTGTTATTTTCACATAAAACAATGAATAAATTACTAATTTATAAATTTTAACCAAAATGGGAAATTGACCACTTTACCTACCCAGGGTAGGTAAAGTGGCCTACATAAATCTACGAAGCGGGTAAAGTGTCATAGTCTCAATAAAATACACTTTTTGTAATATTTATTCAAGTTTTATTAGGAAATAATACAATAGACGACAAGAAGACAAAGGAACTCAAATTTTCTTAATTATTAACTTTGGTGTCAACTTATCTTAGAAAGAAATATTTTAGGAACAAAATTCACAAAGAAAATCGTAGTCTAAATCATCACAGCCCGAGCATGCTTCATGGGCCCACCTTTTGCAGACAGAACACCGTACTACTCCGGACTAAAAGTTGGACGGCAAGACCCCAATAGTTTTTTATTTTCAACAGCTTCTTAATTTATTCCTTTTACACGTATTTTGAGCGTCGATCGAGGAACTTTGAATTCTTTGCTAGCCTTGAGGTAGCCCATTTCTTCATTTCTTACAGCTCTTATAGCCTTTTCCATTGATTCCGAGTTCCATGTTTGTTGCTGCGTCTTTCGTTTGTATGTACTTGGCATACTTATCTAAAACAATAATAAACATTTAAATTTATTGGAAAAATTACAATTGAGACGGGTAAAGTGGCCTACTAGGTCACTTTACCTAACTACTGAGTAGGCCACTTTACCCGAAACAGCAAAGCGAAGAAAAAAAAATGGCTCAAAAGTCAAATGAGGTTATATTGTCCGCGTTTGCCGTGAAATAACAAGTCCATAATAGAGACTAAACCGTTAAAATATTACATTAATTATAACTTTTGTTCGACATAGTAACTTATCACAATGTTTAAACCACTTACCTTAGATGATAGACCCCAAAAATCACTTTTTTTGCAATAAAAATTTACCATGTGAAGCAAGCGTATCCGTGTTTACTGGAGCACTAATGTCGTCGGACATTGAATTATTTACACATGCCGTTGATAGATGGCGGTAGTTGGTTGGTCATAAAAACGACGGTGACCACTTTACCCGCCTGGGCCACTTTAGCGAACCTTCCCCTACCAGTGCAGTGATACTCCGTCATATAATTATTTGTGGCAATTGAATATGTTTCATAACCGGTGATCTTTTTCAAAGAATGCTATAAGCGTGACAGCGCGCGCGACCTCGACTTGCCTTTTGATTTTTATAGAATATAACTATATTACAATAATCAATTCAGTATTCGTTATATAAATTGTCAGAGATACCTACTTCAAACCGCCAAGTTCTCGAAAGCGATTTAAAAATCCCTGGGAATAAGAATAGAATAAGAATTATTTTATTGCAATACTGTGTACAAAGATGTTCTTAGAATAAGGAATAATGTTCCAACAGTGGACCCATATCGGATGGAGAAGAGACTATTAAAAATAATGTTTCATCTATAGGTATATATGCCTTCTTTATATTACAAAACGTAACCCTTTTCAAAGAGCACATAAGGAAATATAATTTCCAGAGTATAATCACCAAAACAAGCCATTACGTTCGGTAGACACTTATTATGAAAACTTATTTCCACATATTCCGTATGAAACAACGCCTGGAGGTGGGTACAAGCAATTTGCTATAAATCTACCGCGAGGGAACGTTCCAGGCGTTTTTGCATTCCGATGTAGCGCGGCTGTAGTCAGGGGTACAGGGGGGGTGTTTAGCCTTAAGAATCGCAAGGCTAAACAGAGTAACAGACTTTATTGCTATATAGTGAGGTTTTTAATATTATTTTTGGTATACAAAAATAATAATCAATTTTTACTCACTTTTTATAGGGCCTGTCTTTCTAAGCGCAGATGTCATAAAATGTATTAATCAATTTTATGCCATAATTGTATTGCCATTATTTGTATTAAGCTTTCTCGATTTGGACAACTTTATACGAGACTTTATCGCGCTTATAAACAACTAGCTGCGACACGCGGTTTCACCCTCTATTCTACAGGGACGGTTAAATTAGCTATAGAGATAAGGTAACTTATAAACTATGGAGGTAGCTTATTCCAGGGAATAAGCTACCTCCATACCAAATTCCATCCAAATCCGTTCAGCCGTTACAGATTTGAAAGGAACAAACGCACTTACATTCCTACACAAACTTTCGCATTTTATATAAACTTAAATTTACGTATAATATTAATGTGATGAAACGGGATTAAAATAAAGCACTCATTAAATTAGTATATTTTTATTATTTTTTGATTATTTATTATTTTTATTGGTGTAAATCAAGTGTGTTCTAAATCAAGTTTTGGTGTAATCTGAAAAAAGTCGCGGCGTGTATTGTCAAAACCGCGGTTTGTTTTAAATAGATAATAGATAACGTTGAATATCTTGTTGTACAGAAAGTTGTACAGTTTCTGCAAACCTTTTTCTTTGTTTAAGTATTACCGCCATTAATTATAGTATTACAGCTATAAATGTTCTGCGCCGATGCGGCGGATGGGTAGGCGCTGCCCTTAAGTGTTTACGCTGTTTTATTAAATAAAACTAAATTTTGTAATTAAATCAAAAATAATTACTGCATAAAAATTACAAATTTCCGTATCGTATTCCAAGTGGTTTTGGTTTGCTTGCGGTACGTGGCGGCTTTAGGTATTTTCTAAATAATAAAACCGTAGCGTAAATAATGAATAGTATGTATTAAAATGCATTTAATTGAATAATTAATTAATTAATTTTTAGCCATTCAATTCTGACAAAAATTAGTTCAAAGATTTTCCAGAGCTAATAAAATGTTTCACATTATGGTATATCACGAACAGATTTTGTTACCCCTCTCATAATTGTCCTAACTCCGTCCACACGTTGTTATTTCGCAGATATTCGGGATACGGTTGCGTTATCTAATTTTCTTTTTTGTGTAATATGCAAATTAGAGAACATTTGAACGATATTTATGCATTTTCTATTGGGGTGATGTGCCATGGGAGACGGAGATTAGGCGGATTATGGTGCTTAGGGATGGGACGTGCTCAATGATTCGTTATCTTGCAAAGCCAAAAGTCATTTATTTTGAAGATACTTAATCTAAGGAATACATAGAAGAAAAAAAACTCAAAAAGAAAAAGAACCTTTTTAAGATTACTTTGTTGCACGTCTTTCCTTTTTCCCTTAAAAGACCATTTTTCTTAGAATAGCGTGGAGGTATCAAGTTCAAATTAATACCAAATACGAAGATCTATACATTAGAGCTGTAAAAAAATCAAGTTTCTAAGTCAACAGAATCAAAGAATACTGCCCCCACATATTTCGATACTCCCAAGTACCTAAATCAAAACCTATGAGTACTTCCCACTGACATAGAATCATGAAATTTATCAAAAACCAAGATCATACAGCACAATGAAAGGAAAACAATCTGAAATCGTTAATTTGTAGTAATATAAATATATATAAAAATAATTACAAACTTATTTTTGCTGTTGGGAAATTGAACGTGACGTAAATCGATGAATGGGAGAACATTTGTTGGAATTGGAAAACTGCAAAGTTTAGTTAGTCCTTTAGTCTTATTTTTTCTTTATAGCAATGTTCAGTGCTTTCATAGTTATATAATTTTACTTAAATATAGATGTATGTTTTCTTTTGTAAGGCCTGTGAGCCTATTTTGTATTACTATTTTTTCTTTAACCTAATATCTTAACACATGAACATTTAAGTTTATTTAACTGGAGCATTTCAATAATAAAGTGTGTCATTTGGCACCGACAGCGACCTGACCTCAAAACAGCTGGTGTGGGCAGAAACCGCACTTTTGGACCGTACCTTGTAGTAGGCCTCTTTATACGAACCAGTTGCTAGCAAGCAACTTGAATGTGAATTGTTTTTTAACTGACTTCCTAAAAAGAAGAGTTTCTCAATTCCATTGATTTTTTATGTTCGTTACCTCGGAACCCCGTCATTTATAAACCGACTTGGGAAAGTGATTTTTTTATTTATTTGAAAGTACATACTTCCATGTCGGTCCTATTTTTATCAAAATGCAGTTCTGATAAGGGGACGAGGAATTGAGAAAACTCCTCAAATATTATAGACATACATGTAGCGATTTTAGTATTTTCATCAACAAATCAAGTAGGTATTTGCATTCAAAAAGTATCATTTGTTGAAGTGGAACGGATGAAGAAGACCCCAGATGGTCACCGGAACTCCAAAATGATACGTATTTCACGGGTGGCGCCAAGATAATCTCGATTATGATAGTTAAGCGACAATCGAAGCAAATTTAAATATATAGTTTTGATGTAGTCGGTTTTTTACAAGCTTTTATTTAACTTGCAATGTTTGTAAGTATGTATTTATGTATGTTAAGGTCAACTCTTGCAACTCAATTTTCCACTTCCAACTTCCAACTTTTGCTTTTTTTTCATTTTTCCGCTTGTTCAATTAAGTTGAAATTTTGCCTGTCAACCTGTCAAGTTCCGACGACAATGCTATATTATAACAGCGAGCTGATCTGATTATGAATACGGGAGGTGGAAAACGGAACTCCTTAGTAACTAACAGTAGATTGATGCGAGTTTGGACTCATTTTGATCAGCGTACAGTACCAATAAAGGATTTTATAAAAGCTTGTCTAGAAAATATTTTTTTATTAAGCTTTCTGGCGGTGGTAAATGGCAAAACTTAATAGTTATTTGGTAATCAGGTTTCAGAACAGTCGGTTTGTAATTAAAAAAAAATGATAACTTTATTAAGACTCGCTTGAGGAATGAGGATTGATAATCGACGACCGACGTCAGGGCGCGTGCCAAAATAGTAATCTTTGGCGTGTGCGTCGGTCTCCGGGAGCGCGAGTATTCCTGATGAAGGAGCTCAGCTAGCTCTGAAACCAGTCGAGATTCAGTTTCGATCGTTAAATTTACCGTGATAGGTTAGTTTAGTTCATGATATAAATAAATTAATAAATTAATATTCATTTCAAAACCCTTGTAACTCGAACGAGCAAATTTTTCTACTGGAACATGTAACTTGATCATACTACATGTTACCAGATTTCGGAACGAGCTATAATCTGCTTTGTTTTAATACCGAGTGTAAATCTCCATTAATTATGAATTAGGGTTTGAGAGAGGTAAAGTTAGACCTTTGCCGGTTGTCGCCATATTGCGTTGATTGGTGTACACGATACGATACACGTGCTTGTGCAAGTTTCGAACTAGCGACGATTGATAAACAGTGACTCCGGCTTTCGGCAAACCGTTTATCGGAGAAGGTTTTACTATTTTGTAAGCTAATCACTGAATAGTCTAAGATAATTTTGGCTAAAGGCACATACCCCGGAGTCCGTGGAGCTAAGCAAAAAAGAGATATAACAAATAGTCCAAGATAAAGGAATGTCTATTCCAGAACTGCTTACTTCTCACTAATTTTATAAGTATTTTTTTAATTCAATTTTGTTTATTTAGAAGCATAATCGATAGTATTTACTTACTGTTTTATTATACTCTGCATAGGTTTTAATATCTACATTATGTTATTTAATAAAACTATTTCGATCTACAAAAACAAAAATGTGTTTTCCTGAAATACCCCCGAATACTGAAACGTTTGTTAACTTTGACAACAGATTAATTCTAATACTGCCTTTGTCTGGCACTAAACAAGTGACAAAGGCAGCAATAGACTTAATCTGTCGTCAAAGTTAACAAACGTTTCAGTATACGGGGGACAGTGTTTTAAATTATTATCTGCAACGACTTATATATTATCTGAAGCAATTCAATTATTATTTGCTTATGAAAAAAAAAGTATAATCTGAAACTCATACCACCCGAATACTGAAACATTTGTTAACTTTGACAACAGATTAATTCTAATACAGCCTTTGTCTGACACCAAGCAAATGACATAGACAGCAATAGACTTAATCTGTCGTCAAAGTTAACAAACGTTTCAGTATTTGGGGGTTAAGCTTTTACTACATACTAGAAATAGTACTAGCGACAGAAACAGATAAAAACAATGTTTCCGCAAGGTAACAGCTGCATACTTACCTACTGATTAGTAAGTGGTAGCGGTCACCGTTTCACTAATTCGTAGATATAAATTGAACTCTCAGTACAAAACATACAATTTTAATCCTGTTCGTAACCCTTTATGTTCTTTAATACGAAACCCTCGCCAGGTGTTTCTAAGTACTCGTTAACAAAAACTTTGTGAGTTGGTACTGGGTCTTCACTTTTTTTGGGCTTAATTTCGGACCTAGGACCTTGGAACATATAATTATGAGGCATCGCAATTATACGAGTTCTTGGGTCCTGATATCTAACTACAAAGTTGAACCTATATAGAAATAACAGTACTTACTTATGGTTAAAATCAAAAACCTAACTGCGTGTGAATTATACTGAAAATGTATATGTAATGCACGCTTCGTGTACTATTGGCGCTGTTAATTCCCGCGGTTTAACTAAAAGTAGTGAGTACCACAAGTAATGTGTATTATTAAAGGATAAACAAAATACCCAACTGCACAATGTAAGTAGCCTATGTCACTCAAGACGTAAAGACGAATCCAACGACACCTAGCTCGTCAAAATCGGTCAAGCTGTTTAGGCTACCGGACTCCGTATAATATGAGCACAGAAACATACTAAATTTACATACATACTTATATACATACTTAAATGCACCCCAAAAACACTACCCGCCTTGGGCAGTCGAGTATCAAACTGATCAATTCTAATTAGGCTAGGAATGCCATCTTTGAGAAAATCTACTCAGAAAATGAATGGAAGAAAATATACGCAAAAATATGCCTTGATATTATATTATCTTTTGTGTGACAATGTATACATACTTTTATACGTATTGAAGCCTAACCCCTGAATACTGAAACGTTTGTTAACTTTGACGACAGATTAAGTTCATTGCTGTCTTTGTCATTTGCTTAGTCCCAGACAAAGGCAGTATTAGAATTAATCTGTGTCAAAGTTAACAAACGTTTCAGTATTCGGGGGTTAGTTCGATTGTTTTGACTTGTTATTTTTAAGGAAGTTGTGTGGTGCGGGCGCGTCCATTCATTTTACTTTGGTCGAAGCTTTTAAGAGTATTTTTTTGAAAAACGATTTTGATATTAACTAAGCGTAGAAAATATTAAAAGACTTTTTGTCTATCAAACTTTATAAAAAAAAAAAAGCTATATGACAAGCAAATCGTTTGCGTTATGGTAAACCTTCTTCACATGACCGCAAAAGTAAACAAACAATCCTCTTTTCAAACCAGACCCTTCCCCACCAGCAAAACATTCATCAGCCATCAGCATTCAATGCAGCACTATAGTCACATTGCTTGCGGTTGAAAGGACTTTATCGATAACATCGCCACGCATTCACGACACATCACTTTTCACACCCATATCCGCCAAAATACTCGATTACTTTTATCATTACAAATCCATTGACGCGTTCACATTAAATACAAATATGAACTACAGTAAACAGCAGCAATGGATTGAAGGAAAATGATGTTTGTCAAATTCAGTAGTGGGATAGAGAACGTGGTGCGCGAAATATAGATGGCGCGAGATAGAAAAGCTTAGGGTGCATATTTGATCGCTTTTGATGACAGTGATTTTGCCCCCGGGGCGTCCAGATCCCCCATTGTAGGGCGCTTTGATGCCAGTCCGGGGTTAAAATAGGAAATTGATTTCGTCAATGTGTGTCGTAACGAACGATACAATGCTCAAATTTACCATGTCTTAATAATTAATCGCTGCGGGAGTCCTTTGTTTAACTCGGATGGGGTAAATTTTGTATTATTATAGCAAAGATTATTTCTGTATGGCTTCATTTCAAACGTTCAACTAACATTACTAGCCTAGGTACTTATCACTACCGCTACCTATGTATAGCTTTGATATATCTACCACTAGCTCTCTGCGTTCCGCGGTTTTTCCCGCGTGAAAAATCCCTTAGGAACCGTACATTTTTCAGGGTAAAAAGTATAATTTTGTTTTAAGCACATGGCAAGACGCGTGCCTCGCTTAGCATTCCTTGATAAAGGTCACCTAATGTGATCGAAACTATAGTCGGAAGAACCGATTCAACTTAACGTGACTATTTCCGCTTTATTAAAACAAAATGTATCAAAACCACGTCAGTTTTCATAGTAAAATAAAAAAAGTATCTTAATTTATGTCACTATCCGACCCTTAAACTATTTCCAAGTAAAAATGCAAGTCGATCCTTTGCTCCGTTGCTGCGTGATATAGGAACAAACAAACCAACAAATACACTTTCGCATTTATAATATTAGTAGAGATGTATAATAATATGTACATACCAGCTTTTAGGTTTTCCAAGTAGAAGTGGCCACATGGCTCGAAGAACCGATAGCCGATGGGGAAGAAAGGTTCTTGAGTGGCGACCAAGAACCGGAGGGGCTCAGACAGAACTCGCAAAAAACTTGCCCGAAGAAGCAGCGTGCAGGCCGTCCACTAGGTAGATCCACGATATTCTGAAACGCGTGTGCAACTGGTGGATGGAAATGGCAGATTGTCGTTCAGTGTCTGTGCTGCTCTGAAGTGGAGGTCTTTGCTCAGCAGTGGACGGCTTATGATGATGACTAGTGTATCATTTTTGAAAAAATAACAGAATTGCTTACTAAAGTTATTGTGTGCTCAGAATAAGTTCTTAGGGTAGTCCAATTAGTTAAAAGTTAAAGAGCCTTAAAGATGTTCAATTAAAGATGGTCCTAAAGGCAACTCTAAGAAGTGGATCAAAATAAGTCCCACAATTTGAGCTAGAAACAAAATAATCCGATGTAACCCTATATAATTCGCGTTAAGTCGCAAGGGATGCTGCATTATGGCAGTAGAATTGTACCTAAATGGGAAAACTATTAGTAATAAGTAGCAGACATAGTTTTGGACGCTATGAAGTCCACAAATATCTGCAGGATCTTCCGATAAGTCGTCATACCCCGATAAGATAGTCACGACAAAGTCCAGTAGACCAATTCAAAATATGCATTTTGTTAACTAACACCATGAGTCTGGTTCGAGCGGATCCAGTCTTTGTAGTAGCCTAGGGTTTCGTACATACATGTTCGATATTATTTATAGCTATAGGCCCATACCACTTCAAAACTTTCAAGATTCCAAATGTTAGCATGATCACATGGTGCATGTAAGTTTACTGCGCACCATTTGAACTCAGTCAAAGGCAACTCACGCTTGCGCGCAGATGTCAACTGCTGCGCGTCTTCCGAAAACCTCTCACAGAGGTACGTCTTACATTTATACGCTACAATAAGACACAGTTAAAAGAGTTTTAAATGGATATCATCAATTTACGAAACAAACATCATGGAATGCAATGTTTAGAAATAAAATGTTTGGATCATCACCTCTAGAAATATCTCGACGCTTAGGCAACAATGTTTCTCAGCAAAGAACCTTTGTACCAGACTAATTGTAACGAAGAGCTTTGCACTGGAATAAACAGTCAGATGGAGCTGTAGTGCAATAACCCCCTTGCTCCGTAAATAACTGCGGTTGGTCCTGTCGCCGCGCAGTTGCGGGTACGGTGCAGAATTCTGCGGTTTACTTTGTCCTGTCGTGCATTTTGTATTCTTGATAAATACCTGCCTGAACGGTTCGGTCGTACGTTGTAGTTCCCATTCCTGGCTAGGTGTATTTACCAGCTTTGGCCATATCACTACTTAACCAGATAAGTTTCTGGTCAAAAGCCTAGGCTGTCAAAAATACTTTTAAAAAACCGTGGGTCGTGGTAAAGTCTGCCATGATGTCTAATTAACTTTGTATGGTTTTTTCACCTTAGCTTCTTTTAAGGGGGAAGGTATGTCACTATCAACTCCTATAGTCAGTGCGTAAACTTTTATTTCATTTATCTTTAGATGGAGTAGAGTGTTTTTTCCACTGGGTTATGTCTTCGGCTGACGCTTATTGGATCCATTGTAGCGCTCACAATTCCACTTGATAATTTCTCGGTGTTCTCAGGGTTTTTCTCCAGGATTCCTTCATTCTGCTGTAGATTTAAAATAGCGCCCTTACTATAAACATATTATTTATCTTCATATCTGCTGCTGATAAATACAATGCTTGGATAAATCACAAACACTGCTTCTTTAAAGCAATAAATCATTTTCGTTTATAACAATGCGCGATTCGATCTCTCCATAAGACTGGTGCGATGTTCTTCAATCGATCGTGCAAGCAATCGCTTTTAAGCATCAGTTGTTCTAAAAAACTAGATCATATTTGTATTCGCGCCGAATAAAACACGGTAGAATTCAGTTACAAAGGCATCGACTGTCGCTTTTCTTCAAAATCATAGCCCGTAAAAAAAGATACATTTTCCTTTCTAAATAGAAAGAAGTACATATACCTTTTAGTCCGCCAACAGTCTGACCACACCAATTCACTCTTAATAGCACCACTAAAAGACCCGCTATATTCGCTGCTTTCTTAGGGTAACCTTTGTAAGTAATTGTCCTCAGAAATACTCTCCAGCACCTGTGAATAATGTATGAATGTCCTAATTTCATCTCTTTGCTGTTAATTCTGTATGCTCAATGCGGGTGCCGTTTTGACAGGTCACTGGACAAGTTTGTATAAGCTGGCAATAAAATTTACGCTCTAACAGATAAACAAGCCTGAAATTGGACCACTTTTTAT
Organism: Apocheima hispidaria; assembly: GCA_947579745.1. Classification (NCBI taxonomy): domain Eukaryota; kingdom Metazoa; phylum Arthropoda; class Insecta; order Lepidoptera; family Geometridae; genus Apocheima; species Apocheima hispidaria. The sequence continues at coordinate 3,843,568 of OX388153.1, read as the reverse complement.
GCTATGTGTATAGCTTAAAAAGTGGTCCAATTTCAACTCACTTGTACTATGTACACTCACATAAGGCCCCGCCCCGGACAGAGCGCAAGAGTTATGTTATCTTTTGCACATCACAAAAATTACCACCCGGGTAAAAAAAAAGAATTGTCGTGTTTAATTTTTCTGTAGTCTGTTATCATCCCCTAAAACCTTAACAAAATCTTTTGTTTTTGGTGTCAATGGGTTGGATTAACTGTAATCTATGCCGCTATGTTTTGTTTTAAAAAAAAAGTTTATGGTATTCTACTAACAACTACTTTCCTTCGTCGTATTTTCGGCGCAATATTTTTTCAATTTATTTGCCTCTAACAACGAAGATATTTCGAAATTACAAAAACAATCAAACATACAAGCATAGTTTTGTACGGTGTAGATAACATATTAAAAACCATCCAAATTGGATAAAATTTTGGGGTGGGTATCAGTCTACGCTTTTTGTATGGACAAGACGGCAGTATACTTTATTTTAAGAAGCTGATGCCCGCGAAGCTCGGCCTTCGGCCTCGCTACTCTTCATACAATCTTTGTCCTCCCAATTATAGATGTTCCTGATCGTGATAGTGAGACAAATAAGGACACAGTAAGGACATAGTCGGGTTATAGTTTTTCTACTTAGATGAAATCGTCTAGAATATTTTTTACTATAATTTTATTCGCTAGAAGATAATGCACAGCATGGTTTTTACAAACTTTATTGTATTTGAGAAGTTCAGAAATATTACTCTGCTTTGTTGTATCTACCTAGTACCATAGATAAACAATGTAAATGTCCTTTGCTTATTTGCTAAAATAGCACATCTCACAAAACTGGTAAACCAAACCTTGCCTTCATAAACATATTGCTCAATTTTCTGAAATTAAAACGAATGTTATCAAACGTTGTGCAGTCTGAGAACGGGCTTGCGCAACGGCACGCAATCGTATCGCCGGCCGTGTCGCCCGACAGTATTATTAAATCTTTTGCCGGTTGTGGTCTGTTATCAAATCAATGTACTGTCAAAAAAAATTCTGATAAGCCAATTGAACAATATAAAACCGAGCTTACCTTTATTTACTAAGCAGAATACGTTATAGATTAGTGAGGAATTGACCAAAATGTTAGTGTTGAAGTATTTTGAGTTGAATGGCTTGGCGGAAGGCATCCGATATATTCTGCATTACACTGGCCAGAAATTTGAAGATGTGAAATACGACCGTAAAGATTGGCCTATTAAAGAAGTTAAGGATGGTAAGATTCTTATTGTTTGAAGTAGGAGTATTCACAAAGTTACTAAATATTTTAATAGTGCCTGGTTGACGCGATGCGTGACCAAAATGCTGGCGTTAATCTAACGCAACACATAAGTGGTGAGGCCATTCAGCGGGGTCACTAGTCAATGGTCGTAACACAAGTATACTACGGCATATAGGTACGCTACCAACTGGTTGTGGCCTTGCATATTTGCGGTTTTATTTTGCGGTGGTCGCGGTTGGTGTGGTCCGGGATCCCCAAGGGAACGCACCGGGGCAAAGGGATGCCCTCCCATTATAGTAAAACTTATTCATAATAAAATTATGATGCTCAATTATGATGATCATATTCAGTCAGTCAGTCAGTTTTGCGTAACCAAGTATAATATTTTTTAATTAATACAATAAAAAAAAAAATTTTTTTCAGCGTTACCGTACGGAAAATTACCCATATTGGAGGATGGGGATAAAGTCCTCCACCAGTCCATAGCTATTGCTAGATACGTAGCAGCCAACACTGAGCTCCTGCCGTCTGATCCTTGGGAGCAAGCAGAATTGGACGCCACCGTTCTCACCATCTACGACTTTGATATACGTAAGAACAATTCCCTCGTAGTTCGGCTAGTGTTGCCCCTTTGTCGCATCAGTTTTCTCGCTAGCGTGTTTTCATATTTACTGATGATATGAAATAACAAAATAGAATTTGCAAAAAGTACTATTGTGTCTGTGTATGATAAGATTGGAAATGTTTTATAGAAACTTTAGTTGTAGGTATACCTTTTATATTTTTTTATTCTTGTCATAGCTCCACCGACGGGTCCGTGCCTTTTGTCGAAGTATTAGTATTAGTAGGGTTTATTTGTATATATATAGATATATATATACAGCGTACACTAGCTAGTACACTAGCGACACTTAAAACTTGTTTTAAATCGGCACCCGCTACGGTCTCGTCTAAGTTTGTATGGAGAACTAAGATCTGACTAATTTGACAGCACTATAATTCATGCCATTTCTATCTTGTGTTCCTATTTAGTAAAAGACAGCGATAGCTTAATTACGTTTAGTGAGTGCACGGTGGAATTGTGGACATTAAGTAGTTAATTACGTGTATAACCAATTATGTATTTGCTTCATTTTTAGATGTCATTAACTTCATCCACGCAACAACTCCTGAAGACAGGGCAAAATTCAAGAAGATTCTTTATGATGAATTCCTGGACTTTTTCTTCTCTAGATTTGAAAAGCGTTTGAATGAGAACAGTGGATATTTTGGTGGCAAGGTAAGTTTTAACCTATAATATTTATGCAGCGAGTTCGAAAGTCGTCGGAAACATTCAAATCTAATGAGGTTGAAAGTATAGGTTTTTCACAACGTTAAAATTAAGAAAAATGTAATTAAAAAAAAATATGTCCTGACCAGCAGATATTGCACTCTTCTGGCTTCTTCCGGCTGTTGATGATGATGATATACGTAAGCAGATCCACTTTTTAATTTTTTTTTTTTTTTTTTCGCATCGTGCCTGATTGCCGGACGTACCAAAAGTTCGACGTGGAAAGTAAAGCCTAATGGTGTAATGTAGGTTGCTTTACATGTTTACAGTTACGTAATTGTGTTTGTAGACACATCTGGTGTTTTCAAATTAAAGACATTAAGAGTTTGAATATTCTATCCACGTTTTGCTTTATTAGTTTTGTAGTTTAGACCTTTATTAAACTTAACGACTTCTGGTTGAAATGTGTGTGTGTCCCCCGGTGTCTACATTTTTAGGCTGCCTGAGAAGGCTTCTGACGTGGGACACACAACTTAACGGGTCATCCAACCGCGCTTTGTTGTAAATTTAAATCACGCTATAAAGTTGGTAGTTCAAAGACTAATTGTATCGGGTAGGAAAACAATCAAGCGCTACCGAACGCTACTATGACCAAAAAGAATAAAAAAACTCTAATTTATTATATCAAATAGTGTAGTGGGCGCCAATGGCTTTGTCTATGATGGGCGCCAAGATAGTTCTGTGCTTGGCTAAAATCGGAAATATATAATTATATTCGTTATATGCAGGTACACTGACAGCGCTACCACGCGCAGATTTATTTGGCGCGCACTCAGAGTTTTTTCTTTGAATTTGGGGTCTACAATTATTTTATTTGATTTGAGCAACTCGGTACCGGCCGAAAATTGCCCTGAGTTGCTCTAAGCACAGAATTCTCCTTATAAATAAGGTCCAGAAGGATAGTCTCCATACAAACACGATTTTGAAATGGCTTATAATTTTTGACAGTCTTTTTTGTCATGACATTTGAGGCTTTCCATTAAAAAGTGATTACCCTATTTGGTCGGGTAAATAAATTTTGATTGGAGTGATTTAGGTTGTATCACAGTGGTTCTTAAATAGGCTCTTATACTTTTTTTTTTATCATCCACATTATTGTTAAGTTAAATAATGTTAAGTTTTTATTTTCAATTTATTACGATGGAAATGGAATCCTCTAAATTTGCAAATAAACGCGTACGCAACTTTCGCTTATTAGCGGATTTATCTTTTTTTAAACTGCCCGACTATTCTGCAACCTCAAGTAACACACATGTGAAGGTGAAAACCTAAGATAATGTGCATTTTTCTTGCAGGCCCAAAAACCCACAACCACTCTAAACAAATTTACATTCTTACATTCTTAGGAAGGTACAACATTTTATTTCTAAAAAAAATGCAATACAATTGTGTCATATCGTGACACGCTCATTGTAGGCTTGTTGTTGATAATTATGCGCCGACACATATTTTAGGCAAAATTATGAAAATTATGTATTATAGGTAAATTTATATTGTTGGAAGCCTTAATAGGTTTCCGCCATTATTCATCCCTACTTTGCCGAACTATTTTTATCAAAAGATCAGCTGCATTTAATATATCTAAGTCTCTAGGTAACCTAAACAAAGTTGGGAAATTACAAAAAAAATTTGGCAACACTATTATACATAACGTTGTCATAGTAACTATTCTGTTTACATTATTCAATAATTTTATTATTTTGATTTTTTATCCTAAAAGTATATTTTAGGACTTGTAGATGGATGTGGCAGTGGTGTTCTTTGATTCCTTGTAATTCCGGCAAGATTTTATTGCACATTATACCATCTTTTGTCTGATTATTCGGAGATTTTATCAGTATGAGATGAGAATGACAACTGTATGGAGCTCTTAATTTGATTTGACAGGTACGTCAATACTGGTGTGCTTTCTTTCAGTATAGTTTCATTTGCTGATTAGGTGTCTACCCCTTTATGTCTTTGGCTCTAAGCTTGCCGGTTACGTGGTTGATCTCAAAATTGCATATTGATTGTATAAGTGTCTCACTTGTCATTTTAAATGATGTTGCGTGATGCAGACGCTGATAAATCACTACGTCTACGCTTCATGATCTTTTGAGATGATGGTAACAATCAATTGAGACTGCAAGAGGAGGTACCTTTAGGTGGTTATCAACAAATATTTGAAGCTGTTAAGTAGCCAACATAGTACTAGACAGCTTCCACCTTGCATGTATTTTCATGAATTTATCTCCTAACTAAAAGTCTGGATCTCATAATTTACTAAAGTAACGTGTTTTAAAGCTGGTTTCAGTACCTACTAGCCGTTTTTTTTTTAGGAAAAATATATATTTTACTTTCATTTGACTATTAAATAAAATAATTTGAGACTATTTTCACTATGCTTTTTATTTACGCGGAATTCATTTAAATTACAGTTAAGCTGGGCTGACTTTGTGTTCGTTGGTATCATCGAGTGCTCAAACTTATTCCTCGAAGAAGAAATCCAGAAAGGTTATCCCGCCATCGAAAAATTGGTGGAAACAGTGCAGGGACTACCAAGAGTCAAGGAGTACATCAAGGGCAGGAAACCTTACGTACGGTGGTAAATTATTCACAAAAACCGGCTTTTATATAATTACATATTATTAATTATAATATTTAAGACAATGTGTATGTTTAATTTACTTTTATTGTATGAATTATAAGGATTATAACTATGATTGTTATTTTTTAGGGTTCCGTAGTGCTACAAGGAACCCTTATAAGTTAGTCATGTCCGTCCGTCTGTCTGTCTGAATCCTTTACAACCTTATAACTTTGAAAGTTATAAACTTACATGCATGAAATTTACAACGATTGCACAACGATAGTCTAAGTATAGACGTACAGTTTAAAAAAAAATATATTTTTTTTTAAAAACAAGGGTAGCTCCCATACATGTAAAGGAAGGGTAAAAAAAATTCGCTGCACTCCATCATGTTGGATGTCGTTGAATAGGTCTTTGTAAGGTGACAATTTTGACAGAATTAAACAAACATAATTTTATATTAATGGGGTGGCTGTCATACATGTAAAGAGGGGATAAAATTTTTTTTTTGCCTGTACCCCACATGTGGGGTATCATTGAATAGGTCTTTTAAAATGATGTTAAGGTTTCCTATACCATTTTTTTATCAAACGTACTGCTTGCGAAATATGGGCCGACAAAGTTGAATGTGTCTCCCCCCCACCATTTCTAAACTATGCATCGTAGAAACTTGTAATCTTCCATGTTGATGGATTTTAGTATAAACTTTCTTTTAAAATTATTTAGGGCAACATGTGATGACTACTTTTTGAGTTATGCTGTAACAACGGATAAAAACTTCAAACATCCTACGCACCTACGGAACCCTACTAAGCATGGCCCGACATGCTCTTAACAAGTTATTCTTTCCTTGATTCTTAGGCAAAGTGTTTGACATAAAACATAGGTCTAGAGCAGCGGTTCTCAAACTTTTTTTGCCGACATAACACTTTTCGTAAACGAAATATTTGACGGAGCCCTAAAATAATCAAAAGCTGGCTTAATGTGTTTTTTTTTGATTACATGATAATAAAATTTGCATCAAAATTGCTATACATTAATATAATATAATTAATTACATATAATTGCTATTTTTTTTTTTTTTTTTTTTTTTTTTATGCCATAGGTGGCAAACAAGCAGACGGGCCGCCTGATGGTAAGCGATCACCGTCGCCTATGGATACCTGTAACACCAGGGGCATCACAGATACGTTGCCGACCTTTAAAGACTCGATTAACAGCCCTTTTGAAGAACCCCATGTTGTAGTTACTCGGAAAAACCGCTGGTGGAAGCTCATTCCACAATTTGCAGGTGTGAGGCAAAAAGGATCGCGTAAAACGCACAGTGTGCGATTTCCACAGATCTATCACATGCGGATGAGCTTTTAAGCGGTGGCGGCTGGTGCGGTAATGAAATCGCGACGCCGGTACCAGGTCGAACAATTCTTCAGAACACTCCCCATTATAAATGCGATAAAAGATAGAGAGAGATCCAATGTCTCTGCGCATGCTGAGCGGCTCTAGGTTTTCGGTGAGTTTGGGATCGTTGACAATTCTGACAGCTCTACGCTGTAATGCATCAAGGGGCTCAACTTGATACTTGGGTGCTCCATTCCACAGATGGGAGCAATACTCCACGTGAGGTCGGACTTGGGCTTTGTAAAGCAGAAGCCTTTGACCCGACGTGAAGTACCGCTTCGCCTTGTTGAGCACACCAAGTTTCTTGGATGCAAGTTTCGCCTTACTTGCAATATGACCACGGAACTGTACATTTGCAGAAATGTCAACACCTAAGATCCCGATGCTCTCCGAAACCTTGAGGGGAGCGTTCTGAAACCGAGGAGCGACAACAAATGGGATTTTTTTGGCGGTGAACGCGCAAACCTGTGTCTTCGTTGGGTTAAACTGGACTAAATTCAGTTCACCCCAATCCGAGACCTGCTCAAGAGAGGCCTCAACTTCAGACACTAGTTTGTTCCTACTTTCTTCAACAACGGCACGAGGTATGTTAGCACGACCGGTATACTGTGCATCGCCAGTGCTGTCATCCGCATAGCAATGCATGTTGCTTGTTTGCAACATGTCATTGATGTGGAGAATAAAGAGCGTCGGCGATAACACAGAACCCTGCGGGACGCCAGCATTGATAGAAATGCTGTCGGAGCAGCAACCGTCTACAACGACCTTGATACTCCGATCAGCAAGGAAGCTGGCAACCCATGTACATAACCCCTCAGGAAGTCCATAGGATGGTAGCTTGGATAGGAGTGCCCTGTGCCAGACCCGATCAAAGGCTTTGGCTATATCCAGACTAACTGCAAGCGCTTCCCCCCTACTCTCAACGGCTTCAGCCCAACGGTGAGTGAGGTATACCAGAAGATCACCAGCTGATCGTCCATGACGGAAACCGTACTGACGATCACTGATGAGCTGGTGCTCCTCCAAGTAACCAAGGAGCTGGGTGTTTACCACTCGCTCCATCACCTTACAGAGTAGAGAGGTAATAGCTATGGGCCTGTAGTTAGACGGATCAGACCGATCTCCCTTTTTAGGAATCGGGTGGACCAAGGCAATCCTCCACGAAGTAGGCACACATCCGGTTGAATATGAAAGCAGGAAAAGACGCGTTAGGACCGGAGTCAACTCGGGAGCACAAGTTTTAAGGACGATGGCCGGAATGCCATCAGGCCCACTCGACTTTCGCACATCGGACATGAGTTCCTTCCGTACCGCTTTCTGAGAGAAGCGTACTTCTGGCATGGAACTCGCACACCGCGGAATGGTGGGTGGTGCTGCGCCCCCATCGTCGAGAGTCGAGTTTGAGGCAAAGAGGGTACCAAGGATGTCGGCTTTCTCCTTTGCGCTATGAGCCAATGTGTCATCCGGCCTACGCATGGCAGGTAGAGAGGACCGACAAAAGTTGCCTTCAGCAGCCTTGGCAAGTGACCAAAAAGCTCGACTTCCAGATGGGAACCGTGCAAGTTGGTCGCCAATTCTGCTGACGTGGGCAGCTTTGGCCTCGACAATCACCCTTTTACTGGACCTAGAGGCAGCGTTAAGATTTTTCTTCAAGACAGGTGTGTGCGGGTTTTCACTGGCGAAAGCTTCGGACCATGATTTAAAAGCATCACGCTTCAAACGCGAAGCTTCCGCGCAGGATTTATTAAACCATGGACGACTCCGTCCACCGACGCGTACGACAGTGTTTGGAATAAAACATTCCATTCCTTGAAGCACGACATCAGTGACGGAGTCCGCACACGTGTCAACATCGTCTGAAGAAAAGCAAAGCTGCCCCCAGGGATAGGACGCGTAGAACTCACGCAATCCATCCCAATCCGCTGACCTATAGTGCCAAACCTTGCGCTTGCCAGAGGGAACGGCATGGGCGTGAACCGAGAAAGGCACTGAGGTTCGGATGAGGCAGTGATCAGAATGACCGAGTGGTGCCTCAACTGATACCTGGTACTGGTCAGGGTGGGAGGTCATGAAAAGGTCCAGCAAAGAGGGATCATGACTCTCAACGTCAGGAATTCTTGTTATTCCAGTAACAAGTTGAGAGAGGCCTTGAGCTAAGGCAAAGTCAGAAGCAGCACGACCCGCGTGATCAGTAGCTTTGGAACCAAGCCACTCAGCATGGTGAGCGTTACAGTCACCAAGAACCACTAACTCAGCGGAAGTGTGCTGCTCTAATACTTTGTCAGCTCCTCTAGCAACGTGCTCAAATAACCGAGTTGTCTCCACGTCCCCGCTATGAGACCTGTAGAGGCACGCATAGATACGGGTACTACCCCCAAAGTCCGTGCGCACCCATAAAGTGGACAGGTCACATTCTTCAAGGCCACTGAGACGGCGACAACAAACATCTTCCCGGACATACACACATACCCCGGCACGACGCATAAAAGTATGCTCGAGTTTGTACCCAGGGTATAAGAGGTAAGATGTCTCGGCAGGGCAGGAAATTTGTGTCTCCGTCAAGAAGAGCAAGGCGGGTTTCGTAGATTCAAGATGATGATGAACCTCATTCAAATTGGCATGAATACCCCGAATGTTACAGAAGTCCACTTGATATGTGGAGTCGGAGGCCGCTGAAGAAACGCTCATTCTTGATTTACTGGCCATTGGGAGTTAAAGTTGAGTTGAAGGAGTTACAGCATGTAGGGCTCTCTATCTAGCGACGAAGAACAGATGTGTGTGGGATGAGTCACCATATACAGTAAGTGAATGACCGGCATGGGGTACGGAAGGGCCCCGGTCCCCCCTGGGAGGCATTGCCGGGATCCACTCCGGTCTCCTACACCGGCACGGCAGCACCTCCACAGGATTATGCGCCGGATGGCGGGACGGCCTCCCGGGGCGGAGCTTTGAAGAAATCCCCGGGTTCGGGTCCCCTACTGTCCTGCGGGCGGCCAGCGGTCAGCCGTTTCACCGGGTCTCCCTGACCCCCATGCCGCTCCTTCACGACCGATGACGGTAGCTGCATCTTCGCACCCGTAGGGTCTCAGGATAGAGAGCAGAACATGCTGAAAAAGGGGGAAGGGAACTGGCGCTCCTGCACAAGTGCCGGAACACGTCAGTGCCAAAACAATTGACATTTAGCGACACGCTTAAACAGAAGGGTGGTAGCTAGCCAGGCGGACTGTAAGGCCCTACCACCAGTTTTACTTTAAGTGGAGTTGCAGTTCTGAAAGCACACACATCAATGATATTCATGTGTGTGCTAACCGGACCGGCAAGGGATGCGACGAGCACGCCTCCACGCTTATCCCTTCTGCTTCTGCTTCTTATCTTCTTCTGCTATTTTGCATTTGCTATACATTTTTAATTTGATTTCAGGTTTTGTAGAAAATATTTAGATTTTTTAAACTGAATACTTAGATAGATTTTATTTTATTTTATTCCTCTGCTTCCTTACCTTACCTGCGCCTTTAGTATGACGGGGATACAGGTGGGTCAATTTTTTTTTTTTTTTCTCTTATTTTTTGGCTCCACACGTAGTGTATATAGCCAGTGTCAAGTATTACATATTTCAAGTGAAGTCAAATATTTCACAATTAGAATAAGTCTCAGTCATAGTCTAAGTCAAGCAAAGTATATCACGGTCAAGTCCACGTCATGCCCAGTAACGTGGTGGAGACTTTACTAGGGGTTTTAATGGAGTTTTGGAAACAATACGAAGAGTCACGTTTCACAGCATAATACTATTCACCAACACTCGTGCGCGTTCACGAACACTTAATGAATAAAAAAACACACATCTCAATCCTCTGTGGTGAGGCTCCGTCAAGTATATATTTTTTCATTACGACCAGTATTTTCGCGGAACCTCCACAGAGGCTTTGCGGAGACCTAGGGTTCCGCAGGACATGCTTTGAGTGTGGCTGGTCTAGAGTATCTACTCCACATTATATCTTAGTACTGACGTATTCTTAGTTAAAAAGTTTTTGATTTTGCAAATAAACCACATCGTCGTCTAACTTAAAAACTTTCCAAATAGAAAGTCGAACAAAACGAACTTCTAAAACTAATTAAAAGAAAACTAATTTTGGAGAGCTCGTCGACGCTTGTCTTCAGTCAGACGTATGTTTACCTTAACTATACAAGTAAATAGAAATTCCAACATAAATTAAACTCTGCCTCCAACAAAACCTAAGAAAACTAAAGTTAAGTAAAAGCTCAAAACAAATTATAAGAAAAGCTAAGTTGAATAAGGCTTTTTCCAAAAAAAAAAAAAAACAGCCATCTTACAGAGAAATTGTTTTAATAAAAAGTAAGCAGGTCTTTTTATGTACAAGCCAAACTAAATCTACTGCATTTTTTGCACATACTGCAAAAAAAAAACTGGTAATAAAAGTACCCTTATACCAGGTTTTTTTTTAAATATTAATAATATTAGAAAAATATTTTTTTATTCAAAAACAAAACAAAATAACAGAAATCCCAAAGTAAATTTCAACAAAAAATGCAGTAGATTTATTTTGGCTTGTAAAGTACCCTTTTATTACCAGGTTTTTTTTAAAAATATTAATAAAATTAGAAAAATATTTTTTCATTAAAAAACAAAACAAAATAATAGAAATCCCAAAGTAAATTTCAACAAAAAATGCAGTAGATTTAGTTTGGCTTGTATATAAAAAGACCTGCTTACTTTTTATTAAAACAATTTCTCTGTAAGATGACTGTTTTAATAAGCTCTCTGTTAAGGACACGCGGGTAAATTTGTTATCTTAGGTATTGTTGGAGGTAGTTTACTCTCCTCTCTCTTCGTTATTGGGTTTCTGATAAACACAAAAGCTGAGAGATAAAAATGTACTAACGCTTAGAGATTTTGAGTAGAGTACCCAAGAGCAAAATAAATTTGAAGAACAATAGTGACTATCGCTATTCCACAGAATAGATTAAAAGTTATTACCGTATTTTAGCTTAAAAATGTACGAGTCCACAATTAATTGAGTAATGAAAAAAATGTTAGTAAATTTAGTAGGACTAATCCCACTACATTAAGTTACATCGTCAACGACTTTTTAAAAATAATAATGCATTTTTTTATAAAATGCTAGACAATGATTATAAAAATGTAATTTGATGTCTAAAGTTCCCATTGCACTGCCATTTAGCCCTGAGATTTAGTGATGTGATATATTTGTACTGAATTAGTCTGCCTCACTCTCATTACATGTGACGTACAATAAGCATACAATTATTATTATTTTTTTTGTTACTCGGTGTCGAGACGAGCAAGTCGCTCACCTGATGTTAAGCGTCATGCTTGCCCATAACAGTAATTTTGAACTTCAACAGTTCAAAACTATGCGCGGCAATGCACGGCGCTCGTCACCCTGAGATGTTAGATGTTAAATCTCTGTATGCCCAGTACGCTGAAAACATTGCCCTTCAATCCGGAACACAGTAATGTTTGCACACTACTGCGTGGCGGTTGAATAACTGGCAAAGGTGTGGTACTTCCCCAGGCGGACTCTGCAAGAGAGCCCTACCACTACAAAATCGCATAATGTAATGGCATTCAATATTAACTAGCATGCGTATAAAATTTCTGCGCAAGTAACATGGAAGAAATACACGTTTAAGCATGAAAACTGTGTTCAAACTACACTTTCACAGAAAGTATCTCATATTTTTTTAAATTAGGGAGACAGTAAGTCACTACTATCGTAGAAATAAGCGGGCAAAAAAAAGTATGAAAATTAATTGTTAGCGCGCTGAGAGGGAAGAAACAGTATGAAAATAACGCGCTGTTTTTTTATTTATTTTGTTTAATATCTGTAAGACAAAAGTTTTTTTCACTTTTAGGGTAATATACCTACAGGTCTGTAAAATGTCAAATCATATCAATCAAAGTAAGTGATACTGGCCTCTTGCTTTAAAAAAGAGTTAAGAAAAAGAAACTCGGGTTGTTTGCTTATGAAAGAATTATTTATATAGCTGAATTTTCAATTGGTTTTGTCTTTTATTTTCTATAGAAAGCACTACGTGTATCAGTCGGAGGAAAGTTCGATTCCAAACTCGATCCTTCATAAGCCCTTATTGTAGCAAAAAAAAGTTATCTATAAAATATTTATAGGTACGCGAGTCCGACTCGAACTTGGCCGCTTTTTTCATCATTGTTGAAATAGACAACGTTAAAATATTAATTGCTGTATAACATGCATTAATATTATAACTATACCTGGAGCCTATAAAAGCAGCGGGCTCTTAACAACATCCCTCTTATTAAAATAAGGTGGTCTATAAGGAAAACAATATTTCAAGCTCACGCTGAGATTATAAACAGATGTGGCTAAAGTCAGTTAGCTGAAACAGTAAGGTTCGAAAGTAACGCTAAAAATTGGACAAGGTAAGAAAACTTTAATGCCACGGGGCCAAACATAACCTACTACCTATTAAGAGTTAATAGGTAACCTCCATGCAATTAAAAAAAAAAAAAAAATGCTGCATGTACCTAAATTTAATATTTTTAACAAAAGCAAACCGACTATAACAAAATACTCTGGAATAAATGCACTACCGAGACGTTCTCGACGCCACCCGTGAATACATTGCTCATCATTCTTTCCTCATCATCGTTCATTTCATTCTTCAGTTACACTTCACCAAAAGTTACTTTCTGAATGCAAATGCTTGACTTGTTGATGAAAATGCCAAAATCGCTGTGTGCATAAAATATTTGAGGGGTTCCCTCGATTCCTCATGGATCCCGTTATCAGAACTAGATTTTGATAAAAAAAAAATCAAATAAAAAATAAAAATTGCAAATAAAAAATAAAAATTGCAAATAAAAATAATTTACCAAATCGGTAAGTCGATTCTCTAGCATATTCTCTAAACTAAACTGTGAGAAGACTAAAATTATCTGCATCACTCTTTATTTCAATTTGAGAAAATAGGATTTTACAGTTTACAATTATTTTTTCTAGAATTTTAGGGCTGTCAATTTAGTTTAGTTTAGAAAATTGTAAAACTAAATCGATATCAGCATTTACACATATAAACAATGTATTAAAGCAATTTTCATGTTATGATTTTCTTGTTTGGCTAAGATGAGAATAATATTGCCAGTATGAGAATAACTCGAGAAATCGTTTTTTTTTGTTTTCATCAAAATAGAAAATACTAACGACCATTTGATTAAAACTTTGGAAATGTTATTGTAACAAGTTTTTTTTTTTTTTTTAAATCAATAACTTAAGTAGAACTGATGATCTTCAACTGCCAAACAAATTTTCTTGGGTCATAGCTAAAAACTATTATTATCTTTCAACAAAAAAAAAAAAACAAATATGTTCATCCATTTGGCAGTTACGATTCCAGAGATAGCACAGGTAGGCCTCCCACTAGGTGGTCTAACGACATTTCGAAGGTTGCGGGTAGCCGGTGGATGCAGGTTGCAAATTGTCGTTCAGTGGGGCGGTCTATGTTCGGCAGTGGATGTCATGCTGTTTGATGATGATTCCAGAGATACACATCTGGAACAAGAACACTTAACACTTGCGTCGGGGTTTAAAATATGCGAAAGAGATTGCTCAGGCCGGGAGCACGACCTTCATTTATTTTGGAACTAATACGCCAATGTTCAGATCGATACTGGTCAGAAATTCCTCCAGAGCCATAGCAAATGTGCAAATATTCACCAATGTTTTGCCGTATAAAAGATGTTTAAAAAACAGCCGCAAGGAGAACTGTTTTTAAACATCTTTTATATGAATGAATATACTCCAAGATAGCTAACATACCTGAAAACCAATAAGAGAAAAAAAAATATTTTTTCTTTCTCCCGTGGTTTGTTCGCTGTCTGCGCAAACTATGTCCTCCACAGAAAGTTAAAAAATCTCTTGTGTTCGCAAATCTGGTAGCACTAGGTATAAGATAGGCAGAGAAAGAAGCGGTTTAAGTATAGGTAATAGCAAAGGAAAGCTACACGAGAAGAATAACAATCTCATACAAAACAGTTTACTTCCGAAAAATTTGCTTAAAACTAGATGGCGCTTACGTATTTAGTCAGCTAATGTCTAAACCGCTAGACAAACCGATGAAAATATTACTTTTATATAAACATAGTATTAGTATATGTCCGCTATTCAAATTAGATTGCAATATACGACGTAAACATTATGTTTTGAAAAATAATGTTTTCAACGCCATCTTTGGAGAACCTAGCGAGTTTTGCAAATAAAACATAAAATTATTAGTTTTACGGATATTATTAATGCAAAAATATTCATAAAAACTCTTGTTTTTCTACGTACCATCCCAAATGACTTTGGTTTCTATTTCAAGTCAAGCAGAAATTGTGACGATCATTTCGCAGATTAAAGCATCTTCCATCATCGACATCTTACGTACTTATCAGTACTTCAATCGAGTTACGCATATCTCTAAGGAGATTAACACTCTTAGTATAATTTTATCTATGGTAATAATTTTGTTTTCACGACTTTACTTTGCAGACCTCGACAGTAAGGTAGTAGCTAACACAACTGACAACCACAGAACGCAGATAAGGGGCCTTATCCCGTTTCTTCGTTTGCTATCCTGCTCGCTCGCATGGTGCGAGTAAGTTGACGCGAGTGGGACGGCACGCGATGACCATTGTCACCAGAGTTACGGGATAAGGCCCAAGGACAGAAATTAAGAGGAAAATATAATATTTCTCTCTCGTTTATAAAACGGCGTGCAGTGGTCGGCACCAAACAAGTCGTTGCAATATTTCTGTGTACGCTCTAATATTAAACTTTGTTTTTCTAAGGTCCAAGAACATACTACAATAATTATCGAAAAATATTCTTCTAGATATAAATATACTGTGAGCTTTGAATAATAATTGGTGTTTTTATATCCATCCAGAATGCCCACAAAATTCTGCGAAGATATAAACCAAATTTATTATCCAGCATTAGCCCAACAGTTTTCGAACCTCCTCGGCTAAATGAGAGTTTCGAAAGCATTCAAAAACTCAGGCCATTTGAAATAAATAAAATGTCCTCGGATCAAACCCATTCAGAACTCAAATAAATCAGCCGGAATAATTAACGGCCCATCAGAATCACATAACGCCCATCAAAATTGTTTCCATTAATTGTACTACATTGGGTGTAACGGCGGTTACACTCGGTATTACGTCACCCTTGGAATTGTATGGACCCCTATAGAAGACAAGTGCGGTGCGGCGCCATGTGTACACTCCATTAGCTGGATATTTTAGCTAGGATATCATTGTCTCTCTCGCATCAGATCTTCGACGTCCACTACTACACGAAGCTTTCCCACCTATTGGGGGTGTTGCCATAATTTTCATGCTTGGCAGGTGGCTTGGGGATCACAGAACGATCACCTTTCATTGAAAAGACGCTGCTGTCCGTCCTCTGGTGGTACTAGTTGCAGTTTAAGGACATACTCGGATCCGGATATCATTGTACTTGTCATTATGAACAACTTTTACTGTGGAACTTTATCCTATTGCAGCTCAAATATAAGCAATAAAAAAAATATTGTGGTAGGGCTCTTCTGCAGAGTCCGCCTGGGGAAGTACCACACCTTTGTCAGTTATTCAACCGTCAAGCAGTAGTGTGCAAACATTACTGTGTTCCGGATTGAAGGGCAATGTTGCCAGCGTAATTACTGGGCACAGAGATTTAACATCTAATATCTCAGGGTCACAAGCGCAGTGCATTGCCGCGCATGATTTTGAACTGTTGAGGTTCAAATTTCTTCAAGTTCTGAACTATTATAGGCAAGCGTGAAGCTTAACATCGGGTGAGCGACTTGCTCGTCTCGTCACCAATTTACATAAAAAATAAAAAAAATAAAAATACTGTGGGTTGGGAGAGAACGAAGCCCCCGCCTTAGAGTGGGTTTCCGTCAGAGTGTGCTAGGTAGTTAAGCTGTGCACCGAGGTAAAAATCAACCAGTAGCTCTTAATTTTCCTATGCTAGTAATATTATTGGTGTATTTTTCCGCAGCGCTTAACTACCTTGCTCATCTCTGGTGTTACCAGTTACCACCCTTAGCCTACTAGTTGAAAATGTAAACAATTAGAGTTAGCGTCTGCCCACAAACTGCTATGAAGTGTGTTATGTTATGTTCTGTCAGGTTTTTTATTTATTTTAACCCAACATACTTTTACCCCAGGCTTTTTCTTCTTTTGACGTGCGTGTATAAAGCTAATTATTTTGTGATAATTTAGTGTGAAAAGTGTTTTTTTTTAATGAGCAATTAAATAGCATTTATAAATCAGTGGCAAGTAAACTGTCCCATCATAAGTAGGTACGCTTCAGGACTGGCATCAAACAATGCCAAGTCGAGTCCAATTACTGGCAAGTCTAAACGACTCCCGAGTGGATGAAACTTCATTTCCTTACTTATAGAAAGTGAGTATTTCTTCTTGGTTGTAGTTTGGTGTATGTGAAAGCGTTTAGCGATTAAAATAGATTGAAAAAAGCGTTCTACGGGTAAAATTATAGTATCTAATTTCTTTATGTCAAAACTTTCATTTAAAATACAAAAAAGTTCTAAAGCACATTAAGATTACAAATATCATTCATTATATTATATTATATCATTATCATTTATTATTCATTTAGCATTCGCTTTAAGCGATAAGGCCCCAATTGTTACACTAGTTTTTAGTAGATTTTTGTATTATGCACGTAATTTCTGGTGTGAACAATAAAGCGTTATCTAACTATCTATTTATCTATTAATTGTGTTTATTATTTAGTCTTATTTAAAAGTTCTAAAGCACATTAATTGTGTTTTTTATTTAGAGTCTAATTTAAAGGAGTCTAAGTATGTGGCCAGTATAAATCTTGGAGACGAAGACAAGATTAATATCCTGCCCGGATGTCATGAAACTTAGCTTGCCACATGCTAGAGTGAAGCTAAGCTAGCATGATAGTTATGTATATACGTAATCAGAGTTACTAGCTTACTAGCAAGTTAATCGGTTGTTAACCTAAGTTAAAATACTATCCACGTATCAACGCGGCATAGTATTTTTTTTATTGATCTAAACTTTGCTCCACAGACTATGGGGTCCGTGCCTTTTCTTAATTTTAATTATTTTGTCAACTAAAACTTTATTTAAATAGCTAAGGTGGCCAATGTCGCTTAGATGTTAATTTTAGACACTTTTGGAGTAATACTTGCACGTTCACCAACATACTTCTGATATTAAAACAGCAATCCTTCTCGTAACAAACAGACGTCATCATCATCATCATCTATTTTCTTACCGCTGCTGAGTATATGTCTCCTCTTTAGCGCATCTTTTCTTTCTTCAAACAGATAGATAAAAACTTTATTGTTCAGACAAAACTTTACATTTAAAAAGTAAAAAATAGGCTTAAAAACTAGTGCAACAACTGTAAGAAAACGCAGCCTGCCTGCTGTCTGTATTAAACGTCTGTGTGTTATGTGTTCGTCAGAAAATACTTCAATTATCTCATGAAACTACATTGTATAAGAACGTAATTCTCGTAACTAACGATTGTTATTTAGTCTATGTTGTTATACAATGTAAATATCACGTACACTTGGAACAAGCAAAAGTTACGAGAAGCTATGCACCACACGCTAAACAAAGGAGGTTTTTAATGAATTCTCCCTGTAAATCCGTCCCAGAAGTTCACAACTAGTCCATTTGAGTTGGCATTAGCTGGCATTACCATTCTCTATATATTTTTCCTCTTTCCAGCAAACGACGGAGCAGAACTTTGATTGGCACAAGAAAAGCAAAAAACAAACAAACAAAGCTAAGAAGCTAACAAACTTAAGCTTGACAAAAGCTTAAGTGCGATTAAACTTTTTCGCTTTGGTCTTAGGTCTTTCAAAAGTGCAGTTTGTTGAGTCAAAAACTAAAGTTTTTAAGGTTCTGTTTATATTTGGAACACAAAAAATTAGGAAAGAAATAAAATAATACAAATGGTACACTCCTTGCTTCTACCATAATGAAATTATATAAAGAGGTGTACCAATTGCCATAGAAAGATACGTAGCTTGATTGTTGTAACTCATAAGGACTTAAGATCTCGCTAGTGCTAGCAGTTGCAACATCTTAGGTCCTTATCAGCGACTGCGAAACTGCGACATGATTGACACAATTTCTGCTTATCTTGAAATATAAACCCAAGCAAACTCGTAATGGTACGGAGAAAAAACGATATTATGAATATCTTTGCATTAGTAATATCAGTAAAACTATTAATTTTATGAAATATTTTATTTGCAAAACACGTTAGGTTCTCAAGAGATGGCGTTGAAAACATTATTTTTGTAAACATATATTAAATTATTTTTTTACGTCACATATTGCAATCTAAAATGAACTATGATATAATGAATAATTTCAGACGTATACCAATACTATGTTTTCATATTAATCATATTGTAATCGGCGTCTGTAGTGGTTTGAACATTATCTGTAAATACGTAAGCGTCGTCTAGTTTTTTCGGGGGTACACAATTTTGTATGAGATTGTCATTCTTCTCGTATAATTTTTCTATGCTACTACATTACTGACATGAAGCATAAAGTGGGAAGGGTGCATCAACTACTGAGAGACTGGCTCTGGACAGACAAGGAACAATTTTAGAAGACTGCCAATCTTCGTAATGCTGTGGCGATAAAGAGAGAGAGAGAGAGAGATATTTAAATTATAATATATAAATTATAAAATAGCTGACAAAATTTCTATACCAACATAATCAACGCGCAAAGCGGAGTTTTCCATTGCATAATGCTTTCAATTTATAGTGTAAGCCGTAATCTAAAGGTAGCCATACCAGTAATTAATTTTCAATGAGGCGTGTAAAATTTAGTCTATGGCTTTATTAATTGCTTAAAATCAAGAAAGAGATCGATCATTTGGTTTAGTTTGGTTACATTTCACGAGCACCTCTCGGAAAAGATGTCATTGTCAGGAAAATATTATTCAAGCAATATTATTTTATATTTAATTTTCGTGTTGGTTATTGCAGGTAAAACTATTCATTTAATTAGACAAAATTATCTTTTTATTTTTCTTTCATCATCATCATCATCATCATTAGCCATAAAACGTCCACCGCTGAACATAGGCCTCCCCCTTAGAGCACCACACCGACTGACAACGGGCCACTTGCATTCACCAGTTACCCGCGACTTTCACAAAGTCATCGTAGTGGGAGGCCTACCTACGCTACGTCTTCCGGTTCGAGATCGCCACTCAAGAACCTTTCGTACCCACCGGTTATGGGTTCCTCGAGTGGTGTGGCCTGTCCATTGCCACTTCAGCTTGCAAACTCTGAAAGCTATATCGGCGACTTTGGTTCTTCGACTAATATCATCGTCGTAGTAGTATTTTGTTTTATCTGTGTATATTTTCGTCAGGTTCATAAAAATGCCAAGTTAGCTGTTCGTTCTTGCCGAAATATCCCGGGACAGTACTATAACTGAACCGAGTTAAAAAGTATTCTGACACCTAAAAGAACTCTTACTAAAGTAAAAAGTAATATATTTTTTTTGACACTTGTCTGCAGTAATTTGGGTGCAGGAACCATCTTACGTTCTAAAATGTTTGTGTAATTTTGTAGTCTTTTGTAATAATAGCTAATTCAAGCAAAACATCTGGTGATGCAAATGATCGAAGTATTAACGCTGACTATTGGGGAACCCCTGAACTCAGGTCTAGAAAACCGACCTGCGACCGAATAATGCGAATTTTGTGTTCTAACAAATGCGGAAAAGATTATATTTGTGAAAACGATGAATGCAACTGCAAAGAGAACAATAAATCATTTAAAAGTGAGTCACAAAATTAAATTAAATTAGTTTAAATTTAAAACAGAGTCTGACTTTGAAAAAGAAAAACGTAACTAAGCATCATGTATAAATTACAGTTTCTGTGAGGTCTTCTGAGGATAATAAATTTTATCAAGACAACCGGTACATTTATTCCAAGGAATACGATATTCCTGGTAAGTGATTTCTTAATTGTAAGAGTTATTTGCAAGTTTTGTAGATAGAGTTTGTTGTATCTGTCTATTATAATATCAGAATTACTTAGAATAGAGATAAATAGTATTGCATCTCTTTCTTCAATTTAAAAGGTACAATGTAACAACGAAAGCATCTCAGGACTAATCTTGAAATAGCTTTTCCATAGAAAAAAGTCATTGGTCCGGTTGACGAAATATATCACACTAATATTATAAATGTGAAAGTTTGTGTTTAAGTATGTAAGTAGGTAAGTATGTAAGTGTTTTTGAAAACATTTTTATTCTTTTTTAACTTATTAGATCTCACGTGTTTGCTGAGGTCTCTCCCATTTCCTTCCATTTCTGATGCTCCATTGCTAGCTGGGACGCTCGCCAACTCTTTTGAGGCCTCGAAAGACAGGCCTCGAGAGACAAAAAAAAGTCGAGCACGCCAAAATTTCACAAAAATCAATAAAATATTTCAGCTCAAAATAAACATATTGAGCTGACTAATAGACCTTGTATTCCTATCAGAAGTACTTCGAACAGCAATACAAGAAGACACTAAATCGCATGAAACCGAAACCGAACCAGAAGACCCCAAACTAGAAGACAAAATTGACCAACCAATCGAACAGCAAGCCCTACGTCATCACATTGCACATTTTTGCCCGAGCTTGAAAGAGGCGCGTGCGTGTATCAGAAGATGCATGGAATTGGGGAAACCAGCGTTTTGTGGAAAAGACCACGTTTGCTACTGCGGCCACAAGCATACATCTCATGATGATAAGAAGAAGGATGTCATTGACGTGTATTCACAATACAGAGATATATACGAAAAGTATTTTGGACCACAGATATTTAAAGAGCACGTGGATAGCGATGAGTAATAAGCCTCGGTTCAGATAAATAAACGAATAAATATATGCAGATGTTGTTGGTATTAGACTGCTCATTATTTGATATAGCTTTCCTTTGACCTTTAATTACTGGAAAAGGAATGTACATAGTGACAGGAGTGCAAAGTCTACATAAATACAAAATACATAAAGTTGGTGAAAACGGTGACGTCAATTCGAAAAATTTAGGTTCTTCACACCAAAGGCTTCACTACGAGTTTTCATAGTGTAGGAGTTGTTTATCATAATACTAGCTGCGCCCCGCGGTTTCACCCACTATTCTACAGAAAACGAATATTTTTGCCGGGATAACAAGTAGCCTATGTATTATTCCAGGATAGCTAGCACCATACCAAATTTCAATCGAATCTGTTCAGCTGTTACAAAGTTGAACGGGAACAAACACACTTACATACTTACAAACTTTCACATTTTTAATATTAGTCTAGCTTACCATATTATGAGCAGATTAAAAGTATTCTATTTTTTATTATTTAACAACCATGAAATCGAGAAAAAAAAATTGCTGTTCCATATATTTTGTCGAGTGTCATTGACATTTTTCTATGGAACAGCTGTATTTTTTTCTCGATTTCAGGGTTGATCACATAGTAAAACTTGTTAATAATGATGAGAACTATAAGCCCTTTTCGGGCGGTCACTTGTCGATGTGCGACATTGTAAATGTGTTTGCAATCAATTCTGTCATATCTGTGTGTTCATATCTGTCTCATAAGCTCCACAGAATAAGAATTGCTATTCAAGTGGAAATGCCACCAGCTTGTTGGGTACGCTACCAACTGTTACTGGCACTTGGTTTGAGAATTACCATTATCTTCAATGGTATGGGTAAGGTTAATATTATCTCCAAAATCACTTATCACATTTTAGCAAATAAGATGATGTTTATCGAAGCGTCCTAACACTGCGGGGATGTCATATATGAAGTATACTAAATCCAATATCAATTCGATTAAGATAAGGTTTATATTACTACTAGGATGTTGGTATATCGGTGTAAGAATAGGTACTCACGGGATATTTACCACGATTTTTATTTTTGTTGAGTTCCCGTAGTCGGCACGGTTGCATGCGCCATTTCACGGGTACACAAAACAAAACAACAAAACAACAAAACGAAAAATCGTGGTAAATATCCCGTGAGTACTAATAGTAATGTAGTAAACCACCACGAAAGTCTAAATAAGACTCATAGTTATAGATTCGTAAGATTCTTTCAGGCAACTTTTTTATTTATATTTAATTGTACCGATGTTAATATATGGTTTGTTTTGGAATGGCACAGCAGCCATGTTATTGTAACAGGCCTCCAGGCGGCCTTAACATTTTTTGAGCCTCTGAGCCAACATGATAAGCAGCCGAATAACAAACAAAATTGGCGGACGGGAAGCCTCCATTTCAGTCACGTTCATCTTGAATGATTGATAATCCTTACCCTCGCAATATTGCGCAAAGCAATTCTTACCAGAAACATAACATTTGAGATTATTTCGTGACACGCACAATCTAAATAAGAGCCGATCTTACTTATGTGTCGTAGAGGTGGATTTCAATTAAAAAACATACATCTATTCTTGTTTCGTACATTTAAAAGTTTTATTTACAAGGAAACCAATACCTATGTACAGCTTTATATAACTTGAAACTACTTAACATTAATATTGCCAGCAATTGCATATAAAAAATAAAAAAAACTACAAGACCTTTTGTGGAGGAGATAAAGTGTCCAGAATGCTAAGGTTTTGCCCAAAATAGGCTTTAGCATTCTTATCATTAGTTGGCTCTACAACACTTTTGGCCAGACCCCTACACAAATTATGAGCGGCTGCCCTCCACGGACCCAAAGCTTATAAAATAAAAATGAATCACACTCATATAGCCCCAGAATAGGCAGACCTCTGTCGGGGAAAAAAGCACTAAATACATGTAAACGAAAAATCGATCTCGATTCGATTTGTATAGTTTTCTAAGGTTTTACAGGTTGATTTTAATTTCATAACTCTTTCTGTAGGCCTGTAATACCACTGTCAAAAGAAAGATCTTTAAACTAAAATTAGAATTAGTTTAATTTTAAAATAAAGAAAGGAGGTATGCCATAGAAGATTAATGATATGAACTCAAAAAATACTAATAAAATCTACCTTTGTAATGTCTACCTACCAATTCCCCAAATTTTAAAATAACATCTCGAAAATTTTCGCAAGAAGTTGGAGTTAAAAGTATTACTAACTTTTGTTTTGACTCGAGGAAGACCTAAAATTTTGGTGCTAAATTAAGAAAATCTGCCTGAAATCTACTAAAGCCAAGCAAAATCGCGTAGGGGCGACCCTGTACTGATTTATATGCCGCTAACACAGCCGCAACCCAACTGAATTTTAATTACATACAACCCCGTTTGGAAATGTTCGTCTTGGTGATAAAGACGCTGGATGGGATAATACGGTAGAGCATACACTACGTGCTTTCTAATTGCACTTGATATAATGGAAATCTAGTACAATAGGACATATTATTCAATTAATGAGTTTTTAAATGACAAGTTGTTAGTCATATGATGTAATCAAAGAATTTATAAGGAGAATGCTGTGGATGTAATATAATTATTTATTTAGTAACTTAAATAACATAATAACATTAAATAGTAAATAAATTGAAATAAACTGTAAGTAAAAATAAATTATAAAGAAATAATAATAATAATAAATAATATGATGTAATTATTTATTTTGACATTCAATTTTGTGTAATTTATTAATCTTAATAATGGTAATCATTTTCGTTTTAATAATTTAAATAATAATTTTGCATGCCATTGTGCTAGAGCAAGGAGGTCTTAATTGCGTTGTCTCAATGGTAACATCTGCATTCTGCATGTTATCATGCGCGCAAAATAAATATTTTGAACTAGAAATAAGAGATTGGTTTTTATTCGACTATTAAAGACGAGGGTTATGATTTTGACCGGTATGTATGTATTTATGTAAGTTCATCTGTTCCCTCATAACTACTAAACTACTTATCATAACTTGATAAATGAGGTATCGCTGTAAGCGTCTTCATCGTCCGCTGGTTAAAGGCTATGTGACGTCACAATAAATTGAATATGACGCCCACTAGAGGACATAAAGCGACCAACATTTTTTTAATGATCCTTTGTTGTGTATAAAATGAAAGGGCTTTTCGAAATTGGCTCACGATTTTGCAAGCAAAAATGTACCTTGATGTAAGGACGTAGTCGGGCTTTAGTTTTTCAACCTATATCTTGCTTATTAATTGATTAGATTTATCGAGAAAATATCATTAATATCATGTTTCCAACACAGTTATTAGACGATTTGAACATAATATCTCCAATATATAAACTAATGTGGTATACGGTTTTTTTTTTCTGTTCAGCTTCTTAACTTGATATTGAACGTATCCCCTCGAGTCACTTCCAGCTTTCTTTATCCCAAAGTACGAGTAAAACTTCGGAAGTGTTGGAAGGGATATTTATTGATTGCGGAACAAAGTTGATTGTAACCTTTATTTACGCGTATTTATCTACCGTTGGGGGATATTACTGCATTATTTATTATATAATATCGATAATGATAATGGGAAAAAGATGGAGGATTAATGGATTTAATGGACACAAATTACCTCTTTTTTACTTTTTTAAGATAACACTGAGTAAGTAATAAGATAAAATAATAAACAGATGAAAATAATAACGAGGTAACTGATTGTAGCTACCACCTTCACTGTGGAAATTTGTCGCCAAACACCTAGGGCTTATTCCAGCAGCTTCATTTGAGCGCCATTTCCCTTCCCAGGCAAGGTTAGTTATCATTTTGTTTTAATAAAACGGGAATACTCACGTTAAATTAAGTCGGTTATTCCGACTATGGTTTCGATCACATTCGGTGACCTTTATCAAGGAACTCTAAGAGCGTGCGCGTCCTCGTCGTGCCTTGCACTACGGGCTGCGGCGCGTCGCGCGCGTCACGTCATCGGGGCAGGTAGAGTATTGTGCTGCGTCAGCGCATACACACAGAACACATACGCATTAATTCAAGCATCAATGCAATTGGGGTGAGTATGCTATTTTGGCTTTATTATTTTCGTGAGGCAAGATTTGTACGAGCTGTCAATCTGTTGTATGGTATGTGCGCGGCACAGATGTCTGGAGCAATCAGTTGGTTCTTTCATTGCGATGAGTAATACGAGCCATCAGTTTTATCTCTCGACTCGGCACTTGTTTCGTGAGCTGATACAGAGATGAGGGCTTGTGATATATATCATTTGAGATGTAATTTGTATGCGTAATAGCATAATTTCTGAAATTTATTGCCGCCTGCAACTGAAATTTAAGTTTAAAGTTGTTCTTGGAGGCGTGACCAAGAGGGTTCAAGTATTTTTTTATGACTGCCATTTTGAGAAACGGCTATGACCTTGAAGCGAATATGATCCCAGAATTCGTAGGAATTAACTATTCATTTTTAGTGTACAATTATATTTTCATATTTTTTTTTTTTTTTTTTTCTCAATTTATTGTTAAATATACATAGAATTTTTCCTGATTCTGCCAAACTGCATAGCAGTTTGTAGGCAGAGTGTACCTCTCCTTGTGAACATTGTCTTATGTAGCTACTATGTACGACTAGGTGGATTAAGTGAGTAACTAAGTAGTAGGTATATTATTATCTAGGTTTCCTAGTATTTATGACATTAATAGTTATATTGGAATATTTACGAAAATAGCACAACAGCACCTACTGTAGTGAACAGCAGGTACTGCCGCGCCACTCTCGCTAATATTCTTAACTGTTTTGCTCCGGTAATCTGTCCAACATTAATTTCTTTAATGCTTTCTTAAATGTATAATACTTATTGTTAGCGATAGTTTAATTGTATTTATGTATAATTATTTAAGATGGCGGCGATGGATTACTTTAATGATGGTATATTGTGGCAATAAAATCGTGGAAGAACTCGAGAAGCGCTGTTACTGCTAGTTAGTGTTATAAACAAGCAGCTTCAATATTTCCCTCGCAACGTACGGATATACTTGGAAACTTCCTATAACTTGCAACACTTGTTTTTGTAATTTTCAAGCAAGCGAAGTTGTAAACTTGCAACAAGATCGCTTAGTTCTATATCTTAGTACAAACAACATACAAAATAAGAAACCCTGTAAATCAGTTTGACTCAAAGGTAGAACGTAAGACTTATACAATATAGCTTTATTATACACCAAAAAAAAATTAACAATATTTTTTTAAAAACGGTAGCAGCCTTATCGCCTAAAGGGATTTCTTCCAGAAAAACTTTGGATAGACGGAATTATGACTTAAACACTACGACTACTTGACTTATGAGCAGGAGCTCGGGTTCGATACCCGACCGCGCAGAAGATGTTTGAATGATGAAATTAAATATCTATTCTGGGTCTGGGTCTGCTAGTTGACCGTATGTATTTCTGTATGTTCCATGAAATCTTCGATACTGGGAATCCTAGTGGCGAGACACGAGTGTAAAAAAAAACTACGGTAAAATCGTAGTTTTTTTTTACGTACGTACGACAAAAAAAAAATATTTAAAAAAAAAGTGCTTCACCTTTATCAGAGTATAAATCACACATAAAAGATATGACAATGTTATTGTAAAGATAACAAACAGACCATTTATTTTTATAAAATTTCCACTCGATGATTTTTTAACTTTGAATACCGCTATTCATCCCTTTTACTTCTATGGCCTTGCCATCGCTCTATTTCCCCGGTTTTTAATTCGCGCTCAAAACCGACCAAAACGGGAGCGTCGGTCAAGACGAAGAGCACGTAATATGCACGTGTAGCATGTCTCGTCTTTGCTTACTTCCCTCGTCACAATTCGAGTATGTGGCAAACCAAGAAAAAAGTTTTCAGTTAGCAACTGATTTTATATAAAATTTCATAATACGTCATCAGTCTGAAAAGCTACCATTTAAATTCAATAGTTGTATCCACAAACGAAACCTCTCCTCATATTAGCATTAACATTGTGTTCCAGCTTGAGTGGCCTATTGTTCCACAATTCACATTCACCGCCACTATTTCGCGACTACCCTCATTCTTAACCAAACGGGGTAGAGCCTACTTTTGAAAGATTTTGTAAGTTTAACAAAGTGGCCAGAGGTGGAGAGCACAAAAGCGAGTTGATTTGATTACATTCCGTTTCTACTTTGAAAATGTATTGTGCTTTTAATTCGTAGAATCATGTGTAAATTCACAATGTAGTACAAAGTGTGGGTGCAGTTAACATTAGTGGTTGGTTATAACTTGGTCTATTCTAATGTTCTGAAGTTGAAACAAATGAAAACTAGCAATTTTGAGCAGAAATTACAGAGCTTTCCATAGAAACTGATGTTAATGTAATCATTACGACTAAACTAACTTAACTATTGCATTTGTAACTAAACCTAAAAGATTCATTTTTGAGCATCAAAAAGGCGAAGAGCTCTGTATTACAGACACCAGCGCTATTTATGTATAAACATTAATTTACTTACTTTTTGTAATAATAATTTCACCTACTTGTGTTTGTTGATAAGTTGTACTTGCTATTGTGTAAATATGCATATGTTTTGTTTTTTAATTTTGTTTTTTTCTTTACCGTTCCGTGCGGTAATAGTGTGTGACGTCACCAACGGTTCCAGCAGAAGACCAGCGCTAAGTGTTTAGATACTCATACAGGTAGCCCAGTGGGAGCTTGCCTTACATTCGCGAGGTTTTGGGTTCGATCCCGGGCAGGCCTGTACCAATGAGTTCTTTGGAACTTACGTACGGATATACCAATAGCTTTTCGGTGAAGAATACCATCGTGAGGAAACCTGCCTATTTTCGAAAATTCGATGATCAGGGCCATCGTGGTGGTTATGGCCTAATTACCCATAAAGTCTGATGCAGATATACTATACTACTGGTATAACTTAGTTATAACTTTAACTAGGCTTATAACTATTTACTTAATTTTCCTAAATATATATTGTCGTAGCTTACTTGCACACATATTTATTAGGTACTTGTCGTCTTTGGAAAGATAATGTTCCCACATCAAAATCGATTGCTTCTGTCTTAGGGACTTGTCCCACCGCCGACTATAAACGAGAAGCGAGTAGAGCTAGAAGAAATAAGCTAGCGAGTAGTGAGAAGCGATTGTATAGTTGCTATAGTTTTGACGTTTGGCTATAGCGAGTTTACAAGTGCGACGGATGATTAGTCGCACTTGCTCGTACGGGGCAACCGAGACATACAAACACATACGTTCGCCGAGTCTCTCGGCGAGTGTTCTCACTGCCAAGCGATCTTCGCTCGACAAACTAGTGGAGAGAGAGTTCTCGCTGGCAGTGTGAACAGTCCGCGATCAAATATTAATATATGTATCTCTTTTATTCACATGGGATCTACATTCTAACTTTATAAATGCGAAAGTAACTCTGTTCCTCTGTCTCTCTGTCTAAGTTTTTGCCGCGTTTTCACGGCTAAACTGCTGAACGGATAGACCTAAATTTTTGCATATAGCTTAAGGATCGGAAACGGACACAGGCTTCTTTTTTTGTAGGTCCACGCGAACGAAGTCGCGGCTAACAGGTAGTTTATTATAAGTCTCTTGAGCGAAAAATAGCCGATAGTGTTCGTCTTATTTCTGCGGTGAGACAAGTGCCTTAAGAAACACAGAAGTAACAACAACAAGCTTAACTGCAAAGTGGGCGACTTTTTAAGCCCCACACGTAGAAAGGCACTAACACTCATCACAACTCACCCTAAAACCAAAACAGACAGAATTTTCTGTCGGTGGCTAAAAATTCTATTCAAAACCCTCGTGGGCTTATTAGTGCAGCTGACAAGCCCTATTTGGATCTCGTCTGAGAAGAAAATTAAAGGGGATGTCATTCATGTGTCGGGCTTTGTGTAGTCTTTTGCAGTCTGGGTTGGGTTTCATCACGGCTCTACCAAATCCCTTGAGGAGCTGGTTTTTAGGGGGCACGTAGGTACATAGTCATGCTACAGCACATTCGCCAGTTTTTATAAATTGCCAATGTCTTATAGCAATTCACATGCTTTTATTTCGGCGAGATACAGATATATGATACAGAGGCATCCAACCTGGTGTAATTTAAGTTCTTATTGTAAACTAAAAACCCAAATTTTAAAAACAGGCGAAGTGCAAGTCAGTCTCGTGCAAAAAGCTTCAAGCACTAAGTACCTATTCAATATTAAGTACGAGATAAGCTAATGTTTATTTTCTGTTTTTTACTTGAAGATACTACAAAAGTACAAAGTGTGATGTTACGGAACCCTCGGAGTGCGACATCGACTCTTACTTTGCTGTTTTTTTACTTTACCAAGTGATCATTGAGAGCCGCTCTCAGTGCACAACATACAATTGAGACAAATATTAAAAAAAAATAAAAAAACACCCACTTCATAATGCTTTGTCACTCCTCAAAAGACACTCATCAAATTTGAATTGGAACACACAAAAATACACTCTTAGATACTTCAATACACTCCAAAAACATTACCATATTTCTCGGTCACTCGGGTGAAAATAATTTCAGCTCGAAATAAAATATTCTATCATAACAAACGCCTACGGAAGAAACTCGCTAATTGAAAAGTCACAATTACTTGAGCAAGCATTAAACACTTCCAAAAAACAACATCCCTACAATTTATATCAGCTCAGAGCTTCCGCTTTATGAAAATTAGGCTTAACATAATTAACGTGTCCAAAATTAGGGAATGAATTACCCGCTGGCCAACGTGAAGGCAATTAGCAATATAAATGCGATAATTCTAGAAACTTTGTATTCTCTCTTTTTCTGTTACCATCGGCTCAGATCTACATATCCTTTTAAGTTTTTGTAGCGGTAGGACTCTTGCATAGTCCGCCTGGGGAAGTACAACACCTCTGCCAGTTATCCAACCACCAAGCAGTAGTGTGAAAACATGACTGTGATCCAGATAAAAGGGCAATTTATCCAGTGAAATGACTGAGCTTAAATAGATTTAACATCTAATATATTGTTAAAAAGACGGGTGCCAAGCGTAGGGCAATATATCATCATCATCATCATCAGGCAGAGGACGTCTACTACTGAACATAGGTCTCCCCCTTAAAGTCAGACACCTTTTGGTTATTAGTTTGGCTATTTTAGCCTTAGATCTGGCTTCTCGTATTGAATTCGTCTGCTATTGTATATTAGAATGTTTACTCAAAAAAGGTCGTAATGTGGTAATTATTTTGACAACATTCTTCGAGCAAAGTCAGCCTTGGCGCCAGCAAGGTTATGTATGGAATTTATGTATTTCCTTTGAAAATCCATTATTGTCGAGTTTTGATTGTTTGTCAAAAACTTGCCTACGACAATTTTGCGCAAAGGAAAATCGACAAATTTAATATTTGAATTTGAATTTGACTTCGAATTGAAATGAAATTTAAATCCCTACTAAGCTGGTTTTATTTAAATTACTCGCATTGTTTGAGCAAAGCACTATACAAGCCTTGGTCCGCAATGACTGCAGTGCTGGCCACGCTATTACGGCCTCGAGTTAAGCTTAGCTACGCTACAGACAGCGCGGGTAGATGCGATGGTCTGGAGCTAAGCTACGCTAAACTGGGCTTTCGACCATCATCGTCGCTGCCAACAACACAGTCATTACAGACCACGACAGTAATTTACTATTTCAAGCTTAATGTATTATTTAGAACTGGTAGTTACATTAGAGGAAGCATGCAATTTTAATTTTTCAAAACATCAAATTTCAAATTTCAATTTCGCCATTAGGTCTATAATCCGCTCAGCAAAAACACACCCGCTGAAAGTTAACAAAAAATTCGTCATGACGGAGGCAAGAAAAAATCCGGAGCCACTTAATCCAATCCGTCGTGAAATTATCTCAAAAATCCGGTGGAGCATTCCCTCCTTGCGCAGCCTCACTTCGATTGGCTCCATCCCCGCGTAGCTCGTAGCAACGTGGCTCTGTCGTACGGGGCTCCCGCTACGGAGCGGACGTCTACGCCGTAGTGCCTCTACGGGACCTTGACACGATTGTCACACCCCGATTAACTATTCGGCGAATTTTTTTGGCACTTCGCGAATTTTCGCCGAGAATTCGTCAGCGCTAAGATTTTCGGCGACCCACGTGTTTGGTGTTAGTGTGGACATTTTGCTGTTTGTTCACGTGGAGTGATTACTGGTGAGTATTTTGATTTTTAGACGAAATATTGCATTATGCAGTTCGATAAATTCAAGGTTTGTTTAAGCGACAATTTGAAATTATGATCTCGTGATCATTGAATTGAAACCATCGTTATCACTTAAAGATGTTAGTATTGTCTGAAATTGCGTTGAAAAACATAACAAACCGTTTTCTTGGTATTTGATTAGGTATATATATCATTTCTCAATCTTATTAGTAGGATATTTGTATATCTGCGGTTTATTATTTTAACTGGTGTACATAATTATTTTTTAAGCAAGAAATCTTCAGTAAGTGTGTTTTGTCACCCGACAAATAGTCTTAGACTAGTTCGAGAGGCTTTGGATCAACACTAATGGTAAAAATTGAATTAATGTCAAAATAAATAATTTTGTACTTGTATTTGTACATTTAAGGCTGCATTATTTCAAGACTGCATTATTAAATAAAAAAAGGAGATACCAATTTAGATCTACAAGATTAAAACTAACATAAAACCAAAATAAAGCACTAATCTAATAGAAAGCAAGCAAGCATCGTACCCAAAAATCAGTATTGTTTATTTCAGAAATAGATCTAGAATAGATTCAAGGTGTTTATTTATTTTCTGTGTATGGTAAAAAACATCGATGCTTCACGAAAATATTCCTCTTTGCGGAAAATGTCCGTTAAGAGCTCAATATCATATCAAAACAAGCGGAACCTAAACAAACAAACAAAGGGTGAAACATTTTCAACAATTAAGCCGTTAATTTTTACGTTTCGCTCGTAAAAATAACGTTTACGTCCGTCAAAATGTCACGGTTTCTAATAAATATTGTATATTAGCTGCGCCCCACGGTTTCACCCGCGTGGGAAATTAGGAACGGTAAATTTCCCTGGGTAAACAATAGCGTATGCCATTCTCCGGCCCTTAAACTTAAACTTAAACATGCAAGAATTCAACTCGATACGCTGCTCTGTTCCTGCGTGAAAGAGTAACAAACAAACCAACAAATACATTTTCGAATTTATAATATTAGTAGGGATTGAGCTTACCAAAAAAAAATAAAAAATAAAAAAAACTGATGATGCACAATGATTCCTTCCAGATGAGTACAATAACAAATTAAAAAAAAGTCAAGATCGAGTAAAGTATCACTTTTGATAGGGTTCCGTAGAACGGTTCTCAAAATGATCCAATGAAGCGCTTTGGACTTTGAGACGTGTCATCACAACCTCGTACCTTGGTTATGAGACTGGCTACTTACTTTTGATTGGATAGAAGACTACTACCAAAAAAAAAATTTTTTGTAGTTTTTTTTAAGTATTTTTTTTTAAATTGTGGCTGAATTGGCAATGGGCAGGCCAACTCGCTTAAAGACCTTGATAACCGTTGGAAAGGAAAAGTTCTTGAGTGGCGACCACGGACCGTAAGGCTCAGCGTAGGTAGACCTCCCACTAAGCGGACCGACAAAATTGTGAAAGTAGCGGGCGACGGAGGATGCAAATGGGCTATTGTCGTTTAGTGTTTGCTACTTCTGACTGATGACGATGAAGAAGTGTTAGAAGTGGAATCTTTTAAGTAGCAGTAGGTACATATACAAATAAACTTTCATGTATCTGTAGCTGTAAGATTACCGAAATAAATTAAAAAAATTTTTTTTTTGGGTCTACTTACAATCATTCCCACACTGTGCTTTTACCACACTTTTCATTAGACTTAACGACTCTTTGGTAAATTACATCGTAGGTCCAGATTACACGAGAACAGCTGTTTAAAAATAGCATTTTATGAGTGAAAAGTAAAAATAACTATTAAAATCCGATGTATATAAAATAAAGCTGAACAAAAAACCACAAAAAATGTATTACTATTTTCTTATCAATGATTTTTTATCTTAATTTTTTTAACGAAAGGAACAGTAGCAACGACATAAAGTTCAAAAAATCTCTAAAAAAATGTCCAAAATGTGTGAAAGAGATTGCTCTGGCCGGGACCGCATCTTTAATAGTTCTACTAAAATGTCGACAAATAAAATCTTCACTTGATAAATGATAAATAAATGATAAAAGTCGGTAGTCTCTTCACATGAAATATAAAAACGTATGACACTGCCTAAGTACACGATACACGATACACGATTTTGGTTGAAGCCAAAATATAAGAAAAAATAAAGGTAGTAGCTACTACAGGCGCAAGTTTTCTTTCATTATTACATTACCTACGCTTTTCCTTGCACACAATCATACAATAACCTTATTATCACGCTAGAATACAACGGGCCTGAGTAAATACAGAAAACGTATTATTCTTCTGAGGAACATACTTACTTTGGGGGACTTTTATTGAAGTCGTTTATTTTTAGTTAAAATTATCTGTATAATTTATATTAAGACAATGGACCTACTACCCGAAGGGACTACATGCTGCTAAGCGTAAAAACGAGCAGAGCAAGAGGCACCATATTTAGCCCTTTGTCCCTTTCTAGCGTTGATATCATCGCCGTAATACATTGGCAATTCACAATGATTTTACGAAACACGGTGATCAAGTGTTCTATTCCTGGTTGTAGAAATGAATCCTACCCTGGATGTAGTATTTCATTTCATAGGTAAGCGACGTATTAGATTTCGACCTACAAGAGTTTATAACATTTCAATTAGAAAGGGACAAAGCATTAAAGATGGTGCCACTTACTCTGCTCGGTTTGACGGTAAGCAGCGTGCAGTTCTTTTGTTTAGTAGGTCCATGATTAAGACCTAAAGGCTTTTGTTTTTTAATAAAAAGATCGGATAAAAGGGGCACTAATATATTTTACAAACCACCTTGCTGAATACTAAATTATTAAAGGCTGTAATATGAATTGCTGAAGTGGTAATGGGCAGGCTACATCACTCGAAGAACCGATAACGAATGGGGAAGAAAGGCCCTTGAGTGGCGACCACGAACTGAAAGGCGCAGCACAGGCAAGCCTCCCACAAGGTGGACCACCGACATTGTGAAAGTCGCGAGCAACCGGTGGATGCAAATGGCAAGTTGTCGGTCGGTGTGGCGGTCTAAAGGGGAGGGCTTTGTTCAGCAGTGGACGTCTACCAGCTGATGATGATGGTGTTGGTGATGAATGTGTATCTATCAAGACTTAATGTCGCAATGTATAAGACGCCACAAGCTTCTGATTATTACGTAATGTAGAAAACAGGGAGGATTGCTAATAAAAGTTAATGAAAAAAGGATGCAAACAGAACTGGGTTCATAATTTAATCTACAAAAGGGGCCGAATACAAACGACTTCTGAGGAACAGCCACTTTGCAACGAAAAAAACTCAACGCAAAAGAAAAAAAAAACGTACTGACAAAGGTTTAATTAACATTGCTCGATTACCCGCTATCAGCACCCATTCAAGCATTGTGCTTTTAGTAGCTACACCTCAATTTCAGGAAATAGCTTCCTCAAGGCCTCCTCGACGCCTCCCGAAGAAAGAATAATAAACTTCGCTCTGCTACTGACTTGAAACAGTGCCATCTGTTATGTTACTAAACAACTGTTAATTAAAAAAATACAAAGGGAAAAGCTTATTTTCTGACGTTTTTCGGTTGGAAATTTAACTCTGGGATACTTTTTTAAGTATGTTTACTTAACTACTGACTTTTTAAAGAATGTTTTTGCTTTTATGTATGGAATATTCTTTCGCGTTTGTTTCGAAGTTTTGAGTCGGGTTTTGTATCAAAAAAATAATGATATGTTTATTTCTTTGGTGAATGTACTTAACAATCTTTCCCGTGACTTTATTTAAGAACTTTTTAAGTGCCCGCTTACCTCATTTAGCTGTCTTGTTTCCACATTTACAAAATGTTCAAAGAAGAAAAAAAAAAATACTCAGTAAAACATAAACAGTCACTTATCTTTAGAATAACAATGTCAAGATTTGTAACTTTTCACTTTCGCGATTTGAACACATAATTTAAAGTATCAGGACTTAACCACGCTAAAACTAGTTTATTTATATACCTCGACGTTTCGGCCAAGTTTCAATGGGTTTCAAGGTATATAAATAAACTAGTTTTAGCGTGGTTAAGTCCTGATATTTTAAATTAAATGTCAAGATTGCTTTAGCGTGCGAAAAATCAGATAATTTCTAAACTAAACCAAGGAATAAATCAAAATTTTGTTTTATGCTATCCTACATATTATTATTACCTCACTATTAGAGTGATAATCACTTGAATATTCACTAGGGGTTCAGAGCGCTAGCGAAAAAATGTGTGTAAATTGAGGTCTTTTCAATGATTTGCTTTTCATTGATTTATCGATAAAATGGCATCGATTCTTTTGTACCACTCACTAAATTAATCCAATTTGACAGGACTAAAGCTATCTGCATCTCTTTTCATTTAAATATTTTACTATGAAAACTGACGTGGTTTTGATACATTTTGTTTTAATAAAAAAATAACATTTAAATACGTGAGATAACGATGGCAATTATTTTAGAGCAGCCAAATTTAGGTTAGGTTAAAAGAATCGACGTTATTGTCATGTAATCATGTTGTCTTTCTTAGCTATAGACGATAGAACATTAAAAAAAAATATCTAGTTTTTGTTTTTTTTTAAATTCCCTCTCAGTGATTTAGTGTCTTTAAAATGTGTGAAAGAGCTAGCTTTGGTTGGTTAGCGCGACTTATGTAATGACATAGGCGAGATGCATGCAAGAAGTTACTAGTATTTTAAATAAACCATTTAAATACAAAAAAAAAAAATAGTTTTAAAATTCTAACTAATGGCTAACAGACAATGCTTAAACCTAAACCAGTGGATCTAGAGCATTGACCTCTATGATTATACTAGTTCGCGTCAATGGTTGAGAAGCATGCAATTCTGCACAAGTGTTACTAAAGCAAAAGCATTGAATTGCAAAGGAAATAAAAGTTTATATGGAAGTTTGTCATTTATAATTTTTATTAGCTTAGCCGAAGGCCGAGTCTCGATCCCGTGACCAAAACCAGTATGCAAAGCCGCGAGATCTAATAAAAGATCTATAAGATCTATCAAAATATAAGTATAGTTTAAAATAGTACTACATTATCTAAATTTCTCGCACTAAAAGCCTCATTAAAATATTCAATGAAGATTTTCACGCTACGAATATCCAATAACTGGTAACCCTAAAGCGGTTATCGCGGGATCGCGTCACCACATGACGGAAGCCGGGACCGACCGGCCCGTAAAAAATTCAAAGCCACCATGAATATAAACTCCAGTGCTGACTATAAACTGGCAGTGTCGGGTCGAAGGGCCTTTATTATGACTAGTCAAGTCGCATAGTAGACAAGAAGGGCGATTTTAGATACGAGTAATATTGCATGGTAATATTAGATCATAGTGTAAATATCAACATTTGTAGCTAATATCTTTTCGGCTCCTATAGATATTCCCAGAAAATTTATAACACGCTACACAATTCAACCGGGCAATATTGAAATTCTCAGCAGATTATTGTGTGTAAGTATGGTGATTTTTTTTAATAGCTGATCAACTGAGTAACGTTTGAGTAGCTAGAATAATTTGAAAAACGTATCACTCTTAGTTAAAATTTCAAAAATTGTAGTCGCTTCCGCTTGTATCTTGCACTGGCGTTAATACCCTAGGGGTCAAAACTACCGCACATTCCGGTTTTAAAATCACCCCAAACTCCTAAGGGTTATTTTTACGTATACTCAAAGCCATTATTGTTGCAGGGTAAATCGAGAAACGGTTTTTACCCTACTTCAGATTTCCATTTTATCAAAAGCCGTTTATAAAATTTATTTTTAACTAACGATTGCTAATGAACGATATTTTTTTGTTGTCTCATTTCATCCACAAATTTAATTCTCTTACTATAATCACACTAATATTATAAATGCGAAAGTTTGTGTGTAAGCATGTAAGTAGTTAAGTAGCTAAGTAGCTAATTAGGTAAGTGGGTAAAGTGAGTAAGTGGGTAAGTAGGTAAATAGGTAAGTAAGTAAGTAAGTAAGTGGGTAAGTAGGTAAGTATCTAAGTGTGTTTGTTTCCATTCAACTCTGAACGGCTGAACGGATTTGAATGAAATGTGATATGGAGGTAGCTTACACCCTGGATCAACCCATAGTCTAGTTTTTATCTCGGAAAACTATTCTGTTTCTGTGTAATAGCGGGTGAAACCGCGGGACGCAGCTAGCAAAAAGTATTTTTAAGAAATAATAATTTATATAAAGTAAAATATTATATACTAATATTTCGCAGTCGGGTATTTCTTTTTTCTTTTAATAATACAAGTGTTATAGTGTGAATTTGAAATAACCTCTAAAATGTATAAGTATTATAATAATTTCTGAAATACCAACCGGAAAAATGTAAGCTTCTTACGATAAAATATTAAAACGACTCCTAACAAAAAAATCTTAACATCAAATAGATTCAGTTATATGCAGAAACTCCCTTTAAAAGAACAATGGCACTTAATTAATTTTCTTTTAGGATCACATGAAAGCGAACGGAAAAGGAAATCAGTCGGCCGTATACGGACATTAAGGTAAAGCGGATTTAAACTGCTGGAAAATTATCTTTTACGGAAACAAAGGAAAAATAAAGGTTATTTCCCTTTCTCTCTTCCCCTGTGATCTGGAGAGTCTTTTGGGACTACTTAAGTGTAAAGATAAAAGCAGTGAGAAAGAAGGTGCTAAGATACCAGATGTTTTTTTTTGCAATATTTATTTCGAGTGAGAGACAAATTATGGTACAATTATGGTTCAGCACTATTATAAAAGTCAGGAAAAAACTTTTTGTTTAGTTTTTGCAATAAAAAGCATTTTATGATCGTGCTAATGACGCCATATTTATTGCATTTGAAATTTTTTTAATAGACCAACTGCACAAAATCATAATATAAAAATAATCTTAAACAAACATAAAACAGCCAATAAAAGGTCTAAACATATTACTTAAGTAGGTAGAAAGAAATCGTATTATTATTATGTGTATATATATAGGTACTATAAAGAAATAAATTTCACTAATTTTAATTTAGCTGACAAATCATGAAGAAGTAACAGAAAACGGCACAGAGACAGAGTTATATGTGCATTTATTATTATGAATGCATATAATGTTATTGTGTTGTTGCTGTTGTTATATAATGTTGTTGTTGTTTGTTCGTTTTAGCGTGGTTAAGTCCTGATAAGAAACATGAAATAATGTTATTGCTGTCTGATATGCTTTGTTTTTCTAATACGAATCTAAAAATATAATATAATCTATTCTTTACGCCGTTTGTTCATTACACAAAAAATGAAGATTCAGAGAATTTCATTCGCTTAGATTAACTTATATTAATAACGATATATTAATGATAATTTAATTTAGAGTATATTTCAAAGTAAAAAAAAATATATACTAGTAGTTTGCACCGAACTTATATCTTGATCAATTTTGCTCAAAAGGCACACTTACAAATTGTATTGAAATGTAATTGCCCATAAAATTTCATGTAGTGCGTATCGAGGGCTCGCAAGGTATTGACAATTACACACAAACATACATACTAATACGGATTTGTTCCAGGAGACACTTAATTTAAAAGTAGAATAAAAACTAGTAGCATATAACAGCTACATATTCTGCCAATTTAGGTGTTTAATTCTCCCTGTAAATTGTAAATAGGTACAAAACATTTACTCAATAGCCGAAAAAAAACGAGGATCGCTTTCCTCCCCTAAAAGAAACAAATCAAACTTTTAAAATAGCGCGAGCATTACAAAGAAGCGAGAAAACGCTGTAAGTCGCGACACGTTTCATTTGAGAGTTTCTCCTTGAGACTTAAGATTTCTTTAGAGCTTCATGCTGTTCGTACACAAAGGGCCAGACTAAGAAACTTTAGACCAAATTATACAAGACCCCTGGCGATTGAAATAGTGTCGCGACTCTTGCAGCCAACGAATTCACGAAGAAACTATTTAATATTGTATTGTTTGTACGAACTTGCAATCGATGAAATAACGTACGTAACGTTATTTTTCAAAATAGATTTGCCTTTGACCACATCCTGCCCAAGGGTATGCGATAACGTGTTTTAGAACGGAGCATGCTTACCTAGACAAGCTTAATCTATATTTAAACACTCATTTTTACTTTTAAGAAATTACAGAATCTTGTAGAGAGCTCCACACCTTCGTTGTTCCAAGTTAGGTACTTTATGAGTGTTAATATTTGTGTGTTCTGTTTGAGAATAATGTTTGCGTGATAAATACACGGGTGGGCGAGGGTCAAGTAGTGTACCACGAGAAGCTTCGTTTCAACACGAGGACGTCACGAGTCGTCAAAATATAATTTCGGCGATACAAGCGACGAGTATTTCTTTAGTTGTAGGGCTCTTTTTCAGAGGCCGCTTGAGGAAGCTCGGAGTGTATTCGGAGAATTCGGTGTATTTTGCGTGTTTGTGTTCGGAGAATAGCAGACTGAATATAATGATAATACGGTTATTCTCAATTAT
This sequence comes from Apocheima hispidaria, assembly GCA_947579745.1. Lineage (NCBI taxonomy): Eukaryota > Metazoa > Arthropoda > Insecta > Lepidoptera > Geometridae > Apocheima > Apocheima hispidaria. The sequence goes on along the minus strand of OX388153.1, from coordinate 3,803,301 downwards.
GAATTAACAAACCGTCGGCGTTAAAGTACCACACCTGACCTTTGCCCGTTATTTAACCACCGAACAGTAATTTGCAACGACTACTAATTTTCGGATTAAAAGGCATTGGCATTTCAGCGGAATTACTGGGCACAAACACATATAGCATCTAATATCTCAAAGCGATAGCGAAGGTGAAGCGCAGCTACACGCGAACAAATTAATCGTCTCGTTATTCAGTTGCATAAAAAAACTAAACTAAACAAAACAGTTGCCGATCAGGGTCGCCTCGTGTACGAGCGGTGCTCAAGTAAAAACAAATGAATGAAACTTAGGCGCTATTAATAGGTCCGTAGTGTGTCTGTAGAAATAGAAAAGTTGGAAAAGAGGCTTGTTTCTACGTAAAGACAATTTGATGTCATGATATCATGATGACCGTTTATTTTTTATATCTTCGTAAACGAAAGCTGTCGATAAATTCAAATTCAAATTATTTATTGACATAAAAACGATTACACATTTACATTTATGTCACAACATTATTATAATTATCTTAATTCCTACTTTAAAATTTAAAATACAAACATTCAGATTCAATTCATAATAAAAATAAAATTTACAATTTTTTACATTTTACAATCATTTATACAAATCAGTATAAATAGAAAAATTAAACTAAAAGTAAACCGAAAAAGTCTGAAACGAGAATATTCGCCAAAGAACCAGTCACTAATATAGCTCTCAGAGTTTGCAAGCTGAAGTGGCAACGGGCAGGCCACATTACTCGAAGGACCGATAGCCGATGGGGAAGAAAGTAGCGAGAGAAAGTTGAGTGGCGATCACGAACCGAAAGACGCAGCGTAGGCTGGCCTCCCACTAGTTGGACCGACGACATTGTGAAAGTCGCGGGCAATGTATGCAAGTGGCACGTTGTCGGTCGTTGTGTCGCCTTAAGTGGAAGCCTAGGTTCGGCAGCCTTATGGCTGATGATGATGATGATGATGAACAAGAGTAAAGTACTCTAAAGAAGTTTCAAGCATTTTTTTTTACATGAAATTAAACTTACTCATTTAACTTTTTTGTATTCCCTAATGATGCGTAGTCAGTTATAGATTTGTTCAGTTCGTGGGTCATAAAGAGATTGAGTAAAATCGGAATATTAGTGGTAAATACGACCTGTTATGTCTTCCACAAAACAAGTCCCTGTCAGGCAGCACAGCTTTACACGTTGAATTTTTTTACAGCTCCAAGGGACGGTAAATCTACGCATTTGATATAAATTTTAACTTGACACGACCACGTGTTCCTGAGAAAAAAAAGTCTTGACAGAAAGACAGACAGCGAAGTTATCCTTAATTCTAACTAGGAATTATAAGACCTGCACTCATGTCCCGCTTGGCGTGTTTTGTGCACTTACCCCGTGCCAGCCTACACAAACCAGCCGAGCTCCTTAAAATAACTGAGCACGGTGTTGGTCGCTGGCATACCTGTCCCACTCCAGATTTGTCTGATGCCATTGAATCTGAAGTCATGCCATTGGATCTGATGTTATGCCATTGGGCTTGATGTTATGCCATTGGATCTGATGTTATGCCAAGTGATCCTATAAGGGTTCATTTTTTCCTTTTGAGGCACGAAACCCTGAAAAGAACGAAAACATTGATAGGGTAGAGATCGGAGCCGGAGGGCAAAAGATAGCGACGTAAAGCGCAGACCAAGTAAATTAACATGTTCCAATGTTTTGAAGTAATTTGAGGCCACAGATCACACCCTAGATTCTGCTTTCGGGACGCTCGAAGCGCACCAGGCATCAGTCTAAATACACTTATACGAAATTACTCCTATTGGTTGATTGTTAGGCGCGAGTAGGCGTAACCTTGAGATAGCCAAAAAGAACGCTTGGTCGCACTCCCCGGGAGCCGCGCCTTCCTCAAACTTTAGTGACTTTTTGTTGGAACAACGAATCTCGTAATGCGGTATCTAGTGTGATCTGTGTTTGACAACAATGTGATGTTGCAACTTGCAGCAAACTATTTGTGCAACGATTTTACATCCACGTATACTGTGTCTTTGTAATAAAACTTTATGACTTGAAGAGATGTCAAATAGGTTAACATTGTCGCTTTTCGTCGATATGAGCTAAATTTATTACAAGGATAGTAAACATGAAAATAATTTTTAAATTTAGTTTTATTTACAAACTAACGGCTCGCCCCGGCTTCGCACGGGTACCAAACTTCACAGGATCACCCGCTGGGCTAATCCGAAGGTTCCAATTTAGTCCATCCGTTTTTGGAGTCTACAGAGAACAAGGAACTTACAGACATTCATAGCCATAAATATATATTAAGAAGATACAAGCGTTATTCTGTGAAACAGTAGAATCTGTTACGTGGTCGCAACAAAACGGTGGTACTTAACCGAAATAAGCTTACTGTGAAAACAGCTGTCCCATAGAAAAAAATCATCTAGATAGATAGATAGATAGATAACTCTTTATTGTTCACACCAGAAATTACATGCATAATACAAAAATCTACTTAAAAACCAGTGTAACAATTGGCGGCCTTATCGGCCCATCTATGCTCATTGAAGTGATATTTTTTCTAGGGCCCCAGGGCACACCCCTTCCGGGGCGCCAGGGCCAGTTTGATATCTCCCTCCCGGGTGACGGCCCAAGCCGAGGTTCGTACCGCATACGGTGCCCTTGAGTTAGTCACCCTCGCGCCGTAAAAATAGTTTTAGAGCTCAAAGCCTTTTGCGTTCGCCAAAGTCCGGTTATAACTGTAGAGTCCGTTAGAGAACAGCAGCTTCTTCATACTAAAGTGATATTTTTTTGGTTTCACTTTCAACAGAATGCATAGAATAGCTGTTTTTTTTTTGTTTTTAGAGTTTGTTTTTTTATATCGATGCAGACTGACAGAATTAGCCAATCAATCACACTCAAACTTACAAACAGACGTAAAAAAAAAAAAAAAAACATGTTTGTTTGTTGAGCAGACTTTTACATTCCTGTAATTTTTCAAGAATGACGCATCACAGCCTACTAATTTCAAACAGAAATTTTAATGAGTAAAACACACTGTAATGGTACGGACTTAAATAAATCAGGGTACTTATCTCGTTTTGTAAATGCTTAAGCGAGATTAAGCACATCGTGGTTTTAAGCTAGGCTTTTACTTTAATAGCTTTTTATTTGCGTGAAAAGATTATTTTGACGATTCTGAAACATTGTAAAGATGATAGAAGTCTGAAAAAGGACGTCTGAGGTCGATTTCAAAAGGACGGCTACAAACACTTCTCCTGGCTGGCAAAACATCGAGAACGTTACTGGTGTTGCACATGGCCGATATCATGGGCAAACAAGCAAACAGTCCACGTCTGATGGTTTGCCAGTCTTTGTATAAAGAATAAATTAAGTTAAAAAAAATAAGTATATAAAAAAGTTCAACAGTATTTTAGTGGAAAAAATAGCGAAAATTTTTGTGGGGAGCTAAGACTGTAAAGCTCTATCTTTACCTCGAAGCACCATTTTTTTCAAAGTTTCTAAGAGTACGAGTAGAATACGGAAACGAGAAGTCTTTTGAACAAAAAAAATGTGGCAAAATCATTACCGAAACTTAGAGATATACCTCTCTCTGTTTTCCAGCGTGTCTTTTAAACAAAGGAGTAAGATAACAAATAATTATACCATTCGTGTAGACCTTAATCTGTGGCCCGTGGCGTTATTCCGTGCGATGGTGTCAGTAAACTTGATCAGACAGTAGCTTAAGTCCAGCGTTTTCATCATCATCATCATCATCATCTCAGCCACAGGACGTCCACTGCTGGACATAGTCCTCCCCCTTAGATTTCCACGAAGAGCGGATGGAAGCGGCTCGCATCCAGCGCGTTCCTGCGGTCTTTATCAGGTCGTCCGTCCACCTTGTCTTGCTTGTCCAGCGTTTTAATAGAGCACAGTTAAATAAAAAACCACAGTGAGTTAAGGTCAGCAGCTCTTCAAATTAAAAAAAAATAGGTAAAAAACAGGTATTAAAAGTAATGTATATACGTATAGGATATAAGTACGCATACAAGTTCCAAGATCAATGATAATAATGTATCTGTAGAGAATATTGTGTTTAAATCAGGTCGAGATATGTACAAAATCGTTATAAGATAAATGACGTCATCTGACATAAGGACACGGTGGGAAATATCCGATTTGCATGAACATTAATCACTGTCGCAAAATATACTGGATCCTTAGCGCTATTCTCTACCATAACACTCGAACCGTGGTATGTCTGATTCTCCTTTTGTTTGGATACACGGCTAATTGCGTGTTTGAGTTACGGTATAAGATAGCTACGTCTTTATCTATCTATTCCTATTCTGTGGTACGAATTATAACTATGGCGCTATGTAGCTTTGGGTGGGAGTAATGTTTAAAATAATTTGGCATTGATTGGATGGCCAAGTATGACCTGGAACCGAAAAAAAAATTGCACTAGGCTGGTACATATGACCTAAGTCTCATTGAAATCGGTAGGGCCATTTCCGAAAGCTCGATTACAGGTAAAGGTGAAAAAGACCAAACAAATATTGCCATATAATTTGTAGGTATAGGAATAATAATAATTGATGACTGGATCCTATCAATCATTAGCAATGTTGGTGACAGATCATAATTAATATCAATGCGTTATCTTGGTAAAATGTTGATTATTCAAATCTAGTTTTGATCATAAAATGATCAATGATCACTTTGAAATAAGAGTTTTTTTTAAATTAATTTAGTATTTGTTACTGCTGGGTAAAGTTCTTCATAATTTCTTTTACTTGTTTCTGTCCTTCTCCAGCACCATCAGATCTTAACTGTCTTTCTCCTCGATCAATCTCTGGTCTTTTCTCTTTCACTTTGTCCTGTCTCTCAAAAATTGATGAAAATAGGTATTTAAATATTGAATTTATAGGATATTGATAACTGATGATGATGATGATGACGAACTGACGAACTGAAGATAGAATCATCATCGGCAGCCACAAGATGTCCCCTGCTGAACAAAGGTCTCCCCATAGGCGGCTTGGGGATCGCAGAACACTAACCTTTATTAAGAGGACGCTGCTGCCCGTCTTCCAGTGGCAGTTTTAGGATATTTATGTATAAAATAATTAAGTGAGTATTCCGTTTTATTAAAAAAAAAAAAAAATGTCGAAATCAAGTCAGTTTTCAAAGTAAAATTAAATCTTAACACTAATTATGTCAATTTAGCTGGCATAGCGTAGCCGAAACGGGCATGGATGAATAATACATATGGACAAAGAATATTTACAGTTTATCGATGATATAGGTATTATATTTCCGAACAACACTTTTCAGGCAAATTCGGCGCCTTCCTTTCAAATTATCTATCAGAACTAGAAACAAATTAACACACACCTAACAAAACTTTCCCAGTCGAAATGGTCCACCATTTCACCTTTCCTTTAATTCGTAAATTACCCGATTGCCGGCCGTATTTATCAACCGAGGTGTAAACTTTGACGATTGAGCAAACTTTCCTTTTAAATCCCGACATCAAAGCTGCTAACCCTTTGGCCATGTTGTTATGTTCTTACAGCCACCTGTCGTAACTAATTGGATTCTTTATATTTTGTCCCTTCGCCCGAGGACCATTTACACTTGACCCCGGCACCTACTGAGAATTGATTACGGTTAGAGCAATTCAATGGTCTTCGAAGGTCAAGAGAAATTGGGCGAGGACCCTTGCCTACGCCTTGATTAACGTTTCCTTCCTTTTGTATGGAACGCAGGTTAATATGAATTAATACGTGTTTACTCTTTATGTAATGGTTTTAAGTAAAGTTACGTAATTTCGTACTTTTTTTTATTTATTTATTATTCATTACAAAGTTACATATTTGCGCGCTGCCACATAAAACACAATAACATTAAAAAAAAAAAAAAAAGGTACGAAATTACGTAACTTTACTTAAAACCATTACATAAAGAGACATAAAAAAAATGTATAATTAAATTGACTAATTGATTTAACAACTGAATAATTGATTTGGTCTAGAAATATCCATTCCAAGTCAACTTCGTTTTAAACCGACTTCCCAAAAAAGGAAGAGGTTCTCAAGTACACTGTTTTTTTAAATGTAGCTCTGTTTTTAACGGTAGCTCTGAACTCCGTCATTTATAACCGATTCAGTCTTTTTTTATTTGAAAGTATTAATAATTTCGTTGATTGTTCAATAATGCTCTTTGTTTTGCTCTTTATACCATTATTTTCTACTTTTTAGTTTAAGTTTGTACATAATTATAGGTCTTGAAGTCGATTTTTGTTTTCAATAAAGTGTTGAGTTTTTGTTGAGCTCTATGAGATTTCGTTTATTCTCCTATACGCAGACAGAAATCCTCGAACGCGCGGGTTAGCGGATATCAAACGACACTCTAAAAATAAAATAAATTTCTTTGAAATCTTTTATTATTTTAGTTCTCAGCCAAACTTTACTGAACATCCACCCTAGATGTTCTATCTACCTTTGGGTACGTAAAATGATCGCCAACTTTTTGGTGAAATTTCTAATGTTCATTTTTATAATCCATCTGAAACAAAGGGTCAAATGGATCAAACAACGAGCTTTTTGGCTTAAAAAGAGATTTTAGCAAAAATCAGAACACATTCGTTTAATCTGCTGTTTTCATTTTAATCTTTATTTGCATATTCAATGGTCAATTATGGATCACCTTTTAGGATTCTATTTTAAAAATTAAAACCAATACTTAACAATGTTTTTATATCTGAAACAGGACATTTTTTAAGCAACTGAGTGATGAGACAAGCAAATCACTCGCCTGATTGTACCTGATGGTCTAATGGTTCAAATCCATGCCCGGCAATACGCTGCGCTCGTCACTGAGATGTTAGAAGTAAAATTTTGTAAAATTTTGCTTGAAATATTGCCTTCTATCCAAAGCACAGTAATGTTTGCACAGTATGTACTGCTTGGAGGTTAGCTGGAAAAAGTGTGATAATTTCTAGGCAGCCTCTGCAGTCTATTATTAAAAGAACTGCGCTCTATCGGGGATATATTGGTTTTCTATTCTCAGTTGAAGGTTCGTCTACCTTTAGCCTCAAACATAAGATCAGCTCAATCCTTCGAGATAGCCAGTTCTCGGAGAAGAAAGTCATCTTAGATCTCTTTATAAAAGCCACACTAAAATATAGTCAGCAGTAACAGTAAGCGGTACTACGGACTAGGCTCTTAATTGGCGGCTTTATCGCTAATAGCAATCTCTTCTAAAATCTTCATAGATATCTGTTGTAATATTAGTAAAATGATAAACCTTAGTCGATTACTGTCATATCGATTCATATTGTCACCTCTCTAAATATTTATACTCTATGACAACATTGTCTACTTGCTCGCTCACACAGATATGTCCTTTCTGTTTTTCTATAAAAGCCTCACGTTAATGTACTGCGTAAAATCTCTCTCTAATATAAACTTATTAAAATAAAGCGTTCATTACTATACAAAACAGTTTTCATTATAAATTTATTAGGTTACGGGCCCTGACCCGCTTATAAAAACAGAACAGTGCTAAAATAAATCGAAAACTAATTGTAGTAGCAGTGGTGAAAAGTGCGTAACCTCAAAAGCACGTGCCCGGTTCGCCGACAAGACGAAATATCTTTGTGAAAATGGCATCACACAATACAATGGCCCTGATAGAAAAGCTCACTGGACGCGCAAATTATGCGACTTGGAAATTTGCTGTCCAGAGCTATCTAGAACATGAAGATCTGTGGACATGCGTCGACGGCATAGAAAAGGACGCCAAACTCAATATAAAAGCTAAGTCCAAACTAATTTTACTCGTCGATCCTATCATTTATATACATATTCAAGAAGCTAAAACGCCAAAAGAAGTATGGGATAACTTGGCTAAAGCTTTTGATGACAAAGGCCTAACTCGACGGGTCGGATTATTGAGAGATTTGACAAACACCAATTTAGAGAGTTGCCAAAATATAGAAGAATACGTAAACAAAATAATGATGACAGCACACAAACTCCGTAATATTGGATTCATCGTAGATGATGAATGGTTGGGCACTTTATTGTTGGCGGGATTACCACAGGTGTATCAGCCCATGATAATGGCCCTTGAAAGTTCAGGTGTAGCAGTCACGGCTGATTCGGTGAAAACTAAACTACTTCAAGATATAAGAGCCGAGTCGACAGCATTATTTGTAAATAAAGGCAACAGCAAGGGGCAAACGCAAAACAAACAGTACAATAACAATAACTATAAAGAAAAGAAAGGTCCAAGGTGTTATGTATGCAATAAATATGGACATATAAGCAAATACTGTAGAAACAAAAAGAAAGAGGTTAGTGGTTCATCGGCAGCAAAGCAAAAAGATGACACAGGGTATGTGGCTGTATTCTCCGCCTCATCTGCAAGTAATGATGGTGGCTGGTACATCGACTCAGGGGCATCTATGCATTTAACAATGCACCGAGACTGGCTCTATGATGAAATTTCACCTCCGATTACTAATATAAAAGTAGCTGATGACAAGAAACTGCCCGTGAAAGCCTGCGGAAAAATAAACTTAAAAGTGTTAAATGGAAAAGGTGCTATAGATACAATACAAGTACAGAATGTTCTGTATGTACCTGAAATAGCTACTAACTTGTTGTCAGTTAGTCAGATGATTCGAAGCGGATGCCATGTACAGTTCAACAGTCAAGGCTGTAAAATATTCAATCGAAAGAAACTTCAAGTTGCAGAGGCAAATCTGACTAACAACATGTACCGGCTGAACACACAAGAAAATACAGCATACATGACAGAAGCAAAACAAAATGATGCTTTTTTATGGCATCAAAGGATGGCGCATTTGAATTTTGAAGACCTGATCAAACTATCAGAAAAAGCTGGAGTGACAATAGAAAATAAAGAGAAAATGCAATGTGTTACCTGCTCAGAAGGCAAGCAGACCAGAACTCCATTTCCAGTGAATGGTTCCCGAGCACAATTTAAACTAGAAGTTATACACTCAGACATTTGTGGTCCGATGGAGCTGCCATCTCTTGGAGGAGCGCGGTACTTCGTAACCTTCATTGACGATTACACAAGGAAAGTATATGTTTATTTTCTAAAGAATAAATCTGAAGTCTATGAGAAATTCACCCAGTATAAAGCGCTAGTGGAAAATCAACTTAATTGCAAAATTAAAAAGCTCAGAACTGATAATGGTACAGAATATCTAAGTAATGAATTTAAAATGCTTTTAAATAGGGCTGGAATAATACATCAAACGTCTACCCCATATACACCACAACAAAACGGATTATCGGAGAGAATGAACCGTACATTGTTAGACAGAGCTAGATGTATGCTTGTAAATGCTCAATTACAGAAGCAGTATTGGGCAGAAGCTGTTGCGACTGCAGCGTATGTGACAAACAGATGCCCGACACGAGGACTAGAATTTGCGACACCAGAAGAAAGGTGGACGGGTAAGAAACCAAACATCTCACATATGAAAATTTTTGGTTGCCAAGCAATGATGCACATTCCTAAAGAGAAGACAAAGAAATTTGATCCAAAAGCAACTAAACTGATATTTATTGGATACTGTGAAAATACAAAAGGATACAAATTATTTGATCCAAAAACAAGAAAAGTATTGATAAGTAGAGATGTTATGTTTCTTGAAACTTCTGTAAAAAGAAACTATGTATTACTACCATTAACAGAGAATAACACACAGGATACAGATGAAAATAATGTTTCTTCACACGATGAACATGTAGAAAAAGAGTCTAGTGATGACTCTTTCCAGTCGCCTAATACATCTGAGTATATACCTGAAGAAAAAATAGATATTTCAAAAATAAGTAAAAGTAATATGACGACAAGGTCTCAAAGCAAGTCAAGTCATACAGCAAAAACTTACATTTCAGCACAACATGTAAATGATAAAATAACAAATAAACTTATTTTACCAGAGACTTATGGAGAAGCTACATCATCAGACTGTGCTGATGCTGAACGGTGGAAACAATCAATCGAAGAAGAGTTGAAGTCACATGATATAAACAAAACCTGGATGTTGGTTGAGAAGCCCCGTGGAGTTAAACTGATTGGCTGCAAATGGGTGTTTCGTATAAAGAATGAACCTTCTGGCCCTCTATACAAATCAAGACTGTGCGCTAAAGGATGTGGGCAAAGACAAGGACTAGATTATACTGAAACATTTGCACCAACAGTAAGATATGACTCTGTACGTGTATTGCTTTCAGAAGTCATACAGAATGACCTCCAAATGGTCCAATTCGATGTCAAGACAGCGTTCCTGTATGGAGACATCAATGAAGAAATATATATGACTCCACCGGAAGGTTTGAATGTTGAACCAACTCAGGTATGTAAACTTAATCGTTCACTCTATGGTCTGAAGCAAGCACCAAGGTGCTGGAACCATAAATTTGATGGCACTTTGAAGAAATATGGTTTTCAAAGCAGCCACGCAGACAGATGTGTCTATATTGGCAATATAAACGATGAAAAAGTTTATTTATTATTGTATGTGGACGATGGGATTTTAATTTCAAAACGAAAGGAAACACTACTTATTATTTTATCTGAATTAAAGAATAATTTTGAAATAAAGTCATTTGAGCCAAAAGTGTTTGTTGGTATGGAAATAGAAAGAACAGACAGATATATTTTCATTCACCAGTCAAATTACATTGAACAACTGTTAATAAAATTTAATATGTCTAATGCCAATGGCACACACATTCCAGTCGACCCACACACAGCCTTAGAAAAGAGCGCTACAGCAACTGATGCAAATGTACCCTACAGAGAAGCAGTCGGGTCACTAATGCATCTGGCAACTGTGAGTAGACCAGACATAATGTATGGAGTGAGTCTGGTAAGTCGATTTTTAAATTGTTTTGATCACACACATTGGAATGCAGTAAAGAAAATAATGCGATATTTAAATGAAACTAAAGACTATGGCCTATGTTACACATCGTCACAGCAAAACAAGCTAGAAGCTTACTGTGATGCAGATTATGCGAAAGATACTAGCACAAGACGCTCATTATCTGGATATGTTTTTATCAAAAATGGCGCAGCCGTAACGTGGGCAACGCAAAGACAACAAAGTGTCTCATTGTCAACTACAGAAGCAGAATTCATGGCCGCTTGCTTATGTACAAAGGAGGCTATCTGGATTAAAAGGCTATTATTAGACATTAGAGAATTCAATCAAGATTCAGTGCGTTTAAATATTGACAATCAAAGTGCTATATGTTTAATTAAGAATATAGACTACCACAAACGTTGTAAACACATTGATGTTAGATATAATTTTATAAAAGAGAAATATGCCGAAAAACAAATTGATCTAAACTATGTATGTACTAAAGAGCAATATGCTGATATTTTTACTAAAGCTCTAGCTAAGCAACAGTTTCAGTATCTAAGACTGAAAATTGGTGTTATTAACTTAAAATAAAACATCAACTGTAATTTAAAAATAATATTTTTATTTATGTAGTACATATCCTTTGTTTGGGTGAGAGCAATATATTATATGTTATTATATTTAAACATTGTATAACATTGAAAAAGGTTTAATTTTGGTGAGAGTGTTGTAATATTAGTAAAATGATAAACCTTAGTCGATTACTGTCATATCGATTCATATTGTCACCTCTCTAAATATTTATACTCTATGACAACATTGTCTACTTGCTCGCTCACACAGATATGTCCTTTCTCTTTTTCTAAAAAAGCCTCACCTTAATGTACTGCGTAAAATCTCTCTCTAATATAAACTTATTAAAATAAAGCGTTCATTACTATACAAAACAGTTTTCATTATAAATTTATTAATATCTAAGACCACAAACTGTTAAGTGACGGTGAAGTCGAGGCCATCCAGGCACACACCTGGCGTGGAATAGGAACTGGCTCTTAAGTAAAGCTGCCATAACAAACCTTTAGGTGCGACAAATTTTCAACTTTATAGCGGTAGCCTTCAAGTTGAAAATCAGCCAGCCAAGTACAATAAAGTACCCAATAAACAATAAAGTATGGTTTCCTCACATGGAATCAAAGTTGAACAAATCTTAGACCAGAAAAAAATCTATAACATTAGACATATTTTTATTGCGAAAATAAGTTTACTTGTTCTTTCCAGTATTCAGTATTTTATTGCATTAAGTAACTTACCCCCGAATACTGAAACGCTCGTTAACTTTGACAACAGATTAATTCTAATGCTGCCTTTGTCTGGCTCTAAGCAAATGACAAAGGCAGCAACAGACTTAATCTGTCGTCAAAGTTAATAAACGTTTCAGTATTCGGAGGTTAGTCTAGTTTGCATTTTATATAAACTACAACTACTATGTTTAAATGGAACCTGTATGTTTATAAGTCGCAAAGTTACAATATGCGTAAACTGGTGAACGGGTCCGCTTGCGGGAGTTGGTCTGTTCTGTGTATATACGCAAATCTGGTAATAAGTTTATTTATTAGCCGCATAACAGTGGTAGTTACACTGAACAAGTCACAGAATCAGAATTTTTTACTGATCCATATATAATAGTCCACAATATCAAAATTATGTACTATCATTATTGTATCATAGTACCCAATACCGTTCACAATATGTCTCTTCACATGCAAAAAATAATGCTTTGCTTTGAAGGGGCAGTTGTATCGTAAACGAATTCAGAATAACAAAAGAGTATGTTTAAGTATTTAAATTATAATTATTGTGCTATGGGGTCATATGTGTCGTAGTTATTATGCATGTAATGATGATTACTTATTTACTTATTAGTTATGATAACTGTGCAAAGTTTTCTCCAGCAGAAGTTGTTTAATATTTTACAAAAACACATTTATAAAAATATTCGTGTTCAATAATAATAATTAAAAATGTACACAATTCGTACATAATTTCAAGTATAATGAAAGATTTGTAGTAATAAGTAGCACTTAAGTGTTATAATAGTTTTAGTTTTCTTTGGTATATTCCTTTTATAAAGTCATTCATATTTTTTGATTAAGTTTTAGTTAAATTTGACAAAAGGCACGGAGCAAAGATTAGATTAAATTAAATGTTTACAAATATTGTCTTAAAACATTGTATTAAGGGCTTGTGAATTTATAGTTACGATGATATCGCGGACTCAAAAGGTTTTTTCACTAAGAAAATCCTGAATGCCGTAATAGCATTGGATTTATCTATAAATATAGGTATAAAAATGTCTAAGCTTTTCTTGGAAAACTGTTTCTCTAGGTTTGTTTGTAATATCTTCGGGTAGTTTCCTAAGCTTTTTCTAACATTTATTCCGGCCCACACATGATTACATTACATGGGTATATAATTGAAAAACCTGAGAGTAAAATCTTGTAAAATTCACAGTTCCCATGCAGGTGAAACCTCGGCTGCAGTAAGTTTGTATAAAATTGCCTGAATTGGAATACAACAAGCGTGCAGATCCAACTGAAAGCTAACCCTCATAGCGTGAAAGTGGCCGTCGTGGTTGGCCGCTCGCAAACATCTGCCACCTGCAAATATACACAATATTCACAAGCATTTTGCTCAATTTTAACTGGCTTCAGCTATGAAGCTAGTACGCAGTGGAAATGTTAACTATACTGGTTTGTTGGTCTCTCAAATGAGATTTTGTGTAGCCCGCTATATCCATATAGAATGTAGGTATGTATAGAATAAGCCTCAAGTTTTGAATATTTTCAAGTATACCTAATTATCGACATCTATTGTACAAGACAAAGTCGATGTGTACTTTATAGCTAATATTTCATAGTAAAAACAAGTCTGAGTCTAAGTCAATCCAGTCCAATTTTGATTACTCTAATTGGCCTTTTTGTCACTGTTTATGTCATGAACGAATTAGTTATCAGTAGATAGAATACCCCCTGTTCTTATTAAAAAATATTATTTTTCCTTCCATTCACAGAGCAACTTTAAATTCTCTATTTAAAATTCCATTTGGCCTCATTAATACTTTTTCTATTTCTCTGGCTCTACACGTTGATTTTATTCAAGGAAAAAACTTAAGTCCATGACTATTAAATTCCTTTTGCTATTGCTTGTCTGGCTGAAAAATGGAACTTGGCTCCGTTTTTTTTAAGATCATTTGCATATAATCTGGAGTTTTTGCTTTGATCACGTACAAAAACAGAAAGACTTATTTTGTGAGTACTATTTAGTTCTTTTTTTTTTACACACTGTCATCTGACCCCAAACTAAGCAAAGCTTGTAATATGGCTGCCAGAGACTGATATACGTACATAGATATTTTTAAATACATACTTATATAGATATTAACACCCAGACATAGAACAAACATAAATATTCATCACATGAATGTTTGTCCTAGGTGGGAATCGAACCCACGCCCCCAAACAGAGAAGGTAGGTTCACTACCATCTGAGCCACCGGGGCAGATTGGTAGATTGGTAGGTCTCTTTACTTACTGCGTCAATATCATCATACCCGACTGCAAAATGTAGCATATGTCATTTCGGACGTAAAGAGGAATCCAATGAGACCTCACTTATCAAAATCAGTTAAGATGTTTAACCTACGGTAGGTAATTTAGGAACACAGAAATATAATAACAAACATCCCAAACATTGGTGTGGCCCAAACATCCCAAACATCAAAACAAAATTGGTGTGTTTTTGTCTAAGCTAAGATCTCGTAATGTGATATCTCTATGGAAAATCTGAGTGTCAAATATATTGATGATTATTACTCGTGACTTATGCTTGTGGGTATATCTTATTTAAATAGCAGGGGCACATGGACTCAAGCTTATACTGGAGCTGAAGTGGAATTGGGTTCGTTTCACTCCGCGTTTATTGGTTACGATACATCCTGAAGCTTGCCCATTGTGTTAAAAACACAGTTTTAGATATTTTTTAGATAAGATAAAGTCAATTAGACCTCACACATATATCATTTTAAAATTAAAAAAATCCGTATCATCAGAATCATTTATTTAAATTTGTTTCGTCATAGTCGCTTAACTATCATAATCGAGATTAACTTGGCACAACCCATGAAATACATATCATTGAGTAGTTTCGGTGGCCATCTGTGGTCTTCTTCATCAGTTCCACTTCACCAAAATATGATACTTTCTGGATGAATGTCGGAATCCTAGTTTTTGTGTAATAGACAAACAGAGTAAAACCTGCGTGTCATAATATTATTAAATTGTTTAAATTATTGATTAGTTTGCCTAATTTAACTCGAAACATAGTTTAATTCTAAAAGTGACTTGCCAGTAATATTCAATGTTATTTATGGCCAATAAATATTTCTGATTTCTGATGCAAATGCTTGACTTGTTTATGACCTACAATAATTGAGGAGTTTCCTCAATTCCTCAAGGATGCCATTATCAGAACGGATAGGATCAATCTGGAATGAATCGTTTTAAAAATGACGGAGTTCTGAGATAACAAACATTTTAAAAAACAGTCGATTTCTATCCTTTCTAATAAAAAATACAAATACATTTCCAAATAGTTTTAAAAATGTTATTTTTTTCGTTTGCCTATAATTTCGTTTGATCACCAACTCGGCTGTTGGTAAGCGACGATGTGGTCGAAGATGAAGCACGCTGACTTAGAAGATCACTCTGAGAGAAAGCCGGCAGTTTGTTTCTCTCCTTGGCTGTACGGATTAGAAACGTAGACTGTTCTGAGTAGTAGTACGTACTATTACGTAGTGTTCTGTTCGTATTTATGAGGTAAAAAACATTTTTTTTTAATACAGTCGATTCCTCCTCCTCCTTTTTTTGTAAGTCGGTTTAAAGCAATAATTTAATGTATGGCTCAATTGATTTCACATGCAAAAATTGAAAATTTTACTGGAAAAAAAAAATTGTCTATTGAAAAAAAAAAGAAATTGAAAAATTTAAAAATTATTTATTTACTGCATATTATATCAACATTATCTGAATAATTTTGAATTTAATTTAATTCGTCGTGCTCTACGAAAACTCGTATAACATTGTTAGCTTTCAATCCTATTGGCCTTATTAATCCAAAATCCTTTATGACAGTAGTGTCCGTTCACATAATAAATTATTTTATTACCACTACGCAGAAATGTGCTCGGACCGGCGTAAATAATTCAATTGTTCCCGGATTATTTGCTATAACAGGGGAGTATCAATTATGTACGGAGACCTGCATTTATTTACTGAAATACTCGTCCATCCAGAAGGTATTTTCAGACTATGCTATAGTGCAAACGACCATAGCTTTTTCCACACTGGTCACCGTCAGTCTTGCGCTAAACCTTACCGCTTTTGCCGCACTGGCCACCGTATGAGCATGAGGTCTTGCGCTTTATCATGCCGATAACAGCTTTTGCCGCACTGGCCACCGTCTCTCTTGCGCTATACATTGCAGTCGTGGTAGGACTCTTTTGCAGTCCGCCTTGTGAGGTTTGCAGTGGCCTAAACATTGCGCTGTCAATTTTTTTGCAGGTTCTTGTTTTTTTTTGTGCCGTCAACGACATATTTAATGCCGGAGACACTAACGTCGAATCCGTTGTAAAATTTTCTAAACTAAACTAAAAAAAGACAGTTCTAAAATTAATGCCATCCACTTCACGCTGAAAATAAAAGAGACGTCGATAATTGTATTAATATTAGATTGTGAGAGAATGGTACAACAGAATCAAAACTTTTGTTAGACCAAAATGCATTTCTAGTTTACTATATTTTAGCACCACGTTTGTAATTCGGGATCACAATTTGTTTTATTATCTTTTGTTTTTAAATTGATAAACTAAATCAAATTATTAATCCTAACTAATATTATAAATTTGAATGTTAATCTGTCTCTTTTTCTATCTGTCGCTCTGTATCTCTGGCTGGTTATTTGTCGCGTTATCACGGCTAAACGGCTGATCGGATCAAGCTGCTTTTTGCATAGATATAGCTTAAGAGTTGGAGACGGACATAGGGTAATTTTTTTGTAGGTCCACGTGAATGAAGTCGCGGGTAACAGTTAGTACCAGATCATACTCTCGTAGATCAAACAAATATTTTGTTGTTTCCTGTATACAGGAAACCATTATAATGACTGCGCCATTATAATGGCGCAGTCTGTAGAGACCGTAAATAGGTCTAAAAATAATGGAGCGGTAATTTTATTCGGGGCGCCAGTCGGTCAGGGGTCAACTTCGTTTGCTTATTAAAGCGGTTAAGAGATATAACCCTTTTTGGGGTTAGGGCTGGTATTTTGAAAATAGAAACAGGGAAGGGGGAAATTACAAGGAAAATACAATATCAGAATACTGTCCGTCAACAAATTGCTGTGTCAAAATGTAAAAAAAAATAAGTAGAAATTACTTAGAAACTAGGCACTGGCACTACTACATACTATTACACGAATTATTAATTATTAATTATAACTATTACATACTAGCTGTGCCCGCGACTTCGTTCTCATGGACATAAAAAAAGTAAGTATAAAGTATAAGTAAAAGTATTAAGTATAAAAAAAGGGGTTGACATTTAATTTTAAATGTCAACTTTTAATTTTAATTTTAAAATTTACGAGGCGTCGTTAGATTCGTATAATATCCGGAATCTCCAATGGAACGCACCGATGCGTTCAGCACCACGCTTCAGCTCCTCCCGGGACAGCTAGTAGCTCTCGTGAGACGCCTAAGCCTACAACAGCGTCAGCCACTCGACGGGGACCCACCTCTAACCACCCCAGAGCCCAGAGGCTTAGTAGGATCTTACTAAAGGCAAGGGATGTCGATGCCGTATTGTGGTGCCCCGGCATCAGGGAATATGGTAAGCCTGACATGAGGATTGGTTCACTAGGGAGCTGCTGGAACACACTGTCAGCTGCTTGGTAACAGATTTGCTACTTTAGGGGTTTTTTAATCAATCTTAAAATAAATAATAATAAATATAATTTTTCACACACATTGCCATCTAGCCCCAAACTAAGCAAGTTTGTACTATGGGATCCAGATAACTGATAGAATACATTATTTTTTTACATAGCATCATTTTTTTTACATACATAGAAACACCCAGGCAAAGAACAAACATCCATCACACAAACCGAATCGAACCCACAACCTACAGCTCAGAAGACGGAAATCCCCCACTGAGCCACAAAGCTAGCCATTTGCATGTTTTAAGGAGCTTATAATAGAATCTTCCAATGAATGGGTAAGTCCACGAAATACAATGTCATCAATGGCAGTGCAAGGCAAGACGAGGTCGCGCGCGTGTCTCGCTGAGCATTCCTTGATAAAGGTCACCGAATATGATCGAAACTATAGTCGGAATAACCGACTCAATTTAACGTGAGTATTCCCGTTTTATTAAAACAAAAATACAATGTCATCTTTAAAACTTAATTCACCTTTGATTTAACCAGCACAATAAGCCAGTATGTGCTATAAAGTCAGTATAACATCAACCAGGCCCCGGAGGTCGAAATTTTCAATTTCCGCAAGGAAAGATAAATTTTCGTTGTCGTCCGCTGACGCTCCCTCGCAAGCCGATTGATGGCTCTGTCTGTTGCTTGATAAATAAAATATTGCATTCCGATCGAGATATATGGGAGTAAGATGTAATTTAAACGGGACAAAATATTTTAGCATACGAGACGAAGGGATAAATAATAGGGCGCGACAAAATCTTCTCTACTCTTCATGTCGTGAAAAATGAGACAAACGTATACATAATGTATAATGTTGTATATGCCATATCAGTTCCATGTACTCACTCATGTAGAAATATATTACAACAATGTAAAATATGTTCACTGTTGGCATATCTCAATAAATAAATAAATAATCGTAGCCGTAGCCTGCTGTTCTTGCATAACAAAAAGATTTTGTCGCAGTGCGCATGCGAATCTTGCTGGACTTGCTTCCCGGCAGGGCAGATATTTGACTGATGAATTTAAATATACGATCTTGACCTGGGTGATTGTTTAAGCTATTAAGTCAAACAAACACAATTATGTACGTACATACTTCCCGTACATTGCTTTCTTGGGCAGTCGGGTAAAAAAACATGAACCTAGACATGGACGTAACCGATCATAGGGACGAATGTTAAGTAAGATGTAATCTACATACTTTTTACCCGACTGCCCAAGAAAGACAGTAATGTTTTTGGGGTGTATGACATTGTAAGTATTATGTCAGTATGTAAGTATGTATGTGTGTGTGTTTCTTATTGCCAAAACCACTTTACCGATTTTGACGAGTGAGGTTTCGTTGGAATCCTCTTTATGTCTGGAGTGTCATGTCATAGGCTACATTTTGCAGTCGGGTATTTTGTTTTTCTTTTTAAGTATTTTTTTTTTAAATAACTAACGCTGTTGGCATCTGAAGCTTCTGTACGGCGATACCAGATTATTGGCCAACGCAGATGTTGTTAGGCCTTATCTGAACTTATCTTCGGTCAGACGATGGACATTTTCTAGATTGACATTTTACTATTCTTTATGAACAACTACTAACGAGACAAATCGCTGTGAAAAATAATCAGCTGTTCCATAGAAAAATGACATTAACCCACGACGAAATGTATCGAACAGCTGTTTTTTCCCGCGGTTCCATAGTTGGTCTCAAAGTAAACGATGTTCTTTATTACGACTGCAAAGATCCTAGACTACGTCTGTCGTCACCTGAACGATCTCTCGGTATATTTATATATGCCAAATAAAGGGTCAGATAATAATTGAAATAGGGTTTGTCCCGTTGTTGTCCGAGTACTATGATAACCACATTGTACTCATCATTATGAACAACTACAGACGGGACAAACCTTGCAACCGCTGTAAAATAACCAGCTGTTCCAAAGAAAAATGTCATACACCTACGACGAAATGTTATGTACCGAACAGCTGGTATTTTTCCGCGCTTACATTGTACAAAGTTTTTCGTTATTTACATATATGTAGGTAGCAACACAGTACATTACGGTAGGTACAGTGGTCCTAGCTAACAAGTAAATAGGAGACCTGATAGGCAAGCAAATTTATTCATAGTCACAGTTGTCGACCGCAATTTATTCGCTCGCTCAGCGGAATCCGGTCATTCGTATTACCATAACTAAGGATGCAATACAAAAATAGTCTAAATGTAGTATGTAGGTACTTGTTGTATCGGAGGGAATAAGCGGATAGACGGTTTGTTGTATATAAGGTCAAAATGTTATAGAAGATTTTCAAGTCGTGGATTTTCGCTTAATTTCCAGCTTCATAGCTATAACTACATATGACCAAAATGCTAAGTAGGTAAGCGTAAGTAATGCCGCCAGCACGCTAGGTACGCTGCCAACTGGTAGTGGGCTTTCTGACCTTCAATGTAGGCTAAATAATATAGGTAGTTAGTAAATATTTTGCTTATTTGAGAATAACTTAAATGGATACTTAATTTTTGTTTGTTAAGCAGCAAAAACCCATTTTAAGCCAAAGACTACTTACTAGCTACTTACAACCGCAATAACTTGACTCCAAAATAAACCTGCACCAAATTTTATATTACTACATAATTTTCCTATTTTCTGTTTTTCTGTTCCTATACCAAATTTTTCAATAATACACGTTATCATTAACTGCGGCCACCTTACAAAGATTTTAGACCTTGTCAATATTATGTAATAACGAATATTTGACTCGTACTTTACCCAAACTTTCCTCCAACTGTTATTGTTATTCGCCATAAGTCCTCTCGCCCAGCCAGTGTACCGACATACCCCAGTTGACCCCCTTCAGGATCGAATAGGAGATTTATCGAGGTCGTGCCACTTTACTCGAGCCTTCGGAAACAATATATCGATATGTTCATTCCGATTTAGAGATAATACAAAACGACGATGTCATTTTCTGACCGAATATTTAATTTTGGATATAGATTAGGTACGTGTACTCGTACCTATTTGATGTTTCAACGTTGTTTATGAAGTCAAAGTCACTGATATAGCTTTCAGAGTTTGCAAGCTGAAGTATAGCAATGGGCAGACCACATCACTTGAAGAATCGATAACCGGTGAGGAAGAAAGGTTTTTGAATGGCGACCACGAACCGGAAGACGCAGCGTAGGCAGGCCTCCCACAAAGTTGCCCGACGACATCGTGCAAGTCACGGGCAACCGGTGAATGCATGAGGCACGTTGGCGATCGGTGTGGCGCTCTAAGGGGAAGCCAGCCTATGGGCCTATGGGGGGCCTATGTTCAGCAGTGAACGTCTTCTGGCTGATGATGATAAAGCCACTGGATGACAGAGGCCAGTTTTCTGGCCGAGATTTCTTGTTATGATTTGTCTGTTGAGTTCCAATGTAAAAAAAGTCTCGGTGTTGTTAGGACTTAATAAAGATACTACAAGATTGCTCCGCATTTTTGCGAGTGCTAAAATCCATTTGAACTCTACCACAATACTTTTGTTATATACCTACCTAATTAGGCACCCAAACTAACGACTAGAATCCACGACACTGAGTGCAGTCTAACTTAGACAATTCCATTACCCCGACCCACTAGTACTTCGGAATTATTCATATTTCCATTATGCACCCAATGAATATTAGGTATCTAATTCCAAGATAGTGCAGCGAAGTTAATTTAAATTCTGGTTAGAAGTTTGCTTGTGCTTGAAAACTAGATCTGATTCTTAAAAGAACTACGCAGTTCATCAAACATGAGGGCAGGTGTTGCATAGCTGCAACGCAGTATAGCCATGTGACAGCGTAAGTGCGGGTCCAAGCTTTTAATAGAGTTTGTATTACAAAACGCGCGGGCCTATGTCCAAGTTTAGTAAGGCCCGCGAGACGCTACGTGGACACTTAGACAGTAAGAATAAGCAACGCGTGTCAGGCGTAAAGCAGGCGCTCACCAGGCTACTGCAGGCACGCGTCGCTTACACCTGCTTGTTTGACTTAACTGCCCAAGTTACCGCATAGCGTCTCACTTCATACGCACGCTTTCGTCATTTGCTGCTTGTTGTATGGCTTGCTTGCAGCTTGAGGTGTAAACAAACAAAGCTCTGTCCACTGAGCGGCATCGTCGCAATTGCGTGATGACAGGCAATCGTTGCTGCTCAGTAGTCAGAACTTCTTTTGTTTAAACGCAAGCTGCAAGTACGTGGACAGCCTTACACCCTTTTCCTTTGCAAACATCCTTTGCGCTTGACACGCGTCGCTTACGCCCTGCCTGTCTATTCTGCAAGCTAAGTGAATGCACAAGTAAGGTGATAAGCTAAGTGAACTTGCATTTGTATTACTCATTACTGCCGAGAAATGTCACAATTTGTGATTATAAGGTTGAGAACCTACAACCAAGTGTTATAACTCAATGTATATTTTATTATTTTTCTACAGAAATCAAGAAGATTAAGATTCAGGTTCCAAAAATTGCAATTCTTGTAAAATACACACATGTTGTGTGCCGCTGCATGCTTTGTGCACGCTTTGTGTAAATGTACTCGTACTCTTCAAAAAATATAAATAAATCTAGCTGCGCCCTGCGATTTCACCCGCTATTCTACAGAAACCAAATATTTTTCCGGGATAAGGCCTGTGTGTTAATAAAGGCTATAAGCTACCTCCATAGCAAATTTCATTCAAATCTGTTCAGCTGTTACAGAGTTGAACGGGAACAAACACACTTACACAAACTTTCGCATATATAATATTAGTGTGATATTGACTGATACTAGTGTGTGCCGTACTTAATAGACTACTTGCAAATACTTTTTATTTTTAAAGAATAATACGTAAAATTCCTAGTCCTATCCCCAACAAACAGACGAGAACTCTTTCTGAGATCCCATGAAACATTACAGCCAATATTCAAGTTCGCTTCCAACCCTGTATTGCGAAGGAAAAAACTCGACGTTGGCAGATTGGTGCTAGAATATACGGCAAATAAAGAGTTTTGCAAGGAAATTGAAGGTAAATTGTGTAGGTATTGTATGGGGTAGTTTTTTTGGCTGGAAAGTAAGGAACTCTGAAAAGGGCTATGTGAGAGATATGAAAAGAAAAAATGGCCTTCAAATGATTAAAGGCGTAGTAACAAAAGAAGCTTGTATTTAAGGCTTGTAGTGGTAGGGTTCTTCTGCAGAGTCCGCCTGGGGCAGTACACCTTTGCCAGTTATTCAACCTCCTAGCAGTAGCGCGCAAACATTTCTGTGTTCCGGTTTGAAGCGCAATGTTTCCAGTGAAATTACAATACAATACAATATAACTTTATTACATCCGGCTGAATAATAAAGAAATAAATAAAAAAAGAAGGCTGAATAATAGTGGGCATAAAGAGATTTAACATCTAATATCTCATGTTGACGAGCGTAGTGCGTAACTTCCGCTTTTTTTGCTGGAAGAGATCGCTTTTTAGCGATGACGCTGCCACTTTTGACGCCTTTTGATGCATGATTATTTTGTAAGGTTACCCTAATTTTTATTACTAGTGTGCACAATATAGAGTTTCTATTTATGACTATAAATATACAGAGGATTTTGTAATCTCGCAAAC
This sequence comes from Apocheima hispidaria, assembly GCA_947579745.1. Classification (NCBI taxonomy): domain Eukaryota; kingdom Metazoa; phylum Arthropoda; class Insecta; order Lepidoptera; family Geometridae; genus Apocheima; species Apocheima hispidaria. The sequence goes on along the minus strand of OX388153.1, from coordinate 3,779,730 downwards.
AATGAATCAAATTCGGCTAAGACATATTTTATCGAATTTCCAATAAATTTCAGCCCATAAATCACAGTGCAGATTCTAAATCATAAAAATTCAAATCTCTCAAAGCCATCTCACACAAAGGCACTACTGAAAATTCACATTCGTTCGTTGCATTTGGCAAAGAATTTGGAGGCATCATTCGAGTTTGGCACAAACGTTCCGACTTGCACTAAGATGAAGATAGAACTGTTTTATGTATTAGAACTATTTTCTTGAAGCACGGAAATGTTATGTAATGTAATTTCCAAATAAAATCATTTACACATTCTCACGGTTTGTCAATATATTATCAATTAGTTAGTAGCATTTAACGATTAGGTAAAACAGTATTTTTTGCGCAAGTGAATATAAAATTTATAGTTTATATTTTGCCTCTTCTTTTTAAATTTTCTCACGCTCTTACTGGAAGTTAATTGATTATAGTTATGACTACCTACACATTGAGCTATTACGTACTACGTAATAGAGGAGACGCTGGCGTACATACGATGTACCATTTAATTGGTATCACTGTGCCAAACTACATTCACCAGTCCCTCTCGACTTTGACTTGAAAAAACTTGTACTTTGAACAACTTTTACTATATGGGACGAAATATAAAATCCGTAAAGCTAATTTGGTAGTGCTGTATCCGAACTATTTTCACAAGTTCTACTACAGCACTTACTTAGTTACCAAAAGTAGTTAGTTACCAATAGAAAAAAAAACCCTATATTCTATCTTGCTGTAAGTCTACGACTCAGCTCAATCGCAGTATTGAAACACGCTACATTAGGCCGGGTGCAGATGCGCGAAGCCGAGCCACATTCACTCCGAATGGCCAATTCCACTTGGTAAGAGTACATTGTACACTTGTAAGCGAAAGTAAGGGTTGTTTTTAAATTTATTGTGGTTCTAGGTAATGGTAAATTTTACTTTTTGCAATTTTTTCTCCCGTTTTTCCATATAGATTGCTCTGGAAGCTTCTAGATTGCGCTGAGCGAAGAGAGAACGATGAAGACAATACAAGAGCCTCTATATGAAAACTGACGTAGCTGTGAAAACAGAGACTTTGTATTTTAATGACGCGGGAATACTCCTGAATTCCATGTTATTCCGACTAATAATTTTGACCATACTTTGTACATATTATCTCGATTTCGTGCTCCCTGTTATGATCCTGTTATGATGACCAGAAATACATATGACAATGAATATAAATAAATTAAAATTAAAATAAAATTTTGAAAGCTTCTTGTGTGGGTGTGTAGTGATTTATGAATGGGTGTGAGAATGTATGTGTTTGTGTATCATCTCTGCGGTACACAAGTCCTCTTAAGAGTCAGGGTTCGCAGAAATGGTAATCAATATCACATCAAATGTTTATCGTCACGTACTGTTCTAATACCCCGAAATAGTATACACATTTCGTCTTATCTTGTCTTTTTTTACGCAATGTAATAAAATAGCTCTTACGTTCCATGACGTGCGTTGAAATTCAATAACTCAATCGTTCAGAGACGGAGTAGTAATACACAGAGTGTGGTGGAAGATACAAGGAAAAGTGAGACAAAGTTTCGACAATTTGGGTTAGGCGTCTTGCTCTCGGTAAAAAGCTGCAAGGTTTATCTATTATCGTGAGCGTCAAAAATCATGATTCGGAAAAGAGAGACAGGAAGAGAGAGAGAGGACAAAACCAGCGGAAATATTTTGAGGTAAAGGATATAGAATAGAATTAGTTTATTCTATGTTTCTATGTTTATATATTAAGTTAGTTCTGGCACCCGATGTAAAAACTTAATTAATGTCAAAATAAATAATTTTTGTTTTTGTTTTTGTTTTGCTTATATATTAAGTGCCCTGTGGCACAGACTTAGCACTTACTTAATTCTGCTATCAGCCCTTAATGTTAAGGGTTTGATAAGGAGTTACTTTATATCACAAATACAAACCTATGATACTTTATTAAGTCCACGCAAGCGAAGTTGCGGGTAACAACTGGTACTAAATATAGAAATATTTTGTTTCGCTAACCTTGAGACCGGTGGGGAGGAATTGGGATTGGTGTGCGATGGGAGCGAGATAGACGAAACTCAAGTCCGAGAAAAGAGCGAGACGGGATTTTTTCAACTGCAATAACTAGTCAACATGCACTTATCTGTTTATATTACTTATTTATAATTAAAATTATCTAGACAGCCACACTACGCTTCTCGCGTTGCTGTGATTATTCGAAGGCGGCCACACTCTGCTCTAATCGCGCATTTCCTCGCTCTATTTATCTCTTTTACGTCTTTAGCCTTGCCATCGCTCTGTCTCTATCTTTCTTGCCGGTCTTTTGACTCGCTCAAAAAACTAACTAAATCGGGAGTGGCGGGCAAGGCGAGGTGTATGACGACGAGTAACCTGACCACACTGTATTTGTTTACTTTCCTCGCTTTGCACTTTTACCCCCGAATACTGAAGCGTTTGTTAACTTTGATCACAGATTAAGTATGTTGCTGCCTTTATCATTTGCTTAGTGCCTGACGAAGGCAGCATTCGAATTAATTGGCAAAGTTAACAAGCGTTTCAGTATTCGGGGGCTAGTCATTCACAGAAATGAGAAAGATAAGTATTTTTTTTCTGTTCTTTGTATTCGTCGCGTAAGTGGCCGCAGCATAAGGCCTATTATACATACGACGTTACATGCTCAAGATTTAATATTACTATGTAGTTTCACTTCTCAATGTACTAGGCGTCACATAATTTTTAGAGCTGTGGAAATAAAAAACAAATTAAAGAGAATCTTTAAATGGTTTTTGAACGATACCTACTACGTCAGCGACAGCAGCGCCCTCCCTGGCAAGCCACATTCTTTTTCTATGTGCGGGCGTCGCAACATCAAATAAATTGATTAAATTATTTTTTCGGTTAGGTTCGTAAATAAGTGTCTGTTTAAAGCTATTATTATGGAATAAATAAATAAAAAAAAAAAAAAAAAAAAAAAAAAAAAAAAAAAAAAAAAAAAAAAAAAAAGATCTTAAAAAATCTTAAAAACTTTATCGGACATTAGCTAGATTGTTTGTGGATTCGCGTTATGAAAATACAAAGCTTAGACGAAACCTGATAAATACGTCACTAGACAAGAAATTCAGTGCAACGGATACTGACGTAAATATGGATATGGTTGTGGATATGGTTTTTTTTTTTTTTGTACGGCGCGGACTTTGGACTTAATATAAAAGCCACAAAATCAGCCGAAATATCCGGTCTTCATTAAAGCGCGAGATGGTTAACAAGCCTTATCGCGACAACAGATAAACTGCAGAGGCCCACCTAGGTACCAACTAACCAGAGCACCCAAACCGGATGGACAGAAACCGAAGTACCCTTCCAACCAGAGATACACAACCAGGCAGGTATGGCGGCTGACGAGGTGATCAGATACGAGCCGACCGGACTAGTCACGCACGAACCTGTAGTGGTAAATCTCCACACTGGTAGATTACGCCACTTCGTTAACTTCTGAGAAGCCATAACTGCATAATGCTGTGGTTTTAGATTTTAAGTAAAAGGCTTCAAAATTTCATTCGGAAACAGCTAACCCTAAGTTTCGTTACTAAATCAAAACACCTAAAAATCTCAACTTCAGGATTATAGTTGAGTGTGACTACGTGATCAGTGTTACATATCGATCATTTTTTATACGTTTAGGTTTATTTTTAATTTGAAATTTCTGAACAAAATTACTGATTCCGAGCACTTTAAAATGGAAAACATACGCACAGCTACTAGATTCATCAGTAAAAAAAAAAAAAATATATATATATATATAAATAAAAATAAAAATAAAAACTCGTTATTATAATATTGATCCAGGAAGCATATTATCATTACCAATTAATGACTGTTTTAAAAAATACCTCAGGCTTCTGTTTTAAGGTCGGACTTTATGTATTTCAGTGTCCCCCTTTGTATTATCACTTGGGTGGTTTCGCTGGTTTTTACAAAAATAATGATTAGTTAGTTTCTTACCTGAGAAACCAAGGACTGCTTTTGGTTAATTGGTCAGATAACATTTTGTGTATGAATAATTTATAAGACAGATGCTTAAATAATACTTTTACGACATTAGAGCTCCTCGATTATTCGATTCGATTAGATTAGGCTTTGTTACGAATAAACTAAAAAGTATCTAAACCCGAACCAGATCCAACATTTCTTGGTTTTGAACTACTCACGAAATATGAATTTAAATTTACCAAACAAGAAACGTCTAAAAATTATTAACCTAGTCATTTCTAGAATGAGTTATTTAACAATCAGGAACTTTCGCAAAATACTTCGACTCCATGCTCAGTCTGCCTATCAGTACCGTATAAACAAACGGGAAATGAGTACGAATGGCTTCTTGAGGCAGAAATTTATAGCTCTGAGTAATCCCAAAATTATAATTATGATGCTATTATCATTATTATGCACTTATAACCCTGCCTTAGATCGGACTTTGCTTGGTGGGAAAATAATTTTATTTAACATCAAACAGCCCAATACGCAGCGGTAGGTACGCTATTAAAACTTTTCGGACGCATCTCTCACAGGCAGGCTATTGTAGCAGGGAACGTGTTGTTGGTTTTGGAATCTTATAGAATCTAAGGAACATAAAATTAATCTCCTAAAGTTGAAAGTCCTCATAAACTAGCTTTGCTTTGCTAAGGAACTCTGTAATAAATTTATACAAAATTATAGATTTAAATTATATTATTATATTAAATTATAGGATAGACAATACGATAGCGATAAGTATAGGTATATGTAGGTGTGCAATACCCCCACCTTAATGAGGTGGTTAGAGAAATATGGCAGTGATGTGAGCAAAGAAAGCTCTATGTTTTTGCATGTATTAGATGTTTGAAAAAGGTAACACATCTAGGCCAACCAAGATTCGAGGCATTTTAACGTTGACGTTGAATAGAACTTAGCATTACCAGCTTTTGATAGAATTATGGAGGCTTCCGGAATTTTCCGAATCGATCAATTCGCGACAAAACTAAACGCATAATGCTATAGGTATAGGTTTGCTGAAAATGAAAACCTTCAGCTTATAATATAAACGCACAATGCAAACCATTATTTATTTATTTTCTACTTCTTCCTTCTTACTTCTCACTTACTTAAATGCTTAAGCAAAGTTATGAACGATTATCATTTGTATGACTGTAACCTATTGTTTTGCAATAAACTATGTTTCTATGTTTCCATTATAAGGCCGCCGGAATTATAATTGTACCAATATGGCCTAGCCAGCCATGGTACCTACTGTTAAAGTCAAGTCAAGTCCCTTTCTTAAAGTCAAGTAATCTATTTTGACACGAGTCATTCAATACTATTATCACCTTTCAGGCTCCCATATCCATTTTGGAAACAGTTTATCCTGGTATCGTTAATATTATTGAACAATACTATAGTGTTTAACAATATTATTATGGTTAGGAAATGTGTTAGCAATCTTGAGTTTTAATAGATATTTATATTTTCAATTACAATGTAGCAAACGTCATTGACTTTTTGATCACTGCGTTGCAAATATCTGTGAGGAACAAACTATTCGACCCGGAATATCTGCCGTTCATGAAAGGAAATAACAGAACTAAACCATTTTTTCCAAACTGTGCAACTACATGGGACTCAAAATTAGTGCTCGATTATTTTTCAAAATTTTACCCCAAGGAAAGTCAATGTTTAGACTGTCTATCAAAGAATAGGTTCTTACTTTCTGCACAACGGGTGCAAATGCTATCGTTAATACACTTACCTACTATCAAATTAAGTGATATGATGTTAAAAAATAATATCAGTGACTTAATTAAAACACCGGCATCTAATAGGCCCGTTCCTAAACTGATTATGCCCTTTTTTCCCTCACAGGGAAGGAATCTGTTCCGCAAAGACATTATCCGCGTATATTGAGGCCACTAAATGTTTAGGAATTCACCACCAATAGAAAAAACTAATTCTTGCCACTATGATACCAACCCTAGTGCCAGTGCCGCTACCATAAGTAGATAGATTATGAAATTTATAAATGTGTTGGCCCAAAAATGGTGTCGATCCTGGGTTATTTACAACTCATAGCACTTGCCTAGCATCGACTTCGGTGGGTAGTCTTAGCGGAGGTTTTGTCAATGTTATAAAACGCGCGGGATGGTCAGGAAACTCACTAATATTCGCTAAGTTTTATAAGCGGCCGATAGCAATTGTAACATAATGGATTATCGCAGAGCCAATTTAAAGCTCGAAAGTTATGATTGAATACATAATTGTAATTATTTTTATTATTTTTAATACACGTGAGGTGTCTTTTTGTTTTCAAATAATTTAATTATTGTTTTGATCACAAAAATCTTGATCAGCTTAAGATACTTGTCCGTTAATATGGATAAGGAATAAATCAGTTTTTGTCTTAGTATTTTTTTAGTAATAATATTTATATCTGATAAAACGTTCATTGGTCTCGTTTGTGTCAATTCTCTGAACATCTACATAGTAATATTAAATCTTGAGCATGTAACGTCGTATGTATAATTAATGGTTAAACCAACTTACCTTAAGTGATGTTTGACCATAATTATACGAGACGTTACATGCGAAGAGATTTAGTCCCACCCGGACCCCAAAAATGTAAGTTACATTTACCCATGGTGACTGACAAACGAGATGATAGTACTAAAATAATCTCTGAAAAGAATGAGGCTTGCCAGGGAGGGCGCTGCTGTCGCTGACGTAGTAGGTATCGTTCAAAAACCATTTAAAGATTCTCTTTAATTTGTTTTTTATTTCCACAGCTCTAAAAATTATGTGACGCCTAGTACATTGAGAAGTGAAACTACATAGTAATATTAAATCTCTTCGCATGTAACGTCTCGTATAATTATGGTCAAACATCACTTAAGGTAAGTTGGTTTAACCATTAATTTTACTGAGTAATGTTTTGCAGTCGTATCCCAATGTATCGTATGATGTATTTATTTGTGTACAGTAAATACACAATGCCTTCTGTGTTTGGGGACATGAACATTTGTGTTTGTTCTATCTCTGGTTGTTAATATCTATATAAGTATGTATTTAAAAAATATATATGTACGTATACCAGTCTCCAGCACCCATATTACAAGCTTTGCTTAATTTGGGGTCAGATGACCGTGTGTGCAAAAATGTCTCAGATATATTTTATTTTTTATATTTAAGATGGTATACAAAATTGAGTTACTGATGTTTACGGCGCTATTCATATTTTATAAGCACTCAGATACCTAAGAGAATTGGCTGATATTGATACTCTGACAAAAGATATTGGAAATACTATTCTATTGTAATTTTATTAGGCTGAAGTTGATTTATGTAATCGAAGCGGTTTTCGATAACTATTGAATCGTAAGTAAATACAATAAATATTTTATAGATGCTTCATAGTAGTATGAAGAATGTATTTCACCCATATCTAATTTGGATTACATGTTTTTTTCTCTCTTCCAATCAACCCTTATAAAATCGTCATTTCCGTCTATCTGTCTGAATCTTTTACAGCTTTACAACTTACAAAGTTTTGCACAACGATAGTCTATGTATAAATCTCAAATTTAGATAAATAACAGCATATTTTTTTGTAATGTATAAATTTCAAATTTAGAAAGATAACAACATATTTTTTGTATAATAAGACTAGCTCCCATACACACTACACATGTAAAGAGAGGATCAAAATACATTCCTTGTACCAACGTGATGTGTACATGTGGGGTGTCATGGAACAGGTCTTTTAAAGATAATAAGTTTGAAAAAAGAAAAAAACATAATTTTAGACATACAAAGGGACATACATATACATGTAAAGGAAGGACAAAAAAAATTCGCCGGTCCCCTATTAGATCTTTTATTTTTATCAGATATACCGCTTGCGAAATATTGGGTGACAAAGAAGCTTGCATTGTGTCCCTGCCATTTCTGAACAAACAATCAACATCTGTTTGTTTGTTTGTTTCTGAACATCTCAGAAACAAACAAACAAAACAAAATAACATCTCATCATCTTTCAAAGTTGATAGATATTAGGTAAAACTTTCTTTTAAAATTATTTTGTGTTATTTTATATTTTGGCGATGGAGAAGGAAGAAAACAATTTTTTATTGTTTTATCCTTTCCTTTGCCAAAATTTAAGATAATAACATGAAAAATGCTTTAAAACACTGGCAATGGTTTTTTAAAGTTTTTTTTTTCCTTTCTATAATTTTTATTTAAAAAAAATGTAATATACGAACGAAATAGCGAGAATCAGGTAGGCCCTTAATAAATAAAAACTCGCATGGCTTTAACTTCAACATTAGTTACCCCCGAATACTGAAACGTTTGTTAACTTTGACGACAGATTAAGTCTGTTGCTGCCTTTGTTATTTGCTCAGTGCCAGACAAAGGCAGCATTAGAATTAATCTGTTGTCAAAGTTAACAAGCGTTTCAGTATTTGGGGGTTAGTCTTAATATATTTTAAGAGGATAGTTCTTCCGGGAGGTTTTAGCGCATTCGATATTTGAAGTTGTATAGCTGTCGCTCTGTTTCTCGTGCGTGCGCTAAAGAGAGTTAGTGAATTTTCCAAATTTTTTGAAATTATTTATTTTTGAAATTAGTGTTTCAGGGGTAGTCTGTTATCACCCCCTAAATATATTAAAAACAAAATCTTTTGTTCGTCGTATTTTCGACGCATTTTTTTTAACTTTAAGTGCCTATAACAGAGAAGTTATTATCTAGATAAATAAAAAAACAGACATATAAGCATGGTTTTTACGGTGTAGATAACACATAAAAAAAACATCGAAATCGGATAAAGATTAGGGGTGGCTAAATGGGTATCAGACTACGCTTTTTCTGGACGGCGGTATACTATATTCTTAAATATTCTGATTAAGATAATGTTTCAAATCGTTGTTCAATATCATCCTCAATAATTTTAGATCATTCAAAATATTAAATATGAAAGATATAGAAAACGAAGTCGGTTTACCGCGACTAATAAAGCGACGACGCGACGTGGCCAAAAACGAAGTTTTATGGCCAATGAAGCACCCAGGGCCCGTACCGTGAGGTGCTTATTGCGATGATTGTTAGGTTCAGCCGGTGACGCTGCGCGACCACGAACCGTATCTCCGCGCGATAAGGTGTATGGTCGCACAGCGTCCTCGGCTGAGCCTAAACATCATCGCAATAAGCACCTCACGGTACGGGCCCAGGTATTACTACAAATACTTACTACAAATAATTTAATAGTCGCCGTTCGTCCAGAGAGCGTTTCGCAAAACCGCGAAACACCACTTTTATTATTTACCTAGTTCGCACACATTCAGAATTTGCGATTGTTCTCAAACAAAGAGCTTTGTCTTGCTGATGAGAGTGCTCGAATATTTTTATTGGATTTCATGCGGAGATTTCGGCGTCATTTCGGATTTGAGATTCCGTTTGGTGTGTAGTTTCAGTAGCTTTTAGGTTTTTCGGGGTAAGCTGTTTGTCGGGTATCAGATTAAGTAAGAATACAAAGAGGGTGTTTTCGGTTTTTATATATAAAAAAGGTATACAAACAAAACTAAAATCTATAGACAGTCTAACTGCAAAAGACGACCAGACTATTTTGTGTTGTTTTCGTATTTATGCAAAATATACTGTAATTATGATGAAGTTCG